>JAWWEU010000038.1:9349218-9381536 GCA_035583155.1 Acropternis orthonyx | reverse complement strand
GTCTTTCTTTTCCTTCCCTTTTTTTTTTTTTTTTTTTTTTTTTTTGTTTTAAAGGCACCACTGTAGCTCCTAGTCATCATCTGTTTGGAAATGCCGCAGAGCCTTTCCTTGGCCGGTCTGACCTGTCTTCCATCCCCTTCAAAGACCTCGTGGAGGAGAAGGAAGCCTGTTTTCTTGTAAACAGAGGCAGAGAGGCAAAAACTAAACCAGCAGTAGCTCCTCTGCTTGGCTCCTCATGGCTTTTAAAGCCCTTTCAAAGACCCAATCGGTCCTTCTTCAGATGCACGAATTTTTACTCCCCCTTGAAACCTAAAATAAAAGAGGTGTTGGGGGTGGTGGTGGTGGCGGGGGGAGGGGGGGAGGGTAATAATGCTTCGTGGCTGGTGGTTCTCCAGCCACGTTCGGCGAGGGAATGGGAAGGCAGAGAGGCTGCGGGAAAGGGGGGAAAGGAGGAGAAAATTAAATGGAGCGAGTGAGACTTTTATTGTGAAGCAGCGTGTGCTTGGCAGTTGGCTTTGTTGGGACTGCTGCAAGAGCAGACATTGCTCGGCGGGGAGGGTGGGTATAGGATTTCCCTGCCAATCGGGAGCGGACGGATGGGGCATGGGGAGGGTGAGCAGAAAGGGAAGTTTGCTCTGGATTTAAGGGAGGGGAGGGCAAAGAAAACCCAACACACACACACACACACACACACACACACACACACACACAAAATAATAATGGAGGCATTGACACTTTGTGGTGAAGTTGGTGCTAAGTTGGCTGGGTGGAGCCGTGGGCTGGTGGGAATGAATGGGGTGGGTGCCCGGTGGGTGCTGATGGAGCAAAGGAGGGGAGAGCACTGGCCTGGGGGGAAGAGGCTTCGAGCGCTTTGCAGGGGTTTCCTGTAGCTTCCCTTTGATGAAAATGCTTCAAAATTCACAGTTGACTCTTTTTTTTCTTTTCCTTTTTTTTTTTTTTTGATAACTATTTTATTTTCTACCTTGGCGCTGAGTTTTTGTTGGGAGGTTGTAACCTCGTTGCTGCTGGTGGCGAGGGATATGTGTCTGAGACAGGAACCAGGAGGAGCCCGTGAGGTGCCACCTCAGTCAGCCTTGCCTTGGCACTCAGCTTTTGTGCTCTCACAGGAAGCAAATGGGGGTTTCTCTCTTGGAGTTGGAAGTTCTGCTCTGAGAGCTGGGCAGGACCCAGGCAGCCCCAAGCTCCTGATGACTGGTGAGGAGGGAGAGTGGTTGAGGTCTGACTGACCCCAGCATTCCTGCAGTGGCTTTTCTTCAGGCATGGAGGGCGAGAGCAGCAATGCCTCTGTGGAAGGGAGGGTGTGGGTGATGTGTGCACTGGGGGTACTGCTTGGAAAATAAAGAAAAACTTCGAATCAGATGGCTAAGAATGACCCACTGGGAATCCTGGGGCTTCCCATAGCAGTCAGTGTAATAGCAGGAATACCAAGACCTTTCCTTGTTGCAACAAAGGTTGAGAAAACGAACTGCTCCCTGTTCAACTGACTGAGGCTCTTTATTTGCTGTTGGTGCCTGTGGTGCCCCTGCCCGTGGTGGGAGCCAGGGGTGCCCTCGGGCACTTGGAGCTCTCTTTGCACTAGTCTTGCTGCAGGGTAATCCATGAGAAAAATGAAGTTATTCCCAGTTTACCAGAGGTCTGACTAGAGGAGAGGTAGGGTTTACAATCTCATGTTTGCAGCAAGGATATATATTATTGGTTTAGCAAGTCTGACTAGAGGAGAGGTAGGGTTTACAGTCTCATGTTTGCAGCAAGGATATATATTATTTGCTTAGCAAATAAATAAATAAATAAGCTGCTCTGTGTTGAGACTTTGGGCTGTGTTTTATGATCATTTCTTGGTGGAAGGTGTTGGCCAGTGTCTGCTGGAGGTGTGTTCTGCTTCAGGCTGTCTGAGCTGAGGTTTCAGACGCTCACATCTTGTTTTTTTGGGCTGTGACTGAATAGCTGAAGGTGCTGTGCTGGGAGCACAAGCTCCCTGCTGCTGAGAGCACCGAGACTGTGGCCAGGTTTGCTGTTTGCTTGTGCTCAGGGTAGGCTGGGGACAGGCAGCCACCCACAACCTCCATCCTCCATGCTACAGGAGCAGTCCTGGAAGTGCCCTCACCTCCAGGCCTGGCAGGTGGTGCAGGATTTCCCCAGCACTGGGCTCTGCTGCTGAGTTCACATGGCCACGAACCTGTCAGGGTGCCTGGTGAGAGCAAAGCAGCACCAAAGCCCATCTGCCCTGTCCTCTCTGGACAGAATCCCATGTGGGGACGGGCTAGCTGGTGCTGGGGATGGTTTTGGAGCTGGTGCTGGGGATGGTTTTGGAGCTGGTACACCGGGTTTGGGAGCTGGTACATCCACGTGCGCCTTATCTGTCTCGCTTGCTTTGTGGGAGACGGGCACGTTGTTTTCCTTCCTTTATCACTCGGTGCGCTTTAAACCTTGTGATTTGCATGGCTGAGGCACCATCTGCTCTCTGTGCTGGCCCTACAACAGTTGGCTTGACCTGGGCTTATTCTTGTGCCGTGGCGCCGGCAGCGTGTGCTGAACCCTTCACCCAACCTCTGTCACGTGGCAGCTCTGCAGGGCAGGCACCATCTTTGCCTTCAGACCAGCTTGTCTCCTTAAACACAGGGCTGTGGCAAAGACCCCTTCTCTTCTCTTTTATTTTTTTTTTTTTTTTTTTTTAATAATACCTTTTTGCTACTGTTTTGTTCTGGCAGCTTTTTCCCCTCCCTACCCCCCCCACCCCAGTCTTGCCACTTCAGTATAAAAAGAGAAGGTATTGAGGCTGCAAACCTGATCTAACAACGTGACTCCAGGCGTGTGAAAGGCAGAGGAGATGAGCAGGTGTTCCCTTTTTTACATAAAAATTAAAAAAAGGGGGGGAGAAAAGAAAAATTACTTTCTACAGAATTAAAAATAGAGCTGATTAACTTTAATAAACATGGATGTTATGAATGGGGAGTTAGCTGGAGCTGACTGATGGTTTGCATTTTGTATGTACATTTGAATGAACTACAAAAAAAACCAACCAAAAGCTCACGGGCTGGAAATGTTGATAAATGAGGTATAATGAGAAGGCTGATAGATCTGCCTCCCCCACCCAAAGCCTAAGAAGTTTTGGGGGAGTAAGAGTCACCTCCTGGAGATGCCTTTCATGCACACTGACTCAGCTGGATTCCCAGGCGCGTTGCACTCAGAGAATCTGTCTGGCTCATGCAAAGCAGAGAGCTGGGAGGTCTGAGCCCTGGGCACAGCTCAGAGTCTCTCTGCTCCTCGGGGCTGTCAGCCGGGGCCAGCCCTGCCGTGTTTTATCTGTGACCTGTGCCTTGGTGGCAGCTTCCTGGCAGCCTTATTTTGTAGAGGGGAGCTTTGCCCGTGATGTAAACAGGATGTGTCCATGATTGTCTCTTCTTTTCAATGCAACGTGTGGATGAACATGGAGCTAAACGCTGATGGTTCTGTTTTTTCTCCCCCTCCTTAGCGGGCGCTGCTGAGTAAGGGAGAGCCAAGGAAAGACGCCTGCATGAAGACTGAGCTGCTGAAAGATATCACCAACAACAAAGAGGAAGGTGAGCACCTGCCCGGGGTGAGGGCCAGCCCCGCTCGTGAGGTGATGGGGACAAACCCGGGCGCTTGGAGATGTGCTCTGTCCCCCTCAGCTGGGCTCCCTCAAACAGTGGCTCCCTTCTCCTGGGATTGTTCTCAGCAGGGCTCTTCCCAGAAGAGGCAAATTTGCCTTTCAGTCCATCCCTCACCTCTCGCCTACAGAACGAGATGTAATTTTCACTTCTGCTGTGAGGCGCAAAGGAGTTACTTTGAACTTCCTCTGCGTGACTGGTTTTAGCTGAACTCTGATCCCTCCCCACCATGGCTTTTCCTTCTCTCTGGGAAAGCTGGCTTTCTGTTTTGCTGGGGGTTTCTCTGTTGCTGCAGGGCAGGCCCTGATGTTCTGGATGCAGGAGGGCTGGTGGCGTTGGACACCCCACACCTCGTGGTGTTGGGAGACACTTCCAGGCTCCTGTGTGGCTTCTGCTGCTTTTCCTCTGCAGGATGCAGCACGTGTTCACTTGACAAAGTCTGTCCTGTGGGAAAGTTACATAAAAGTAACATAAAAGTTACAAAATCTGTGAGTTACGTGCACACAAATCTAAGGGCTTAATAAATGTGTCAGTGGGATTAGGGAGAAAAACCCACCACTTTATCTTTCCCCCAATGCCCTCCTGTCTTTATTATTCCTTGACTGGTTGCTTCTCATAGCTCTGCAGGGATTTGGTGTATTTTTGTTCTCCTTTCCATAACAGAGCATTAGGAAAGCACTGAACTGGCCCCATCAAAATCCCTTCTCTTATCTAGAAACACAATTTTGGACTTAACTCAGTTGTGTGTGAGTACAGCATTGCTTTTTTTCATTCTCCTCTGTCCAGCATAATATTTTGTCAAGCTGCTCCAGTTAGAAAGTAAAGCTCAGAACAGACAAAATGCTGAGTGCTGTGTCAGGTGCTTGGTTATTAACTGGGAGCACGTGAGTCCTGCTGCCAGTGCTGGTGGCGTAGGGACCTCTGCTCTGGGCAGAGCAGGGATGAAATCTGAGGTGTCAGTGGCAGGTCATGTTGCTCTGGGAGAGGCTCTCAGTTTGATCCCTTGCCCTGCTTGGTTCAGGACTATAAATCCTGCTTGTTTAGCTCTTGGGTGATTTTAAAGCAAGTGTCAAGGTGGAGGTTAAAAATCCAGAAGGAAGGTGGAAAGAAGTATTTCTACACCTCATTTGTCTTGACTGATTGTGACTTAAAGCAAATGCTGTGTGTCAGAGGGAAGCTGAGAATCTTCCCTGTGCAGGAACAGTCTCAAGGCTTCACAAGGTGCTCAAATTCCAACCACTCCAGCTCATTGTTGTCTGGTTCTGTAAGAAGAAACGTCCTAAAATGTGATCTGCATAGTGGCCCTTCTTCTGGAATGTTCAGAATGTGTCCTTCCCTTCCCAAGCACACCACGTGTGCCACAGTGTGTGTGGTCCCTGTGCTTGTGCCCATTGTTCCTCACTGCCCTTCCTTCCCCAGCTGGGATTGTCGGAGGATCATCATCAACATAACATTAATTAATGTCCCAAAAGCCTGTTAATAACAGTGTTTAGTGTTGGCAAAGAGCTGAAATTTCTGACTGTTGCGTGAACATGAAATCGTTCCAACAGACTTGCAAGACGGCATGAAATAGTTCATTGGAGCCCAGTTTCCTGGCTCAGGGACAGCAGCAGTGTATGGAGCTGGGATGCATGGACTGGAAAAGCACCCTCACATCTCAGATTTCTCTCTCTAAGTCTGTTTGAAGTTCCCTTTAGGAAGGAGGATGTGGCCAGTACTGTTCAGTATCTTCAGCAGTGGCACAGACTGGTTTAGGCTGAGCTGCTGCAGCAGGGTGGGGATGTGTTTGGTGGGAGCCATGACCTGCAGCACACATCTGAACCTGCTCTGCATTGTGTTCCCTTTGGGAAAATCCCCTTGGCAGGCAACCTGTCAATATTGAACCCAGGCTTGAACTTGCAGACCAAAGGTGCTGTTTGGGCTAAAGGCTTAGTGTGAATTGCTGTGGTTTTCACTCCCCCTTGGCTCAGAGTGGTGCTGGTGCTGAGGGCAGGGTCAGCTCCCCATTGGGACTGTGTTAGCACATCCATAGCTCCATTGCTGCCTCCCCGAATGACCTTTTTACCAGTTACACCTCTACCTATAAACCTGTGCTTTCCCTGTGTCCAAGATGAGCCAGGAAATTCAGGTAGCTTGAAGCCTTGACTAAGATTTAGGGCTCTGTCCCCCAAGCACAGCAATTGGCACGGCTGCAGTAGTGCCTGTGACCACTGTCTGGCTCCAGCACTGATAGACATTGTCATGTTGGAGATCTCCATGAAAATCTCCTGTTGGACAGAAAGCTCTTGTGGGCAGTGGCTGAACTGCCCCAGTTTATGATCACAGAATGATAGGCTGGTTTGGCTTAGGGGGGACCTTAAAGATCATCTCCTTCCACCCCCCTGCCATGGACTGGGACACCTTCCACCAGACCAGGTCTCTCTAAGCGCTGTTCAACCTGGCCTTGGACACTTCCAGGGATGGGGCAGCCACAGCCCTCTGGGCAACCTGTGCCAGGGCCTCACCTCCCCCTGAGAATCTAATCTATCCCTGCTCTCTGTCAGTGGGAAGCCATTCCCTCTTGTCCTGTCCCTCCAGGCCCTTGTCCAAAGTCCCTCTTTGTCTTTGCTATAGGCTCCCTTTAGGTACTGGAAGGCTGCAGTGGGGTCTTCCTTAAGCCTTCTCCTCTATAGGCTGAGCAACTCCAATCCTCTCAAGCCTTTCCTCATAGGAGAGGTTGTCCATCCCTCTGATCAGCTTGGGTTAGAAGGGACCTTAAAGCTCATCTCATTCCAGCCCCTGCCATGGGCAGGGACACCTTCCACTAGCCCAGGTTGCTCCAAGCCCTGTCCAACCTGATTAATCTGATGGTTTGAGTCAGTGCATCCCCTTTCGTGGTGGTCCTCAGCCTGTCATTGGGACAGCTCAGTAGCTGGGGATGAGTTTGGGATGGGGCAGGGGCTGGGTGGGTGCTCTCAGGGTAGGGGGGTCCTTGGGTGGGCAGTGGTGGTGTTTTGTTCTCTGTTCCTTGAGCGGGAGCTGTTGCAGAAATGCTCTCTGGTTCCCAGCTCTTCTGCCTCTGTCCTGATAAAGAGAAATGAACTCCTAGTGTAACATCTGTCTGCAGGACCAACTCTTTGCATGTTCCAGCACTTTCATTTCCAGTTCTGGGGTGAGTGCAAAGCCCAGTGGAAGTCTCTCACTGGGCTCAGAGTCCCTTTCTCGGTAAAATTGCTCAACACAGATAGAAAAAAGCTGTGGATGAGACTGTTTTATTGTCCGTGGGAAACATTCCAGTTCAGTTTTACATGTGGATGTGAGTTCAGGTTCGTCTTTCCCTCTGACAGGGCAGGGAAGGGGGCAGCGAAATGGAAGATGAGTGGAAAAAAGCTTTTATTAGGCCGTATTGTCTTTAGCCTGACTCAGAGAGAAACTATTAAAAAGTGGTTTCTGTGTAAGAATTGCAAGTGATTTCAGTTCTCCTCATGTGCATCACTCCAAACTCTGTGCTGCGTCTCCCTTGACCTTTCAAGGCAAACCCCTCCTTTCCTGATTCCCCAACCTCAGGGATGGAAAGTTCCACTAAAGCAGTGGCATGAAGGAGCAGGAATGGGAGTTGGGAATGAAGTTCTCAATTAGCCCCAGAGTTTCTGAGCCTTCACTTGAGGCAGATGCTCTGCAAGAGCCACGGTGCTGGAGTGGAGTGCTGGGTGAGACCTGCACAGTCACTGCTCTCAGGTAAACTCCAGGCTACTTTGAGAGAGTGTCAGGGGTTTAAATTCCTGGAGGGGCCTTTTTTTTTTTTGCCTTTATTTAGGTTTTCTTCCTCTTATTACAGGTAGACAGCTGCCTGTGAGTGCTGGACATGCTGCTTCCCCTGAGCAGCTGCAGCCTCTGCATTCTCAGTGCTGGGATGGCAGCTTTAAAGGAGGAAAGGACTAATCTCCTCCCCTCCACCTACTTGGCACTGAGATCCCCTGCTGAGACTGACAGCAGGAGACCAGGCAGAGCAAAGTGTTGCTTAGGTATTTCAGGTGTTCATCCAGCTGTGCTCCCAGGTCCCTGTGATTGGGACCCTTGCTCCAGGAAGGATGTGCCCGTGGCAAACAGGCTATGGAAGCAGAGGGAATGCAATTGGAACCTGGCAGGCTCTAGTGAAGCCACATCAGGAGTATCGGGTTCAGTTCTGGCCCTCACAGTTCAAAAAGGACAAGGAGCTGCTGGAGAGGGCCCAGCAGAGGCCACAAAGATAATGAGGGGTCTGGAGCATCTCTCTGATGAGGGGAGACTGAGGGAGCTGGGCCTGGTTAGTCTGGAGAAGACTGAGAGGGGATCTTATCAATACACATAAATATGCACTGGAAAATAGTAAATAGACACTGGCACAGGTTGCCCAGAGAAGTTCTGGATGCCCCATGCCTGGAAGGTTAGTGCTAGTGGAAGGTGTCCCTGCTCATGGCAGGGGATCGGAATGCGATGATCTTTAAGGTCCCTTCTAACCTCAAACCATTCTGTGATCCTGTGAAATATCTCCAAGGGGTGCCAAGAGGATGGTGCCAGGCTCTGCTCAGTGGTGCCCAGAGACAGGACAAGGAGAATGGCCATAAACTAAAACCCAACAAGATTCACCTCAACATGAGGAAGAACTTCTTTCCATGGAGGGTGGCAGAGCACTGGAACAGCTGCCCAGGGAGGGAGTGGAGTCTCCCTCTCTGCAGACATTCCAAGTCCACCTGGATGTGTTCCTGTGTCACCTGCTCTGGGTGACCCTGCCTTGGCAGGGGGTTGGGCTGGATGATCTCCAGATGTCCCTTCCAACCCCAGCTATTCTGTGACTCCATGAGTCCCCACCAGCCAGGTGCCAAATCCCATTAACCCAACCTGTGTAATCTCAGTATTGAGCTCTCACAGCAGAAGTTGATTCTTCCTTTTTCTGTTTAACTTTTCTTTTCCTGTTTTGACTCTCAGGGTGACCCTACTGCAGGGTGACAGTGCCCCAGGGCCTGGGAGGAGTGACATCTGTGCTTTGGAAATACAGGGCAGGCTCTTGGGTGGACATCACCCATCTTCATGGATTTAAAAGGAGTTGGGGGAAAGAAGAGACCATCATTACCCCATCCCAGAGAGGAACTTTGCATGAAAACATGTTTCTCTGCATTTCTTGGTTTCAAAATGCTCCACTTTTTAGCTTCAGTCATAGAATCACAGATTGGTTGAAGTTGGAAGGAAGCTCATCTCATTCCGCCCCCTGCCATGGGCCGGGACACCTTCCACTAGCCCAGGTTGCTCCAAGCCCCATCCAACCTGGCCTTGGACACTTTCAGGGATGGGGCAGCTTCTTTGTGCCAGGGCCTGCCCACCCTCACAGAGCCCTCACCAGGTCAGGTTGCTCAGGGCCCTCTCCAGCCCTCAGTGGTGGAGGAGGTGCTGTCCTTTCCAATGGATACAGGATCTCCAGCCACCACTTCTCTCTTGTCTGGGTTCAGCCTCCATCTCTTCATCCCTCTGGTGTCAGCTGGGCTTCTCTCTGCTGTGCAGTTTTCTTTTTCATGACTTTGAGGAGGAAGAGGGGAAGGAACTGCTGGAACACAGGGATTACAAACAGGTGCTTTTCTCTCTTTTAGAAGTTCATCCACCAGGACAGTTGGGTATTGAATAAAAGACTGTGCTATCTGTGGTGTTTTAAAGATGATCTGTAAAGTGCTTAAGGTGAAACATCTGTGAAATATGTATATAAATATAACTCTATGCAGTTCTTGTACTGCAGTTCCAAATCCTGAGCTTTTCCTTTAAGCTCTGTCTTTGCTTAGTTCATTTAAACTAAGTTTGTTTAAGCTTTGCCTTTGCCTAGATGTTTCTCTTCCAGCAGCTGAAGCCTCGTGGCTCTGCCCTGGGCTCTCTGCTGGGGGGTCTGGAAATACATGGAAAATCCATGGGCAATGGAGTGTCTTGCCTCTGCCAGTGCTCAGCAGCAAGATGTTTAGTAAAACTTCCAGATCATTCACTTGTAAGATGATTTTTTTCTTTCTTTTTTTAATGTTTTTCATTCTCTGTCCCCCTCAGACCTAGTGGGAATTGCAGTTTGGCCTGGGGTGTAAGGGCTCCTCACACTTGTTTGTCTCACTGAGCAGTGAAATCTGAATTTTAAAAATCAATCTATTGAAGCCTTTATTTTTTCAGAGCCTTGTCAAAGTAATGCAGAGTGTTGAGCTGATGTCTGGCCTCCTGCAGATGGAAAGTTCTGGTGGGTGTTTGTCCCCCTGGGTCCCCGCAGAGGCGATTTGGTCCCCTCTGGCTGTGGCTGGGACAGCTGTGGGGACAGTGACACATCTGTTAGACAGGCTCTGCCCAAGGCCAAGCTTTGGCAGGCTGAACCAAGCTCTGGCAAGCTCCAGGGCAGGACTAGAGCCAGGCCTGGCTCTGCTGGAAGGGCTGGAAATCCAGGCAAAGACAGCAGAGAGGAGCTGCTGTCTGGGCTTGGAGAGCAGAGGTGGGATTCGTCTTGCCTAATTTAGGGGTGTTTTTGGAGAGGGCCCTGAGCAACCTGACCTGGTGAGGTCTCTGTGAGGGTGGGCAGGCCCTGGCACAGGTTGGGCAGAAAAGTTCTGGATATCCCATCCCTGAAAGTGTCCAAGGCCAGGCTGGATGGGACTTGGAGCAACCTGGGCTGGTGGGAGGTGTCCCTGCCCATGGCAGGGGGTGGGGCCGGATGAGCTTTAAGGTCCCTTCCAACTCCACCCGATCTGTGATTCTATGACTGAAGCTAAAAAGTGGAGCATTTTGAAACCAAGAAATGCAGGGAAAGATGTTTTCCTGCAAAGTTCCTCTCTGGGATGAGGTATTGATGGTCTCTTCTTCCCCCCATCTCCTTTTAATTCCATGAAGATGGGTGATGTCCACCCAAGAGCCTGCCCTGTATTTCCAAATTGTAATTATGAACTAGTCCAGCTCATTTCTGCTTACAGGTGGTAGCAGGCACGTTAGACATGGCCCAGGCAGGGATTAGTTTATCCAAAGGTGTCTAAAGTCAGCTTTGGAGCTGTCAGTTCTCTCCGTTGGTTGCAGTGGTGGCTTGGGGACACCCCGGAGCCTGGGATATCTTTTAGCCACCTGAAATGAGATGAGGTGGTCTCATCCTGCCTGGCTTAACCTCTTCCCTGCTTTTCATCAGAGTCTGTTCTCTTCATGGGAATTTGAATTCAGTTTTGAATGACTAGGACACTGAGAAGAAAGCTTAAGGCTGACCCTTGTGCTTGAGCCTGGGCAGGGCTGGGAGCTCTGCAGTGCTCTCAGGGAGTTGTTTGTTCAGAGAAGGGATTAAACTGTTTTACTGATTATTCCTTGCCATGTGGAGGCACAGGGATAATGGATCTGCCCAGCATCCTGAGTCTTACATTCCTTGTGTTACTCAAGCTCCTAAAGGATAACCTTTTTAGTGAGGTGTGTGTCAACTTGGTATCAACTTCAGACACCACCCACCAAGGAGAATGGGCAGCACAACAGAAAATAAATCTCTGGGCATGTTACCCGTTCCTGGATTGAATCCCAAGTGCCTGGATGGGGATCCAGGCAGGGTTGAGGTCCATATGAGAAGCTTTTCCTGCTGCATATGGCATAGGGGATGCATAAATAGCTCTGAAAAGACTGGGATGCTTCTAGTATATGTGGTTACACTTCATGGACATAGGCTAGAACTTTCTACCTTGCATTTCTTTTGGATTATAGGAAGGATGGTTGTAGATTAAAGAGCAGTAGTGAGCTGGAGAGAAAAGTGAATGTGGAGAAAACCTTGTTATGGCCTGCTTAGAGGGGATGAATGCTGTCGAATCATAAAGTTGTAGAGAAATACCAATTTCAGTTTTTTAATTCACTTGCAGCACAAGAGTGGAAAAGCTGCTGAACAGTGTTTTCAAGATAACTCACTGCCAGGAGTTTTATTTGAAATGAAGATTTTAGCAGGTTTTCAGTGAAACTTTTTCTTCAGGAATGAAAAAGGGGAGACGAAAAGGTCATGTCAGGAACAAGTATTTCTTCAGGTGTCTGGTGCTGTTGAAGAGCTTCTTAGGGCTGTTTCACTCAGTATGCTCACTGTGAGGTTCCTGCTGGCTCTACTTTCAGTTCCCATCACTGCCTGTGGACCAGAGTTCAGCAAAGGTGTAAATACATGTTGAATTGTGCCTGTTCAGCAGTGCTTGTACATGGGCACTTGCTGTACCTGAGAATTCCTGAGTGTGCTCAGACTTAGAAATGTGTCCTGTCACACGAGGATGGAGCACATGGAGCACCCAGTTAGAGGCAGTGGAGCAGTAGCTTAGGCTGGGATGCCAACTCCTGTTTGCCTTTTACCAGAGCAGGTACTTTGGTTGGGAAAACTGGAGTTACCACATCTTGGGAAGTGATGCAGCTCCTGACATGAACTGGTTCCTCGTGGGGAGCTCTGTAATTCACATGATGAGGCTGTGGTGCTTCCTACAGGAGCCTAGTTTCTGGAAAATATGCTATTCCAGCCTAGTCATGGATTTGTTTTAGTGCTGCCAGAAAAGGGAACAGGAGAAAAGGAGAGTCCTGCCTGCGGCGTCTCACACTTGTTGAAGTCTCTCTTCCCGTTCAGTCCTTGGCCTCTGCTGACTTTTCCAGCCTTGATGACAATTCCCATAAACTTTTGTCCCGTGGATGTGTGTCCGTTAGGCACCAAATCCTGGCACCCTGTGGTGCATCCCACTCAGTCCAAGGATTGGTGGCAGTGCTGGTGTCCAGGGCTGGAGCTGGGCTGTAGGACCTGGCCTTTCCCTGAGCACCAACAGTCAACAGCAGGAGGAGTGGGTGCCAAATCCTCTTAAATCCCAGCCACACCCATGGCCGTTTCCATGAAGTTCTCCAGTTCCCTGCAGCTTCAAGGACTATGAAATTCCATATCTTTGTTCTGTCAAATCTCTAGTCAGACAGATTTGGAAGTCTAGTGGCTGTTTATAGAGGATTGATGCCACTTCCACGGTCAGTCCCAGTGCATTTTACACACTTAATAAGGGGGTGTGTGTAGGAAACTGTGTGTGAGATACTAATTTTAGCTTCATGGATTTTTCGTGGAGTCTGTGATGCTCTCTGGAGTGTTGCAGTTACTCTTTTCCCTTGGGCAGTTCTCTCATTTACCTTGTTTTGGTTGCCTTCATGGCAGGTAGAGCAATTCTTGCCCTCTGCTTATTCAGTTTATCTAATAGTCAGCCACTGAAGTTATTTGACTGCTCTTGTGGGAGAGCACAGTGTTTAAATCAACAAATATTGAAGGCTTCATTCAGCCAGGTGCCTAATGCTGAGCTCTAGAAACCTCCAGCTATGGCTAGGAATCTCATTTTTTGTTGGTTTTTTTTTTATCATGGCACTGATTTTGCTGCAATAATTGCTTAAATGGCCACAGCACAGTCTTTTAAAGACACCATACACAGAAAGAGAAACAAGAGTCGAAAGAATAAGGGCATAGTTTTGGCTCCCTCTGCCTGAAGCTTTTCAAGGAGTTAAATAAAACGGTGAAAAAAGTATCACTTTGTGCTCTCCCAGAGTTGTTCCCACCAAAACCAAGCCCTTGTGCCTCTTTCTGTACACAGAAGGGTCTGGGTGGTGTGAGAGGCAGCAGGTGAAGGTGATGGCCAGGATGCATTTGAGGGTCTCAGAGGTTTTTCCAGCCTTAATATTGTTTTCCTTCAGTGTTTGGGCTTCAGGAGCAGTGTGAGATGAGATGCTGATACCCAGTGAGCTGCTCTGGCTGCAGAGTTGTGCTCCAGTGTGACTCCAGGCTCTGGTACTGGAGGTGAAAATTGCCTTGATGGGAGCTGGCTGTGACTCCATCCCCCCTGCTTTGACAGCCCACTCAGACTCAGCTCTCACTGGGTCTTCTTGTGTTGCTTCTCATAACTGGCTGGCCTCTGGGAGGGAAACAAGCCAAGGAATCCCCAGCAGCAGGTTGAGGGAATCATTTTGCTGATCATCCCCACTGCTCTTGCCTGGGGAGCTGCTGGTTTGTCATGTCACAAACTTTCCTGCAAGTACTCAGTTTTTTTTTTTTTTCAGCTTGGGTCTGAAATCTCTGATGGGACAAATTCATTGATGGGGGAGCAGGGAAATGTTTGGAAGGGAAGGAAAAGACAGCTTTTACACGGGCGTCGATGTTTGAGCTGCGCATGAACTTTTAGTCAGGCTGCAAAAATCTCGCTGCATTTGAATCATGTAATTATTTTAGCCCAGAATTGCATTTAACATGCTTCACTCCTGTGTTTACTCTGGCTTTTACCTCTGAAATTACACCATGAATCCTGTCCTGCTTTGTCCCTGTGAAAGAGCCAGATTCCAGTGGACAACATTCCCAGGAGAGCTGTGACTGCCAGGGAGTTATTCCTTGTGATGTCTCCTGATGTAGCTTCGGCTGCTGAGCTGTGTCTGTGCCACAAAAACCCACCCCCACAGCCCTGCCAGCACAGCTGCTCTGTGCCAGTCTGCTTTGGCCAGAGATCCGGGTGCAAGATTGGGCAGTGCTTTGTTTGCCAGGCGAGGTGTTGACACAGAGTCCAATAAATGGAGTTACTGGGAGAGCTGAAGATAATGTTTACCTTGAGAAATCCATAGTTGGGAAGAAATGGCCACATCTGCAACTGAGGCAAGTGAGAATGAGTGCCCTGCTGTGTCACCTGAGCCACCCACCCCAAGTGTCACCGTGTGGGGATCCAGGTGAGCTGGGCAGGGGAGTGAGTGAGCAACCTAAGAGGGCTGTGGCTTAGCTGACATGGTGATGTTTGGTCTAAGGCTGGATGATCCTGGAGGTCTTTTCCTGTGATTCTATGATATGTACCAAGCAAGTTTCTGGAGGAGGGCTTTGCTCTTTGTTAGCCACTGGAAGTAGCTGTGGCTTCTCTTTGGAGCTTTGACACCGCTTGTGACCCTTTTCTCCTCTCTTCCTCCTTCTCCTCCCTCTTCCTCCAGGGTTTAATGCCATGGCTGCAGATGAAAGCGCTACAGAAAAGCAAGTGGGGGAACCAAAAATGGCTGTAGACGGTGAAACCAACGGTTCCTGTGAGCACAGTGAGGCTGGAGGGCACCCAAACCCAGCGAAAAACACTCAGGACAACACGAAAGTGAGCCAGCAGGACTCTAGTGCTAAACTAAATAGGATAGCAGAGAATGGCATTTCAGAGCGGGATGGCGAGCCTGGGAAGCAGAACCATCTGAAAGCAAATGACTTCACACAGACTTCTGTCACAGGGAGCAATGGATATATCCTAACCAAGCAGATGGCACAGGAGCAGCCTCTAAGGACTACCAGCACCTTTGCTTCCCTCACCGGCCATGCTGCAAAGACCCTTCCTGGAGGAGCAGGCAAGGGCAGGACTGTGGGCTCCTTTGCCCAGCTCCAAGCCACGATGCCGGGCAAGCTCGGGGAGGGCAGTAAGGACATGGATGCTAAAAAAGGCCCTGCTGCTAATGCTGAAGTCAAGGTCCACAGAGCACGGAAGACAATGCCTAAACCCACCCCCAGCCTGGTAATGTATATGCCCAGCACTGCCCTGCTGCTGGGGTTGCTCTTGGCTTTCTCTGGGTGTGTGAGGGATACCTGCCTGCATGGGGATGTGTAATTCAGAGGAGACCGACTGAATGGATTGAGTTTTAAAAAAGTATATATATTACAAATACATATTTTTATTTTTCTCTTCCCACAGGCAGAGAAGTCAAAATATAGTCACATTGCCACTATCAGCTCCTGTCCCCAGTGTGTTTCTAAATACATAATTGATCAATTGCCTTCTCCAACAGATCTGTGTGAGGCACTAAATGGCCTTTCTCTTCTGGCTCTGTTGCTCATTGTCTGCTGCCATCCAGAGCTGCCTGTGAAACAAATTAGATTTCTTCGAAGGTCGACCCAAAGGAAATTAAGCATAGCATGTAAACTTGAGGCTTCTCCTAAGCTTGGAAGCTGTCATGAAGCTGATCTGTTAGGCAACCTGATTGCATAGCTGTAGGAATCATTAAAGGCTAAACCAGGTGATGTTTTCTCTCTGTGTTGCCTGCAGTAATGCAGCTCGTGGGGAAATGTTCACTCCACAATCCTTAGGGGTGGATTTGCCACCACTTAATGAAACAGAGCTCTGCCTTTTTCTTAGGAGGCAAAAGGAGATGCCATTTGGTGTGTTCATGTTATGGAGGGGAGAAGAAATGGGCCTTTCTTTGCCATGAGACAAGTTTGGGTGTTTAAGTTACTTTTTGGTTCTTTGCCAGAGGTGGGGAATAGATCCTGGAACAGGCAGATCTCCATCACAAGCAGCTGGTCTTCATCCCTTTATATTTAACTACAGTGAGCTGGGTGCTCTCATTGTGCTGTGTCTGATGATGGAGGGAGAGCAGCCTTTAGGTCAAGGCAGGGATTGCCAGCCCAGCTTGGCAATGGGAGTGACTCCCAGCAATGCGTGGGAGCTGCTGCAGCTTCCCAAGGGTGGCTGTGATGGATTGCTGATAGGATCCAGCAAATCCAGTGTGACCCTCACACGTCCCCACGTGCTGCAGCACAGCAGCAGAGTGATGTGAAGGGCTCGGAGCTCTTGAGTTGCTGTGATGTGGAGCAGGGGAAGAGAGATGAAATAGGAAAAAGGAGGGGTGGCACCTCGCCAGCCCCAGATGGGGAAAGGTGCCTTTGGCTGTGGCACCACCTGGGAAGTGAAGTGAAGCAGGTGGGAGTCCAAAGAGCACACCAAGACAACAAACCTGTGGGCACCCAGCCTTGATAGTAGGGCAGGAACCACCCCTGCCTGCCTTGATTTCCCAACCAGTCCCCCAAACCACTTCCCCTCTGCCTTCCCCTGACTGCTCTTGAATTCTCTGCTCTGCAGCCCCGCTGTGTTCGAGGAGGGGAAGCCCAATTGCCATAGTGTAGCCTGATAAAAAGCTCCCATCGGGCTGTCTCTTACCCAAAAAAGGCTTTGCAACCCCAATTCCCTCACAGATTTCCTCCAGCAGCCTGTTGTGCACTGAAATTAGGCTGGGAAAACCCCCAGACCCTCGTGGAATTCCACAGGGAGTGATCCTGTGGGGCTGAGCAGTTGAAAGAGGCAATTCCCTTGTAAAAGATGACTGCTATGTTAGGAGGGAGTGTTTTCCTCATTCATATTTTATGATACATCAAAAGAGTATGTATATTCAACCCTTGGGCTCTTAAGGTCTGTCTCTTGGAAGTGGCATGTGGTGTTTGGGAGCACTTGGAGAGCCGGGACACGACTCCCTGGGAAGGTGCTGGTGATCCTTATTTGTCAACATGATAAAAGTGGCACTTGTTGGGCTGCTCTAGAAAGCACATAGCCAGTCCTCAGCTCCTCTGACCGTTTGCCTTGGGCTTAAAATAGGGAGAGAAGCAACATTCCCAGGAAGGGTGGTGAGGAGAGGCTGTTCCCACGTTCTCCGCTCGAGCCTCTGCCGTTGAATGTGAACCCAAGATCTGATCTCAGTTCTGCAAGACAATAAAACATCTGTTGTGTTCAGCCTTCCTGATAATGACTACCTTATTTTTCCCCATTGTCTGTCAAATTTACATGCTATTTTCTTTTGAGTAGCAGAGTCCTTGCTAGCTGTCATTTTTCTGCCCTGATTATTTCTTTGTTGAGTTGTTTAGAAGAGGCTCCTCAGCCCAGCAGTGTAGGGGCTTTTCCTGCACCAACCTCCACGTTCACACCTTTTCCCCTTCAGAAACACCATGAAATCAGGTGCTGTATCCCAGGAAATAAACTGGAGAATTCACCCAGGAGCTGATGTTACAGGACACAGTAGTTTTCTTTGCTAGTATGTTTTAGAGCATTGTTGTTTCCTTGATAAAGCTGTTCTTGCAGAGCTGTGCTGCCTGGGAGAAGGAGGGGAGGAAGGTATTTTGTTGCCTGCGAAGTGTAAACATTTGTTCCCCCTGGCTCCTGCAGAAACCCACTGGGGGCCAAAAAATTGTTTTCTGTAATCCAATAGCTGTCAGGGGACCTTGGTAGCCTTTTCCTGCACATGTGAATTGGTCTCTGAAAGGAAGAAAAGGATTTTCTCACCAATTTAACCAGCTTTTTCTCTGTTTAGGAGTTGCTTCCTGAATTGGGATCGAAGCTGAATCTGAAACAGGTGACAATTTTAATTGATGTTGTCGCATGTTAAGGTGGTTTTGGAACAGAGACCTCGGAAGAATCACTGGCCGCATCATTTCTGCTCCCCTTCTGAGCAGGGCAGTAACACAAGTGTTGCACCTTTTGGGAGAATCTTTCTTTCATTCCTAATCCATTTACAACCCTGTTAAGAACCCAAAAGTTTCCAGGGCCGGGCAACAGGCTGAAATCAAGTGTGTGTGTGTGTGTGTATGTCCTGTGCTTGGAGAAGGCCCCTCTCCTTGGAGACACCAGTTTCTGAGCTTAACATCATTAAAACATGAGGGATAAAGGCTGATGAAGGTACTGAAAGCATCCCAGAGTTATCTTTGGAGATAGGAGGAGCAGATGGCTGAATGGGGAATCCCAAGTTCTATTTCCATTTCTTAGTGACCACGAGGTTGCAGTTTGAGCTGTGTGTCTGTGGTGGTATTTTTTTTTATGCTGGGGGAACTGAACTGTCAGAAGCAATAGTGCAAAAATCTTTTAAATGAGTATTTTGGCCTGATACACTGTGTGAGCCCAATTTCACCTCGGGGAGGCAAACCCTGGGCAGGGAGGAGGAACTTTGATCAGGAGATGCTTTGCTTATGTTGGTGTTTGTACCGATATTCATCAAACCATACCTTTAAGCAGTGTTGCCACGGAGTGTCTGATGGCAGAGCTGGGAGTGCCTTCTCTCGGTGGGGGAAGGGCTGGGTATTCCATGTCAGTGCCCAACAGCACTGCAGGGCTCTGTGGGAGCTCCTGGCCTAAGAACACCTTGTGCTCATCTCCTGGGGCCAGGCAGGTGGCAGCTGGAGGATTGCAGGTCTCTGGGATTGCTCAGCAAGCTCAGACCCTCCAGTGTGCAGAGAACTTAAAATAAAATGGGGATAATCATGGGGATATTGTTTCCTTGGAGGGGAGTAAATAAAAAGCACAGGGTGTAGTGAAACAGAGCTCTCTGTCTGATGGCAAGGGCTCTGCCAGCTTGGCTGAACCCACAAGGTCCATCAAGGGCCCTCTCCAGAGGGTGTGCATGGGCAGACTGAAAGTGTGAAATCCATGTGTGTGAGCTTGGCCACGGCTAAATGTCACAGAATCACAGAATATCCTGAGCTGGAAGGGCACACAAGAACCATCCAGTCCAATCCCTGGCCCTGCACAGACACCCCAACAATCCCACCCTGTGCCCCAGAGCATCATCCAAACCCTCCTGGAGCTCTGGCNNNNTCCCTGAGATCCAACCTGACCCTGCCCTGGCACAGCTCCAGCCATTCCCTGGGTGCTGTCACTGTCACACAGAGCAGGGATTGAAGCTGCCCCTCCTGAGGAAGCTGCAGACCCCAGTGAGGTCTCTCCTCAGTCTCCTCCAGCTGAACAAACCCAGTGCCCTCAGGGCCACTCCTTGCATGGCCCCTCCAGAGCCTTCAGCATCTTCCCTGATGGGAAATCTTCAGGAGCTGCCACTGCACTGCTTATCCAGAGGGGCTGCTGCAGAGCCAGGTGGGCAGGGAAGGTGCTGTGCAGTACATTTAATTTCCTACTTAACTGGTTGTGCTGGTGCAGCTGCACGGGCTGAAGGAGCTGCCCCAGCTGCCAACCACAGCCCACAGAAATAACCGTCCTGGCCCCCAGCAGGTCTATTTCTGTCAGGAGCTTTGTTACAGCAGCTGGTCTGAGCTCCCCTCTTTCGTTTTGACTGGTTTGTGACCCTCCTCTCCCCTGGAGCTGCTCCATCTGGGAGGGCACAGGGATGACAGCCCACACCCCTGAGTGCTCTGGTTCAGAAACCTGCTGAATGCAGGTTTGTAGGAACATCTCCACTTAAGCTCAGCCTGCCTGGCAGCCTAAAGTGCTATGATTTTATGCAGATAAGTGACTGCACTCAAATCAGTGTAATTGTACCCAAGTCACTGTGGAATCCCTCCTCTACTGGGCACATGTTGATCAGCAGATGAAAGGTAGATCAGCCTTGCAGTGTGTCTGATCTAGATTAAGACCAAAGCCTTGCAGGTTTCTGTCTTTTGCTCCAAGGTAAGACTTGCTCAGGATCCTGAAATTCAGTAATGAAAAATACAGTCCTGTAGCAGCAGAGCAAAGGGAGAAGAGCACCACTACAGCTCCTAGGGGCACTGTCATCTGCTTGTGATCAATTTTTTATGGCAGACTGATATTTCTTGCTTAAATACCATTCACCAGTTGTTAGAGGCAGATCCCCCTGGGAGCTGCTGCTTTGTGGTCTTCAAAGGCAGCGCCTTGGTCCGAATCCCATTCCCCTCTGGATGGAGGGAACAGAGCTGCTCCCTGGCAGCTGCTGCATTGCCTGGTGGCAGTGCTGGCGAGTTTAGTCCTCCTGGCCAGTTGGCTTTGCTTTGCAGTGCTGGAGATGAAAGTCCTTAAAAGAAGAGAAATAAGAAAGCAAGTTCATCTAAGCCTGGGGTGGTTTTAGGCATGGAGGGTGTCAGTCCTGCAGAGCTCTCCTGCTCCAGGCAGGGCCAGCAGGACCTGTGCCTGTGGCCTTCCACCAGCACTAGCATGGAATTCTGCTCTGGTTTCCCTTCCAACATGCTGGATTTGTTCATGGAAAGACCCCTGAATTGCTGGGCTATGTGGGGAATGCCATGTGTGGTCTGTCCAACCCTCACAGGGGATCATTGGGAATGTTGGTTCTGCTTTCAGGCAAAAAGCAAGCCTGAGGATATTCTGTCTTTTGCCATTTTCAGTAGCTTCTCCCTGCTGCTCTTGGGGACTTCCGTGCCAATAATAGAAATGTGGTCAATCCCATTAAAATGTGGAAAGCACTTGAGTTTCATTTCTGTAAACATATAAAATATTGTGTTCTTGCCCTAACCTAAGCAGTTTTCGTGACTGTATTTCTCACAGTGGTGCAATTCTTGGATGTAACATTATCTATCTATCTATCTATCTATCTATCTATCTATCTATCTATCTATCTATCTATCTATCTACCTATCTATCTACCTATCTATGTATCTATTATATATATATACATATAAAATAGATATGTGATTCACAGCTGGCCTGCTCACCTTCCCATGCCATCAGGCCCCCTGAGAGATCTGCTCACCTCTCTGGGAATTTTTGTTCTTTACCATGGCTGCCTGTGCCTCCAAGTGATAATCCAGAGCTCACAAGACTTAATTTGATTTAAAAGAAACTGTTTTACCAAAATTGCCATGAAAAGTATCACGTTTAGCAGATGTCATGCAGCCTATTGATGATTTTCAATTTATGTCCGTGTTGCAATTACAGGGGGAGAGAAAAACCCCAAGCTAATAACATACTACTTCTTAATTTAAAAATTGGATTATAATCTTCCAAACAGTCTGGCATGGTTTGAATGTGAATTCCTCGTGTTTGGGAATAACAACACCTTTTATCAGCTGCAAGAATCCACAAGTAAAGGACACAAAATGCATGCCTTGTGTACACTTGTTGCAGGCAGCTCTGTGTCAGATGGGTCTCTCCCAAGCTCATTTTTCTAATTTTAAGTTAGATAGGGAAAGCATTGGATGTTCCAAGGGACTTGGGAATTCTCAGAATAATCCTGTAGCCAAGAATTACTGTTAGCCTTTAGATTTATAAACTAAGGACTTTTAAGGGGTATAAATAGTGTTGTTGAGACTATTCTTGGCATGCTGTGCCCAGCACTCCTGACAAACATTTTTAAGGCGTAGAGCAACAGGAGTGATCCAATGTCCAGAAAATGATCCTATGGGCACTTAATTTGCTCATTCTATTAAACTTATTGAAGAGAAAGTTTAAAAAAATAGAAATGTTGGTCATAGTCCATAAGTATCTCCTGGGAGTGAGAGTTTCTGATGAGAAAGGGCTTTTTAATTTAGTTGAAAAAGCATAATGCATTTAATTATTTGGCAGCGAGAGCAATTAAGCATTGGAACAACATATCAAAGGATGTGGTAGATTTGTCATCTTTGAAATCATTAATCCAAGACTAGATGCCCTTTTAGAAAAGCTGTGGCAATTCAGCCAGAAGTTATGGGCTTGATGCAGGAATCATTGGCCCTTTGATGGCCTTTTTATGTGGGTCATTTCTGATCATCGTTACAGCGTTGCTGTCCCTGGCCCAGCCCAGGCTCTGCCAGCTCTGGGCACGTGGCAGAGCCATAATTAGGAGAATCAGCCTCTTCCCTGTTTGTTCCCAAGGTCACATTATTTGAAAGCAGTGCCTGAGAGTGCCTGTGTGAACCTGGGCTTCACAGGGGGGTTTTATTGCTCCCTGCTTTTTATTCCGTCCTTGCTCTCGCCTGGATTCCCTCCTCCTGTTTTGGTGCTTCTGCTGTTGCTTCACAAGTCCCATGAGAAGTTTTTTCCTGCAAGTGGAACAGCATTAAAATCAGAGATTCCCAGACTGGTTTGGGTTGGAAGGGACCTTAAAGCTCATCCCATCCCACCCCCTGCCATGGGCAGGGACACCTTCCACCAGCTCAGGGTGCTCCAAGCCCATCCAACCTGGCCTTGGACACTCCCAGGGATGGGGCAGCCACAGCTTCTCTGGGCAACCTGTGCCAGGGCCTGCCCATCCTCCCAGGGAAGGATTTCTTCCCAATATCTAATCCAAACCCACTTTCCTTCATTCCTTCTTATCCTGTCACTCTGTGTCCTTGTAAATAGTCACTCTCCGTCCTTCTTGGCTCCCTTCAGGTGCTGAAAGGCCACAATTAGGTGACCCCAAAGCTTCTCCAATCCCAATTTTCTCTGCCTTTCCTTGTAGTCTGCTCTTGCTTTGCTGGAACAGCTCTGCCAAACCTGCCCCTTGCATAAGAGGGGTGTGGATGCAGCTGGATCATCTGTGGAATAAATCTGAGGGCAAATCCAGTGTCAAATGTCACAGCAGAGGCAGCTTTTACCCCACTCCCCGTTCCCCCCGTGGGTGCAGCACGTGGGAGGGAGGCACAAACAGCCTCTTGCTTTCATGTGCTTCCACTTCTTGCTTTTTCTCAGCAGTGCCTGATTGATTGGCTGTGAAAGGAAAATGTTTCCCTGAACTGGACCAAGAGGCCTTGCACTGACCTTGACTTGCCTTTGCCACACTTGGTACAAAAGGCACCGTTAATGCCAAGCCATGACTGTTTAAAGAATAAATACAGATGGAAAAGGGAAACACAAACACAGGCTGGGCATCTCGGTCTGAGGCTTTTAGGGTACATAAAGTAGAGTCAAACAGACTTTCAGGAAGGGGATTTTTTCCTAAATTAGAGGAGAAAGCACTGAAGAAACATGAAAAGCTGAGAAATGATACTTAGGGACGTGGCTTTGTGGTGCACTTGGCAGCGCTGGGTTAATGGTTGGACTTGGTGATCTTAAAGGCCTTTTCCAACCTAAGTGGTTCTCTGTGGAGCTGTGGGAACTCTGCTTGCCTGACCAGAGGTGCAGGGTGAGACTTTGCATGGAGCACAAACTCGAGCTGGAGCTGCCTCTGTGTCTGGGAGGGGCTGCAGGAACAACTACAGAATTCCCCTCGTTTGCAGGAGGAGCTTGTAGCCTGCCTGGGCTTTGGGATTGCAGGGCTGGAGTGGCAGTGCCTGGTTTAAAGGAAGCTTGCGCAGGTCTCTGTAGGTGCACCTTTTGTTGTGTGCTGGGCTACAGGTGGGAGCCTTTGCTGGGGTTTGCTGGTGCCAAATGCTGTCCCAAAGGAAGGATCCCTTCCTGTTCCTGTATCCTCTTCCCAAACAGCTCTGCAAGGCTGTTCCTGTGCATGCTTGGTGTGACAGGGGCGTGTTCCAGGTGCATCCCTTGCATTGGTTTGTCTTCTCCAGATCCAACCACAGGCCAGTGTGAACAGTGCCTGGTCCTTGTCATTACCTGCCCCTCTGTGAGGTCACCTGTGACCTGCAGAGCCTTCAGCCAGTGAGGGAGCCACTCCAGCCAGGCTGGGAGTGTTTAGGCACAGTGCCAGGACATGCTGGAGGAGGGGCTGTGTGCTTCTGCTGGGAATGTGTGGGCCTGCCTTCAGGTGAAAGGGATTGTGGTCGAGAGAAAGCAATTAAATGAATTTTCCAAGTTTTAAAAACTACTTATTTAATGCCTGAGTCTCAGTTTAAGTGTGTTTGGTTTTCCAGCATGCAAATAAAGACCCCAAAGATGGGAGAGACAGCAGAGATCAGAAAGAATCCAAGGAGAAGGAGTTTGAGAACATGCTGGACTTTGTGAAGCCGTTGTCATTGCCCTCTCTCCCGGGCCTTCACCAGTCACTACCTCAGAACCAGAGCTATGTGGCCACCACGAAGTCGCAGACAGGTAAAAAGGAGGCAGCTGGAATCCTTAGCAGCACCCACCTCCAATCCTCTGTGTGTGTGTGGAGTGAGAGATGAGGAGGTTAACAAAAAGACCCTCTGTTAGCACCTTGTCCCCACTCAGCCTCCTTCAGGGTTCCCTTTCCTGCTGGCATCAGTCGTGCTGCTGCCACAGACCTTGTCTGTCAGTTGTCCCATCCACTCTGCAAGTGCCCTGCAAGTGTGACACTTTTGTCCCCAGACTCCCTGCTCCTCCCCTTGGCTGTTGGACAGGGGATATTCTTGCAGTCCCCTGTTGAAGTCCCCTCCCAAGTGAAGGGAGCATTTTCCTGCCCCTCCCTGAGTCCTGGGGGTGCAGGTGCCTCCTGGACAGGCAGGTGAGCTCTGTCAGGCACCTCTGCTAAAAGCTTTTGTCAGAGAAGACACTTTGATCCCTCTTTCCTGTGTGATATTCTGAAGAACTTTCTGTCCGTTCTGAAGGACTTGGAATATCACCACAACCACTTACCAAGAACTACAGCCTTACAAATAAAATTAATTGGGTCCACAGAATGCTTTTGAGAGGTCTCTTCATAAATTTGTGGTGAAATTTCATCATTGTGGGAGATGAAGAAATGCTTTCAAGGAACAGGCTGTGCAACTGCAAGCAATAAGCCTGGTGTTGAAGTTCTTAAAAGAGCCTGCACCAAGCATCCTTCTGCTGTCTCTTCACCAAAGACATCATCAGGCAGGGAGGTGTGATGTCTGATTTGATTAGGAGGCCAAGAGGGAGGCATAACAAATTAAGACCCAATCAAAGTAGTGAAAGGAATCAAACAAACTGCTATAGTAGGTGTGAAATGAGGTTAAATGACAAACAGCTCTTTATTTAAGGTACCTTTTCCCTGCGTGTTCTTCAGTTATTGTCCCATTGCTTTCATTGTCAGTCGGTATTGTTGCCCTTGCAGTATCTATTTGAGCAAGTTGGATCCCATTCAGCCTCCTATGACATCAGCAGCACTGCCAAACACAGGCTAAATTAGGCATCTGATGCTGTGTGTGGTGCTGGAGGGGCCAGAAGGAGAGTGGAGAGGATACTCAGGATTTGGGTGGTTTGCAGCCCTGGCAGGGTGGTGTCTGTGTGTCTGCACATACGTGTGTGTCTTCTTTTGGTTGGCTTGGAAATAAATCAGCTGGAGTGGGAAGCCTTTTTCTCAGATCGTGGTTTCACAGAATCCCAGACTGGTTTGGGTTGGAATGGACCTTAAAGCCCATCCAGTGCCACCCCCTGCCATGGGTAGGGACACCTTCCACCAGCCCAGGTTGCTCCAAGCCCCGTCCAACCTGGCCTTGGGCACTCCCAGGGATGGGGCAGCCACAGCTTCTCTGGGCACCCTGTGCCAGGGCCTGCCCACCCTCCCAGGGAAAGATTTCTTCCCAATATCCTATCTAATCAGCCCTCTGGCAGTGGGAAGCCATTCCCCCTTGTCCTGTCACTCCAGATCCTTGTCCAGTAGAACCCCTACTCTCTATCCCTTCATTCCTGAGCAAACTTTGGGTCTCTCCTGCTTCTCTTTTCCAGCTGCTGCAGTATCTCGGAAGAAGAAACGGAGAATGGGAACCTATAGCCTGGTTCCCAAGAAAAAGACCAAAGTGTTAAAACAGAGAACAATGATTGAGATGTTTAAGAGCATAACTCATTCCTCTGCAGGTGCCAAGGTAAGGGCAGGGCTGAGCCCACTGGGCATGTTTGTTGACACACACACGTCCCTCGTCTTGGCACACCAACCCCATGCAGAGGTGCAGGGACGTGGTGGCTTGTTGAGATCTACATCTTCCCTTCCAAGTCTACAGCTTCTCTCTGGCAGCAGCTTCCTGCCTGTACAGCCCTGCTGCTTTGGAAGTGGCATTTTGAGAGTGGGTGTTCATATACCAACTCTTAAACAAGTTTTTCCCAGTGAATCCTGGAGAGATTTCAAGCATGCCCCAGGTGGTGACTTTGTTGTTTCAGTGTTCTCAAGGTCTCGTGTTGCTGCTTGAGGCTGTACAGCAAAACACTTGGTTACTTACCAAAGGTTTAGACACCAACTCACTCCTGATCAAATTCTGCTTTTGCTGCAACCCATGCCCTGAAGTTTTGGTCTTAGAATTCAAGGAGAACAGTGCTAGGCCTTCATGAAGCACTGTGGAAATCCCAGTGTGATGTAACTTCCCATTCCATTCCCAAGAAACCTTCCTGCACCCTTGGTGGAGCTTCCCCCCCATGTTTGAATCAGGCCCTGCTGCCCCTAACGCCTCCTACAACCACGTGAGTCTGGACTGACTCCTCGTGGCTCTTCTGTCCCCACATCCAACAGGGTTAGGTGACCCATGGCAGGCTCCCAGGCTGGGCTTTGCTGGCACCACTGAGGAGCTCTGGAGGGACACAGAGCCAGCTTTCCCCTGGCAGCCTCAGAGCTCCCAGCACGGAGGAGCTCTGGGATTGATCCAACTGCTCTGTCCCAGGAATTGATGTCTTTGTGGCTCACTTGTCACAACTTTCAGAGTGACAAGGACCTGGGTGATGCCAGCCCACATGTGAATGGGGAAAGCATAGATGTGGACTCTGAGGAGGAGGACTCTGATGAGTTGGAGGAGGAGGATGATCACGGGGCAGAACAGGTGGCCGTGTTCCCTATGGATGATAACAGGACCTCTAAGGACGGCGCATGCGATGCAGACAACGCCAGGAAGGTAATTCCCATGCCCTGGGCAGGACCTCAGGAGCGGGATGGGACACTGCTGGGACACCTGGGGTAGGAGAGGCTTGAGCTGAGGCAATTTCTAGGGTTTTTTTTTCACCTGCAAGATGACAGAGAGCTCAGCAGTTGTACTGGGGCTCTTTGGTGACTGTTTCCTCCTTCCCATTGCACCTACCCACCAGTTTCAGCCCCACACTCTGCAGAACCCCCACCATATTTAGTCCTGGGGTTCACTGAACCCATAAGAGACATCTTCCTAATCTTGTTGGTAACAGACTGGGAAAGCACCAAAAATAGTTCATTTCCCCCCCAAATCATGATACCGAGTGTAGACACGAGACTGGTTTGGATTATCAAGGAAGTTACAATTTGGTTGGAAAACTATTCTAGGGCCAGTTTTTCTGTCTCTCCCTGTACCATCCCCATGAATGTTCCATGATGTGACTGGAACACACTGAGCTCCACCCTTGGAGCTCCTGTCCTGTTGGTGCACAGCAGGATGGGGCTGGGTGGGGGGCACAGCAAGGATGGTGGGGGATGCCTTGATTTGAGAGACCCAACCTGACTGACTTGTTCTGTTCTTGTGCAAATGGTGGTTGCAGATTGATGATGGTGAGTCTGAGGAGGAACAAGAGTCTGTAGAATCTGGGGAGGAGGAGGAGGATGGAGACGAGTCTGACTTGGTAAGCTGGGTTGCTAAATGTGTCTTTCATCCTGTGGCCTGTTGATAATAGTTTCCCCTTTGCACTGCTGCCAGAAAGAGAGAGAGCAAAGCCGTGCGGTTTCAGGTCTCCTTGACAAAACTCAGGCTCTGAAACCACCCACACACAGAGTATTGTTTTCCACAAGGTGCTTAACCCTGATCTGTGGTACAATTAATTGCTTTCCGATGCTAACTAATGGGCTTTTGTTGTTTTCAACAAGATGTTGACTGCTTTTTAATCATTTGAATGTTGGTGGAGGTATTTAAGGATGCTTGAAGTTGGCAAGTGGTAGGAGCCAGCAGTGTTTTCATACCAACCTGAGGCTCTGCTGGGCTTTTTGGAGCTCAGGTGGAGTTGTTCCCAAATCCGTTGGCCCCTCCCCCAGGCTGAATTCACACTAATCTGACATCCACCTCACTGTTCCAGGTGAGCAGCTCTTACCAGGAAGACTTACCAGTAGTACACAGACAGACACTCTCCCTGGGAGGTTGGTTGTGTAGGGAGAGGTCAAGACTTTCAGCCACTGCTGGGGATTTCTACTTTTTATTTTTAAACGGTTGGTGAAGAGAACCTGATGATTTTCTTTATTTAAAATGTTGTTCATTGATTGCCTCTGTCCTCCACCCTCCCCTTTACTTAAAAATTGTGCTCCCTTTCCACAGCCTCTCAAGTTGAGGAGCCAGCATTTAAGGCACCCCAACTCTTCAGTCACCTTGAGAAAATTCTTGGCTTCATTTTCTTGATGTTTTGAGCTGAAGGTAGAATCATAATTACAAAATACACCAAGGGAGTTGTTGAAGCTCTTGAGGGTCTTGTTCCTTGTGCTCTTGACACCCCAGGAGCCAGAGAGGACTGAGCAGCAGGGGCTGTGTCTCTGCCCTTGCTTTGGGTAGCTGAGGCCAGCCTGTAGCATTGGCCCAAACCAAGGCTTGAGTTTGTACTCAGTTGTATCTCCCTGTCCGAGGTGGAGGGTTGTGCTCTGGTGAGTCAATCAGCTCCCCAGGCTGGGACTGGCTCAAACACAAACCTCTCCCCCACAGCTGTGTGATGCAAAGGGGGTAAAGCAATGGGATGGTTCCTGGGGCAGCATTTCTGTCTTCCCTCACTGTGGGAACAGGGCATGGTGCAGCTGCCTGGGAAGGCAGGGCCTGATCCAGCTGCTCTTAGTGGGAGCAGGAGGTTTTTCCTAGGCTTTGGTGGGAGCTGGATAAGCACCAGGAGCTGATGTTTCAGTCTGAACATGAACCCTATGATGGATGCCTCGAAGGCTGCCTGAGAGGGTCGTGGTGCCTCATTCCCCATTCTGATGGGGACTTTGAAACCCCACCCCAGACAACTATATTTTTTCAAACCAAACCCCAAACTCTGTTTAGATTCATACATGTGGCTGAATATTTACTGCATGATTAGTCTGTGCTACCCTGTGCCTGGCTCAGGGAAGGGGCTGATCTGCTGCTGTAGGGTTCAGTTCCCTGGGTCCATCCCAAACCTGTCAGGCTCTTCAGGTGCAAGGCAGCCTTTTTCTTGGCATTTTCTAGCACTGCTGTAGAGCAATGTTACCATTTTAGTTTGAAAACCCCACTGCCAGAGCTCAAGGGGCATTTGGACATCACTCAGGCACGTGGTGGGATTCTTGGAGCTGTCCTGTGCAGGGCCAGGAGTTGGACTTTGCTGATCCTTGTGGGTCCCTTCCAACTCATGATTCTACAGTTTTTGGGGAAGCCAGCAGTGTGTGTGTGCTGCACAGAAATGCTTGGCTACCCCTGCGAGGAGCGTGGTGTGAGGGCCTCCATGGAAGAGAAAGTGCAGCCTGCAGTGCTGAAATGACAGGAAATACACCCACACGTGTGCCTGTGTTTCCTTTTCGGTGCTATAAAGGCATCTGAGCACCCCTTGGTTTCAAACCCCTGGTCCTTCAAGGCCTTTCCGCACCGCTCGAGCTGCACCAAGGCTCTTCCCCACCACACCAAGGCTCTTCCCACGGGCACAAGGAGCTGCTGGGACACTGGTGCCAACATGCCTGACATGCACGTGGCCTCTCTGGTTATTCAGAGCTCGGAGTCCAGTGTCAAGAAGAAGCTGCTGAAGAGGAAAGGAAAGACGGACAGTCCGTGGCTGAAACCCACCCGCAAGAGGAGACGGAGGAATAAAAAGAAACAAGCCAGTGTGTTAGGTAATTAATTGTGTTTTGCTCCTCAGCTACACCCAAATCAGCCTTCCAGGTGGAGGGGGAAGGACCTGAGGCCTGAGGGTCTGCAGAGCTCCCTCTTCCTTCCTGACCTTGG
This sequence comes from Acropternis orthonyx, assembly GCA_035583155.1. Lineage (NCBI taxonomy): Eukaryota > Metazoa > Chordata > Aves > Passeriformes > Rhinocryptidae > Acropternis > Acropternis orthonyx. Next base: position 9,351,785 of record JAWWEU010000038.1, on the reverse strand, counting down.
GCTGTGTGATAGACCAGGGTGTGAATTTGCCTCTCACTGGCAGTCGCTGTTGGGGTCACTTTAAGAGCAGAACACACATGAGGTGACTGTCCTTGGAATGCTGGAGGAATATTCTTTTGTTCATGAGCTGCCTTTATTTTCAAGTATCCAAAAAAGACCTTGTGGAGGAAGATGAACCTTTTATATGGGGCTTGGGGTGACAGGACAAGGAGGGATGGTTTTAAACTGAGAGAGGGAAGGGTTTGATGGGATATTGGGAAGAATTGTTTTAGTCAGAGGATGGGCAGGCCCTGGCACAGGTTGCCCAGAGAAGCTGTGGCTGCCCCATCACTGGAAGGGCCAGGTTGGACAGGGCTTGGAGCAACCTGGGCTAGGGAAACATGTCAGGGGGTGGAATGGATGATCTTTAAGGTCCCTTCCAACTCAAACCAGCCTGTGATTCTGTAATTCTCTGACTCATGTCCATGGGAACTCCTGTCCCATGAGCTTGGGGAGCATGTTTAGATGCAGAAGGAAAAGAAAGAAGCACCAATTCTGCTTCAGTCCTTTCATATGTGTGTTTATGCAGCTGAGTGAAATGTGCAGGTTGGCTTTGCTCATTCTGAAAGCACCACAGTGTTTGTCATGAGCTGCCTCTGGCCCATCTCAAGTGTAGGGGTCAATCAGGTTGTCACTCTTGTTTGTCCTGAGTTACCCAGCACTCAAAAGAAGGTTTCAGTTGCCTCAGCCATGGTGGTAACCACATGGGTGAAATAAGGTGCATAGTCTCTGAAGTGCAGCTGTTCCTTCAGCCTCATTACTAAGGTTTCACACATCCATTGCCACCAAAGGGTTTGTTCTTTTAGTCTTGCTAATTCAGTGCAAACAGGCCATTTTTGTGGCTCCTTCTGAGCTACTTGACCTTCTTTCAGCCTCTGGTCTCTGCCTGGGGTCTCAGTCATCTGGCTTGCTCCTCTTCCTCCCAAGATGAAGTAGGGAATTGCTCCCTTTCACAGCAAACAGCTAATTCTTCGTTTCAGAGGCAGGCTGGTTTTCTGCCCCTTCAGTAAAGGTGGTAGCTGGTCTTCCAGGGTAGCCACACTCTCTTGGCCATGCTGGAGTGGGAGAACCAACTTGGTGGAGAAAACCAAGCCAAGGGAGTGTGCAGTGATTGACAATTCCCACTCAGGCTCCAAGGGATCCCCACACAATCTCTTCCCAGCAGCGGCTTTGTTCACTTAGAGCCAGAACTTGGCTTTTGTGTGAATGTCACCTGTCTCATTCCCTTCCCGAGGTGCACGAGGGGCTCGTTGGCTCTGCCTGGCTGGAATGTTGCTCCTGAGCCCTGTGCAGCAGGTTGGAGGCAGGAGGATGCTCTGAGCCCTGTTCATCCCTTCCTTGTGCTGTACAGGCAGAGGTGCCTTGTGGAGGCAGAACTTGTCTCATTTGTTCTTTTTTTCTGGTTGCTACCTGCCTGAGAGGAGGTGGGAGCTCTGTCTGACCAGCCAGGGAAGGGAACCTGCCATGCAGATGTTGTGTTTCCATCATCCCTCGTGGTTGCCATGAGGATCCTGCTCTGAGCCTGGGCCCTGCAGCCCGTGGGGTGGGTGGTGCTGAGGGCGGTTTGTGTCAATCCACCCTTTCCCATCCAGGTGCCGAAGCCTATAAAGCCTCGCTGGGGGGCAGGGAGGGCCCCAGCCAGGAGAACAGCATGGAGTACATGGAGGTGTCCCTGGATTCCCTGGACCTCCGGGTGAAGGGCATCCTGTCCTCGCCTGCCGGAGGTGAGTGCTGGCTTGGGGTTTGGGGTTGGGGCTGGGGCTGGGTGTGAATTTGGGTTTGGAGCTGGGGCCGGGTCTGCCTTTGGGGCCAGGTCTGACTTTGGGGCCGGATCTGGGTTTGGGGCCGGGTCTGACTTTGGGACCAGGGCTGGGTCTAGCCTTGGGGCCAGGTGTAAGTCTGGCCTTGGGGCTGGGTCTGACCTTGGGGCTGGGTCTGGCCTCGAAGCCAGGTGTAGGTCTGGCTTTGGGGCCAGGTCTAGATCTCGCTTTGGAGCTGGGTCTGGCTTTGGGGCCAGGTCTAGGTTTGGCTTTGGGGCCAGGTCTAGGTCTGGCTTTGGGGCTGGGTCTGGCTTTGGGGCATCGGGTCTAGGTCTGGCTTTGGGGCCGGCTGTAGGTCTGGCTTTGGGTCTGGGTCTGGCTTTGGGGCCGAGTGTAAGTCTGGCTTTGGGGCTGGGTCTGGCTTTGGGGCCGGCTGTAGGTCTGGCTTTGGGGCTGGGCCTGGCTTTGGGGCCGGGTCTGGCTTTGGGGCCGGGTCTGGCTTTGGGGCCGGCTGTAGGTCTGGGGCTGGGTCTAGGTCTGGCTTTGGGGCCATGGTCTAGGTCTGGCTTTGGGCTGGGTCTGGCTTTGGGGCCGGGTCTGGCTTTGGGGCCGGGTGTAAGTCTGGCTTTGGGGCCGAGTCTGGCTTTGGGGCTGGCCCTTTGTTCCGCGGGCGGTGCCGTGCGGGGTCCCGGCTGCCCCCTGGCGGCCACGGAGCGCGCGGTGCGGTGGGAATGGGGTGGGATGGGGATGATGACGGATGGGGGTGGG
>JAWWEU010000038.1:9338061-9349118 GCA_035583155.1 Acropternis orthonyx | reverse complement strand
GTGGGGGGCGGGTTTTGGTTTTGGGGGCGGGGGTGTGTTGGGGGAGTGGGCTGGGTCTAGGATAGGGATGAGTACGATGGTAGGGATGGGGCTGGGATGAGGAGGAGGATAGGGGTGGGGCTGCAATGGAAAATCAGGATGGGGTGGGGCTGCAATGGAAATGAGGATAGGGATGGGGCTGGGTTGAGGATGAGGATAGTGATGGGTCTAGGGATGAGGACAGGGGTGGGCCAGGGATAAGAATGGGGATAGGGGTGGGGCTGGGGTAGAAATGTGGCTAGAGTGAGGATGAGGGTGATGATAGGCAGGAGACTTGGATGAGGATGAGGCTAGGGATAGGTCTGGAGTAAGAATGGGGCTGGGGTGAGGCTGAGTGATAGGGATGGGAATGGGGTAGGAATGAGGCTAAGCATGAGGATAGGGATGGGCCTGGGATAGCAATGGGGCTGGGATGGCGATTGCACTGGGATGGGTATGAGGATAAGGATGGAGCTGCTATGGGGATGAGAGTGAGGACAGGGCTGGGGCTGGGGCTGGGGCTGGGGCTGGGATGCGGATGAGGGTAAGGATAGGGATGAGGGTTGGGTTGGGGCAGGGATGGAATGAGGATGCCGTTCAGGTCCCAGTTCCACTGGGACACGCTGGCTCAGGAATATACCCTTAAAAAGGTCCAAGGAACTGACCCAGCCCTCCTGTCCCTTTGGGCAGCTCCCCTCCATTCCCGGCAGTGTGCTGATCCAGCATCCCCCAAATGACTGTCGCTGTCCCTCTAGGAATCATTTCTTCAGCCCTGGGGAGAGGAGGGACTGGTGCTGGGCCCGGGGTGCTCAGCCCCAGCTGCTCTTCCCAGTGCCCAACTTGCCTCAGCTCCAGCACCTCCTGCCTGGGCCGGATCCGCCCGTCTGTCCCTCTCAAAGCTTGTCTGGCACCTTTGATAGAGACACATCAAAGAACTGGTGGGAGCATTCCCCACCAAGGGAGGGTCAGGATGGAGGAGGGATGCTTTCACCAGAGCCTCTGGATGTCAAACAGATTAGGGAAGTGACAGCTCGCAAGGCAAGGAATGAGCTTTGTGATTTGTGCTCCCAGAAAAAGCTCTTAAACCTTTAAGATCTTGACAGGATTTTACAGGAAAACTGCGAGGACTTTCCCTGTGCTTGTGTGTCTTGAAATATCCCTTTGCTGGGCTTTGGCTTGATGGTTCAAGGAAATTCCTGTGGAGATGAAAGGGGCTTGTGCTTGGTTGATGGGGTCAGAGCCACGGGCAGGGGGCTGTGAGGGGGGAGAATATTGCCATTGCCAGGGCAATTAAAGAGGAATCTCCCCCAGGAGTGGAGTTAATCTTCAAAACTTTGCAGCAAAATAATTCTTTCTTTCAAAAGCTTTAAAACCAGCAGCACAATTCCCTCTCGCTGCGAGTCGGTCCTGTAGCAGCGTGTAGGGAAAGCTTGGGATGCTCCAGGGTGAACCAGCCCAAAGGATTTGCTTCTCTACTGCAAACATTGCAAAGAGACGCTTCAATGGAGGGTTGGAAAAGGGCTGTAGGACTAGAATCAACCCCCTGTCACTGGGCCAGTGTTTTGCAATCATGGCTAACCCAGTGATTGATTTGGATCCAGAGGAGCCACCAGAACATCCCTGCTGTGTCCCCATACCTGGCAGTGACCCCCTCCAAAGCCATTATCCGCCTTTTCATGGGTTTGTAAATGTTCAGCATCTGAGAGAAAGAGATGAGGAAGAGGCAAGAAGATTGAGGCATCTCGCTGCTTTCTTTTCCCTGGTTTGTTGTCTTTCCAAAATAAATAATTCTTGGTTGACTGAGACCAAACAGTCCCAGGAATTTTGTTTTCCCATCTGTGTAACAGGCCACTGCAAATAGAAGTTTGTGCTTTCCTGATCTTCTCTGTTTATCACTCCACTGACTATTCAAATTTCCAACTCTGGGTTGTTTCCTCCAAATTTTCTAGTGCCAGGGCACAGTTTGGTGGGGCAGGTGGGGAGGAGAGACAGGCTGAGAAAAATCTGTATCTTGTCTTTGCTTTGCCTGCTTGAGGTTTTCTCAGAGTAAACTGTTCTTAACTTACTATTCTTGATTTCAGCACAGTCAGCTGCAGTGTGGCTGGACTTGGAAATGTGCAGGAGGCTTTTGCAAACTCCAGGTGGTGTTAAAAAAGGTCCTTTTTGGAGGATTTGGGTAATGCCTTGAGAGCATTTCAGGACATGGAATGGGAAGATGTCAAAGGACATGGGTGGTGTTGATGGACTCCGTCCTTTCTCCCGGGAGAGAATTTGAGTTGATTTACTGGTCTTTTGTACTCCAGGTCTTTCCAATGGTCCTGAAGCAATGGAAGTAGATGGTCTGCAGGAGGTTCCCCTCTGTAGCTGTCGAATGGAAACCCCCAAAAGCAGAGAGATCACCACATTAGCCAACAACCAGTGCATGGCCACGGAGAGCGTGGATAACGAGGTAGGAGCCTGTCTTGTAGCTTCTCACAGCCTTTTCTGCTGAGGACAGGGACATAAAGAATGAAAAGCTGTGCCAGGAACACGTGTTGGGACATGCAGGGGCTCTGTGCCTGCTAGGCTGGGACCCACTGGTGTGGCAAGGGCAGGGCAAACATCTCCCTTGTTAGGCTGAGGGCCCCAGCACTCTGTGTGTGTCCCACTGTCGGGATGAAGCCATGGGGAAGGGAGGAGGTGGTGTCTGCAGTGGGAGACGCTCTGGGAGGATCTCTGCTGCTTGTCCCAGCCTGTGTGGCTGGATCTTGTTGGTGTAACAGACACACTTGAGGCCAAGTGGGCTAAAATACAATAACATGCACCCAAGTGGGAAAATCCAACCAGGGGAGCTGGTTTCCCTTGACTACAAAGGAGCTGATGCAAACCTTTCCATAGGCAGGTCTTGAGTTTCGGGAACTTGGCATGTGCTCTGCTGCCCCTGCCTTCTCTTCTCCTCATCCCCTAAGGGGCTTCTCTTCCAAAGCTTCCCATGTCCTATTTGTGGCCTTGCAGTACCTGAAGGGAGCCCACAAGTGAGATGGAGGGGGACTTTATACAAGAGCAGGTACTGACAGCACAAGGGGCAATGGCTTCGCACTGCCAGAAGGATACTGGGAAGGAATCCTTCCCTGTGAGGGTGGGCAGGCCCTGGCACAGGTTGGACAGAGAAGCTGTGGCTGCCCCATCCCTGGGGGTGTCCAAGGCCAGGGTGGATGGGGCTTGGAGCACCCTGGGCTGGTGGAAGGTGTCCCTGCCCATGGCAGAGGGTGAAACGAGATGAACTTTAAGGTCCCTTCCAGCCCAAATCATTCTTTGATTTGATGTTCTGGCAGCTCTGCACAGCCCCAGGTCTGACTGGCAATTGCACTCAATGCCTTTTTGTTGTCACAGCTGAGCTAGTTAAGCTCTGCTGGTTCCAGAAGTGTGGAACTAAGTGGCAAAAGTGACTCCATTCCCCGGTCTGGGAAGTGAGACTGCAGGGCAGGGATGCACTCAGTGGATCCTCTTTTTACTGGGAGACACCTGGGTTTCTTTTCAGCTTCAGCTGAGCTGCAGTCTCACTGCAGCACTCTGACACTCACTGTGGGACAGGGAGTGAGAATATTCCTAGTTCTCCTCCAGGATCCCAGGAGAAAGGTGGATGGAGGGAGAAATGGCTAATCAGATTGGCAGCCCAGCTCTGCTTGTCTTAGTACGTGCTGGTACCTACAGAGAGAGGAATTTCCAAAGAGTGGCAAAATTGAGTCATTAAAGAGAGAGTGGCCTGGGAGACTTATCAGAGAGAGGGGGGACCCCAGGGGTTCTAAATAAACACAAGGGATATGAAAGAGTTCCTGCTCGTGTCTACGGTGGGTTGACAGTTCTGTCCCTGGATAAATCAGAGGGAGGAATAGCAAAGGCCATGCTTTATGTTAGATTCTTTTTCATAATGGGATAAATGACTCATAGATGTTATAAGAATATTATATGTGTGAATAGTGGCTTCTCCAGACTGTCGTGTCCTTGGAGAGCGTTATAAATAGTTATGAGCACCCTGCTGCACTCTCTAATGGTTGGAAAACAGCAATTAATCATGTCAAACTTTTTTTAGGGTTTCTAACAAATAATGTAGTGTGTCATAATAGTCTTCTTCACACAGATAGTGCAGCTTTTCACGTTAATCAGATTTCCTCAGCTCAGTGAAATTCCTCCTCAGTAAAAGATCCATGGTCCCCTCGTGCCACCCCTGCAGCCCTCAGGGTTGGGGTGGTCACAGGGGTCAGTCCAGCCACGGGGAGAATTGGCAGCTGGAGTTTGAGAAAACTGAATCAGAGATGCTGGGGTGAATGATGAGCCTAGGTTAAAATCCGTTCTCTTTTCCCACTCGGGTGTTGCTTTCTGCAGGAGAAGTGGAATTTTAAAATAATTAGAGAGAAAGTCTGGTTTTGTTGAGAAAAAACAGCAAATCAAACCTGAGCTAGAGCAGAGGGACAGTCTAGGGGTGATGAGCAGGCACCAAGTCCCTGACTGACTCTGCTCATGATGACAGCACACAGTAAACTGTGCACCTTCCCTTTGGGAAGAGCCTTTCACCCTTATATTCCTAGTTTATAAATGTCCTTTGTCAGGCGTTTGGGAAAAGCAAGATTATTATCAAGAGGAACTTGAAACAGAACCCAAACAGCATCATGTCATGTTGGCAGGTGGCAACTGGGCTGTGCCAGTGTGGTGTCTGCAGGAGTGGGGCAGCAGAAGGAACTGCTGATCCCTCTGATGCAGCAGAGCCAGGAATACTGGCTGGGAACAGGGAACCCCAAATATGGAACCTGCTGCCATTAACAGAACAAAGGCATGGACAAGGGGGAATGGCTTTCAGCTGAAGGAGGGCAGGGCTAGGTGGGATATTGGGAAGAAATCCTTCCCTGGGAGGGTGGGCAGGCCCTGGCACAGGTTGCCCGGAGAAGCTGTGGCTGCCCCATCCCTGGGAGTGTCCAAGGCCAGGTTGGACGGGGCTTGGAGCAACCTGGGCTGGGGGGAGGTGTCCCTGCCCATGGCAGGGGGTTGGAATGAGGTGATCTTTATGGTCCCTTCCAATGCAACGCATTCTGTGATTCCCTGGTTTTTAAGCCCAGAGCTCTGCATTGGTGAAATCCTTGGGAAAACATGCTCCAAACGTGACTCTAGCTGAGCTCTCATGAAAGCCTGGCTCCTCATCCCTGTGGTCTGGGCAGGGGCCAGTGCTGGATCCAGTACAGACGATAAACTTCCCTGGCAATGAGGAGCAATTATTTTTCCCTTTATCTTCCCGTGACTTCTGCTTTTGAACAGTAACGAGATTTAGTGCGGATGGTCTCGTTCTCCTGGTCACTCACACACGCTCTTCCTGGCAAAAGGAGAGTGTGTGCTGTGTGAGTCAGGCCCCTGGGACTGCCCTTTCTGCTGCTGCTTGGCTGTTGCCCATTTCCAGTTATGATTCTTTTCCCTTGCAAGGAACGAGCGACTCGGGGTGCACATGCATGTTAGTTAGTAAATGATGCATCCCTTCCTGTGAGAGCAGCTCTCCCAGCTTCCTGCTGCACTGCTAATGCTGTCTGGCACACATCTGAATTGCTGTGAAAAAGCCAGGGCTCCCTCCTCAAGGCAGCTTGCAAGATCTTCCTCCTCTCACAAGCACAGAGAGTGTTTTGGTCTCCAGTAATTTCATTTCCTTTAATTTCTCCTGTTCCAGCTGGGCCGATGCACAAACAGTGTGGTTAAGTATGAACTGATGCGCCCGTCTAACAAAGTCCAGCTTTTGGTGCTGTGTGAGGACCATAGAGGGAGGATGGTGAAACACCAGTGTTGCCCTGGCTGTGGATACTTTTGCACTGCAGTAAGTCCGTGCTCTCAATCTAGGGAAGGGGGTGCCTGTCGCAGTAGCTGGAAGGTGGAGATGGTACCTAAAAGGGTTTACTGACTTCCTGGCATCAGCTCCACCTCGTTCCACGGCACATCAGGAGGTGTTTTCAGTAGGAATGTGTGTGAGGGTAGCTGAAATCGTCACCTGGAGACCCCAAGGGGTGTTACTGAAGGGTTTTTGCATGGTGGAAGTCTTGCCTTCGGAATTCTTTTGGAACAAGGGTTTGGTTTTTTTTCGTGTTCTCCGTACGGATCAATCACATCAAAAAATGTGTTAGCTTGGTTTGGAGATGAATCTGTGTGCCCTCTGTGTCCCCCTGCCTGCTCAGGATGGTTTAGGTGGGGAACCTGAGTGATGGCACTGGACCAAGGCAGTGTTTGAGGTCTAAATTAGATTAGATACTAGGAAGATAGATTAAATATTAGGGGGAATTCTTCCCTGTGAGGGTGGGCAGGCCCTGGCACAGGGTGCCCAGAGAAGCTGTGGCTGCCCCATCCCTGGGAGTGTCCAAGGCCAGGCTGGACGGCGCTTGGAGCAACCTGGGCTGGTGGAAGGTGTCCCTGCCCATGGAATGGGATGATCTTTGAGGTCCCTTCCAACCCAGACCGGTCTGTGATTCTGTTGATCTCCTGCTGCTTCTTCCACCTCTAACACTGAGGCTTTTGGTGGCCTTGGTCCAGTTCTTTAGTGGTCAGTGTCCTTGTTTCCCTGTTGGCAAAGCTGAAAAGCACCAACTGAGGCCTCACAGAGTGAGGATGAGGCTCAGTTGTTTTTCAGGATGACTCCAGGGAAGATTCTGCAGTCGTGTCGAGCATTGTCAGAGTAAATGGAGCCATCCTGGGTTTTCCTGCTGAGTCAAAGATCATTTAAGAGATGAAATCCTTAAAACCCTTAAAGGCATTTTGCAAAGCTGAAATAGAGTTAATTAGGTTGCTTGGGAGGACTGTGAATTCAGGAGAAGAGTGGGTTTAACTGGCCTTTTCCTTGCACACTTGTACATCCCTCAGTGCCATGTCCTGGCCCACACAGGTGAACCTGGGAGTGTTTGTCTGTGCCATCCATCACTAACCCAGAGCACAGCAGGGCTTCAGATGGCATTGATACCACAGGGCAGGGAATTCTGGGGTCCCTGCAGCTCGGCTGGAAGGACTTTGTTGGAAAGGGAAAACAATTTAAGAGAAGTTGCCCAGTTTGTTGTATGAGCTGTTGGTCACCTTATTGAGGTTAAGCAGCAGATGGGGCTGGTGCAGGCAGAGAAGTTGCATAATTCAGGTTGCACTGGGGTCAGCAACTGATTGAATCAGATTCCTGTAGGTCCTTGAATGGTTTGTGTGCGGCTTTGTTAGGGAGTTCTAATGCTGGCTCAGCACACAGGTCTGGAGTTTCCTGTTCCAGTTTTGGGGGCGTCCTTACAGTGCACTGGCACTTCTAGAGACAGAAGCGAGAACTTCAAGCGTTTGAGGAAAGAGCTGGAAATTGGGACTTCTTGGTTCTCTTTCCCAAGCACAATTCAAAATCTTGCTTTGCAGTCCCCTAACCAAGTGAGTTTTTCCCCTCTTCACCTTGGTTTTGTTCTCTTCTAAAGAAGTGGCAGTGCTTGCTTACTGTACTGGACGCAGCAGGGCCAGGAGTGGTGGTGGATGGAGCGTGCGGAAGGGGCGAGGCGCGTGGTGGCCGAGGTGTCAACCCCTTCCCTGTGGTCTTTTTAGGGCACTTTCATGGAGTGTCAGCCGGAGAGCAGCATCTCCCACCGCTTCCACAAGAGCTGTGCCTCCCAGGTCAACGACACGAGCTACTGCCCACACTGCGGGGAAGACGCCTCCAAGGCCAAGGAGGTGACAATAGCAAAGGCTGACACAACCTCCACGGTGTCTCTGACCTACGAGCAGCAGAAACCAGCGGCTGTGGAGGGAAGGGCCGACACCACGACGGGGAGGTGAGCCTGGCAGCACAGGGGGGGGCATCTCAAACCTCATGCCACGGCAGGCTTTGAATTTGAATTCTTGTGCTCCTCCCGAGGAGCAAAGGGCTTCCTGGTCCTGCTCTGGCAAGCCAAGCTCAGCTGCAGGAACCTGCCAGTGGGTTTTGTGTCTCTCGCTGTGTTGGAGATCACACCAACCACAGAGTGAGCTGGGGCAGAGGCTCTGGTGATGGAGGGGCTCGGGAGTTAAACCATTCCTTCCTCTTATTGTTAGGAATGGAATAATAGTGGGATTAGTTGATGTTGGCAGGTCTGCTAAGGGACAGGACGTTCCTGCAGGACCTGGCTGTAGCTCCTGACTTGCCCAAGTGTAAAGAGGGGAGCAAAGCAAAGAGGCAAACACAAATCAAGCCAACCCTGTGCTGAACAGTGCCCTGACTTCCCAGCCCACCTGGTCTCATTCAGGTGGCTTTTATGACTTGCCCCATATTCCTGGTTTTCCCATAGCTCAGAGTCCATCAGAGTGTAATCACTGGGCAGTGCAGTTCCTTTCTGGGGCAAGTTCTTACCGAAAAGGCTGTAAAATATAATTGGTTTGTCTTCGGATTTCAGTTACACTTATCTATATTTAAAATGCATTTGCTTTCCTTCTTTGGCGTAAGATACACACTCTCTTGTATTTTTAATGGTTGTGCTTTGGCTGTCTCTCATTTTACCTCTTCAGTGGCACTGGGACACGGTTGTCAGAGGAAGACAAGCCAGAAAGTTCAGCTACAGAGGGGTTTGACATGGCTGGGTCTTCAGTTTTTCCAAAGCCTACTGCTAGCCTGAGCCAGGGACCAGTTAAAGAAACTCTGGAAAGTGCCCTGATTGCCCTGGACTCTGAAAAGTAAGAAAAAACCCCACTGGGTCTCCCCAGTTCCCAGGGAAGTTGCTTAACCTAGAGAAAATGGGACTTAGCTTCTCTGGATTTTGGTCCCACTTAGAGCTTCTTTTGTTCCCTTCACTCATTTGTCACCCCCAACAGATGCAGGAGAACTGTTACAGCTCTAAATGTCTTACTTATTGATTTCTCTGGAGGATGTATTATTTCCCTGGCAGCTGTAACTGCTGGGAGTTCCTGTTCACAGTAGTGGGACCCAGAATTTGTTGTTGAGTGGCACTGAATAGATCTGGCCCTCCCTGGAACAAGGCTGGCTGGGGTTGGAGCTGAAGGTTTTAAGCCCTTCTGGAGACTTGCTGTTCTTCTGCTTTGCTAGTACTCTAGAATCATAGAATCACAAATGGTTTGGGTTGGAAGGACTGTAAAGACCATCCAGTGCCACCCCCTGCCATGGGCAGGGACACCTTCCACTAGCCCAGGTTGCTCCAAGCCTCTCCAGCCTGGCCTTGGACACTTCCAGGGATGGGGCAGGAACAGCTTCTCTGAGCCAGAGCCTGCCCACCCTCACAGGGAAGAATTCCTTCCCAATATCTCATCTAACACCTGAAGCCATTCCCCCTTGTCCTGTCCCTCCATCCCTTGTCCCAACTCCGTCCCTGGCTCTCCTGGAGCATCTTTAGGCACTGAAAGGCTGCAATAAGGTCTTACCAGTGCCTTCTCCAGGTGAACATCCCCAGCTCTTCCAGCCTGTCTCCAGAGCAGAGGAATTCCAGCCCTTGGAGCATCTCCATGGCTTCCTCTGGACCTGCTCCAACAGCTCCATGTCATCTGCTGTTGTTCCCCAGTGCTGGAGGCAGCTCTGCAGGGGGGTCTCACCTGAGAGGACAGAGGGGCAGAATGCCCCCCTCCCCTGCTGCCCACGCTGTGGGATGAGCCCAGGACACCCTAGGACAGACTTTGTCATGCCCATGGGGTGGCAGTGAGGGGGTGACATGCCTGGTGTGCTCAGTGAGTGTTAACTCCTCCTCCTCTCCCCGCTCCTGCAGACCCAAGAAGCTGCGGTTCCATCCGAAGCAGTTGTACTTCTCTGCGAGGCAAGGGGAGCTGCAAAAGGTCCTGCTGATGTTGGGTAGGTGCCTCCTTCCCAGGACAGGGCCTGGCTGGCACCACTCCCAGCTCCTGCCAGCGTCCAGTTCCCAGCATGGCCCCACATCATATCCCCCACTACCCCTTGGGAGTGGAGTTAGAGGAGAAATCCACATCTGCAAGTGATGTGTCATTGGAAAGGGCTTCACCTCTCTCTGCAATGGGGACTGTTCCCAGCTTGTTCCTGTATTTGAGCACAGTGTTATCCAGAGGAGCTGCTTGTGTCCCCAAAATGATTTTTCCATTCCAGCAGAACTTTCCCTCTCCATGCCTTGGGAGAGATGGGTATTTGCATCCAGTGGAGAGGTAAAGAGGTGGGAGTCAGCTTAAGAAGCTGAGACCCGTCAGCAAGGGAGCAAAAAAGGAGAGCCTTCAGTACATGGGGTTTGTTTTGGGGGTACATAATCGTCTGTCACAAGATGACCTTGAGGTGCTGAGCTTGTTTTCACCAACAAATATCTCCGAGGAATCTCCCCCTTTGAAGAACACAATGTTTCCCTGGGATCATTTCCTTTCCACTCCAGTACTTTGCTGTACATTTTTGGACACTTCCTGTTCTTGTCATTTATCAGTTTCTTCTTTTTTTATTTTTTGTCTAGCAACTGTTTGCTCCATTGTTCCTGTCTTCAATAGCACAAAAATGTTATTCATTGATATTTAACTACAGCCTCATCATGCCCAACATGTTATCATGCCCAGACATCTTTGTCTGCCTGTCAGCATCATCTCTCAGTCTTTGCACAGCTGTGAGAATCTCTGGCCAGATCCCAAGCTTGTGTTAGCTGGAGAAGTTCCTTCCATGTTGTAGCCCTGTGTTTGCAGGGATGCAACAACAACCACTCATACTAATTGCACTTAATAGTGGTGAGACAAAAAGACCAGGTAGCTCCAACTCTTTATTTCCAACTTCTGGATTGCTTGAAACAAAGCAGCATTTTTTCTCTTTTTATACCTGTACAGTGTTGGTTTTGAGATGAATTGAGAGTCTGAGGGGCTTGGCCTGTGTGGACATTGTAATGCCTTAAAGGTCTTAAATTCCATGGTGTTTCTGAAGCTCTTGGTATGAGGGTTCACAAAATGTGCTAAGTTGGAAGGGACTCACAGGGATCATCTAATCCAGCCCTCCGCCCTGCACAGCCCCATCCCCAAGAGTCCCACCCTGTGCCCCAGAGCATCATCCAAACCCTCCCGGAGCTCTGGCAGCCTTGGGGCCGTGCCCACTGCCCTGG
>JAWWEU010000038.1:9324010-9337961 GCA_035583155.1 Acropternis orthonyx | reverse complement strand
CTGCCCTGGCACAGCTCCAGCCATTCCCTGGGTCTGTCCCTGCTCCCCACAGAGCAGAGATCAGTGCCTGCCCCTCCCCTGCCCCTCCCAGGCTTGTTGCATATCAAATGTCCATGGGACTGCCCTGGGAACCCTCTGGTTTAAATGTGTAGTGAGACATCACAGGGCTGAGAATGGGCTGGAAACCCAACCTCTAAAAGCCTTGAGCTGAGATGTGATTCTCCTGTTACACTTTGAATTGCGGTTGAAAGTGTCTCTGCTCTGTTTTTCAGTGGATGGAATTGACCCTAATTTTAAAATGGAGCATCAGAGTAAGAGAACCCCTCTCCATGCTGCGGCCGAGTCTGGCCACGTGGACATCTGCCACATGCTGATTCAGGTCTGTCTCCACTTACAGTCCTCTGTACAAACAATTTGCTGTGGTTTTTGGTCTCCTGCCCCACGTGGCTGAAACCCACTTGGAAATCAGCACTGGAACATCCCTCCTGTTAAAAACCTCCTCGCTCCCAGGGTTTGCTAAGGGTGGAGTGGTGGAGAGGAACGTGAGGTCTTGGAGGTCACCACTGTCCTCCCAACGTGCTGCCAGGTTGAGTTTTTTGACAAGGGCAGCGAGGCTCTGGAGCCTGGAAGCTCACAGATCCTGTCTTCCATTCCTTGAGTAACTCCAGCAGGATTTTCCTCTACAGTGTGAATGTCCCACACGTGGAAAAGAGGGAAGGAAAGGTGCAAGTTTGGTTTATTGCCTGAGATTTGGATTCTAACTGAGGGAAGATGGTCAAAGCCATAGCGATGCTGTCATTGAACCTGCTCCAAAATGATGTGAAGGAGAAAAAGAAGGATTAGAAAAGTTACAGTATTTCTTTTTTTGTACTGGCATGAATGGTCTGGAGTGCCTGGAAGTGCATTTTGTTTACCCGGTGGGATTGGGAAACCTTAAAGGGCTTGTCAGAAAGCAGCAGTGCCATGTCTGGCAATGAGCTGCTGGGGTGCTGCATTTCAGCACCTCGAGGCAGAGCTTCTGGTTGCTCTCTGAAGGCAGTTTTGGGCCCCCCCTGGCTGCTCTCACTCAAGTTACTGCACATGAAGACAAGAGAATGAGCAGAAGGAGCAAAAGTTGTGAGATATTACAAACAACTCAATTATCAGTAGTGTTGGTTTGTTTCCAGGGTGCTTCATCTTCTTGTCACTTCCCTGCAGCAGCGCAGGATTTGGCTGGGAATGGCCCCAGCTTGTTAAGCTTGAAATGCCTCTTTGGTCTGCTTTAAATAGCTGTGTAAAAGGAGTCAAAACAAAGGAATTCCGTGGGAGGCACCTGGAAGCTCCTTGTGCCAGGTGAAGCTGAGGCAGTGTGTTGTCTCACACATGCACATGGGCATGGCCTGCCAGGAGTTGTGTGTGTGCTGAGAGCTTTTGGGTTTAAGTATTGGGTGGTTCCTGAGCTCAGCCCAAGAGTTAGAACAGGCAGGATGCAGGACCCAGCCATGTTTTGGGGAAGGAGTGAGGTTCTGGGTGAAGGCACTCCATGTTGAGCTGAACACAGAGTTGTGTTCACTCCTGTTGAGCTCAGAGACCTACCTCTGTGGAAATGGTACTGCTCCTTCTGCAGGCACAGTTAACTAATCCCCAGGATGTTCTTTACAGCTCCTGTTGCAATCAGCAGGTTGTTCCTACTGTTTGTGGCATTGGGAAGAGCTGGCCAATCACTTGTTCTCGTCTTAAGTGATGCACCAGGGAAAACAAAGCTGCTGGAAAAAGGAGGAGGCTGATTTTTCCAAGTTATTACACAAACATTATCTAGAAAGTAGGAGTACAAAATCCATTAATAACAGGAGTTATTTAATGCCAGCTGTTGGTTTCCTTACGATTACTGGCTGTGGAAGGCAGGAGAGAGGGCAGGCAGCGTGTGCTGCTCTCCAAAGCACTTGAAGCTGCACTGCCTTCTTTCCTGGTTTTATTTCTCCTTTTTTGCCCTCCTTGATTAATATGGCTAAATTTCAGGGAAAAAAAAAAATCTTGCTATTGAATCTCTGCTCCCACATCATTCATCTTCTAACCAGCAGTGACTAACTGTCCTTGCCTCTGCCTTGGCCTCCCCCCAGGCTGGTGCCAACATCGACACCTGCTCCGAGGACCAGAGGACCCCACTGATGGAGGCAGCAGAAAACAACCACCTGGAAACTGTGAAATACCTGATCAAGGCTGGAGCACTGCTGGATCCTAAGGTAGTTTATTCCTTATCTTTTTCTCCTGAAGAAGCCTCTGTCCATCATTTCTTTCTTGGTAGGTTGGATGTTTTGGGTGGAAGTGCACAAGGGGAACTGGGCTGGTTTGTCTTGGAGCAAAGGCTCATTTATTGCTGCAGAGCCCTGGCCATGAGTTGTTTGGGGCAAGTGTTGCCACTTTCTCCATTGGTTTGTGGTCCCAAATCCCGGGGGTGTTTGATTTCATATGAACCCACTAAATCTTGGTGTCACAAATCCATTGCAGTGAATTCTGAGGTTGATTTCAGAGTTTCCTCCTCTACAGACGCTAATAATGAGAATTTTGGGGTGATGTTTTAAAATGGGCTGGTAAAAGGTGCTTGCCAAGCCAGTAAAAAAGACAGGAAGCTTTCCTTTCCAAAGGACTGATGTGTGGTTTCTTGCAGTCACGCTGCAGTGACAAAATTGAACCCCGTTTTCAAACTCTACCCTTTAATTTAAACCAATACAATAAAATGCAGCTGTCTGTTTGCCTTCAGCATGCTCTGGTTGCACTGCCATCTTGGAAAATATACAGATTGTTTATTAGTCCCATAAATCAGAATCTGTTTGGAGCACAGGAACCTTCCCCATGTGCACTTATTGTCACAACCTGCTGCTGTTGGCCGGTTTTGTGAAGGAACTGGCAGGATTGCACAAGGTATCAAGTGCTACCCATCCCAAAGGGATCCACGAGAGCCTGGGAATGGGGGGAAAGAGCAGGACAGGCACATGTGGGTTCATGCTGGTCACTGTCCCAAGTGTCTCAGAGAGGTCCTGACACCTCTCACCTGATTTATCCCCATGGAAAAGAGGGGAGTTTGTGCTTCTAAAGGTAAAGGGAAGGAAAAGAATTCTGAGCCTGCAGAAGCGAATTAGAAGCCTGAGATCACGTCTGAAGTCTAGACTAGTTTATTATGTTAATTAGTTTCGTGCACCAAATTAGTCATCTGTTTGAGAGCAGCAACATTTCAGTTTGGAACCGTTTCCATGAGAGTTCCAGCCATTTTGTGGTGCGGGTGTTTGTGGAGCCCACCCAGCCCTGGGACTGCATCAAAGGGGCTGCTGAGGGCAAGGGTGGGCTGGGTGGGGGCTTCTCACACCCCAGGGTGGTCCAGGCAACTGCTGATCCACTCAGCAGGATGTGAAAGCCACTGTTAAGATCTGCCTACTCCCCATGGGGCTGAGGAGCTGCCCTTGGCTCTTGCCAATCCAAGGGGAAAGCTGTGGTGTTATCCAGGTGGGACAGGCACTTACAGGGGTGTAGAAGCTCCTTCTGTATCCCAAGAAGCCCACGTGATGCAGTCCCTGACCTGAGATGTCCCATCCTTGCTCAGAGTTGCTCCCTCACCCTGCACCATGAAGCCTGTTCAGCTCCATCCCAAAACTCCCACCTCCAGTGTTGCTTCCAGGGGATTAACTGGAAGGAGTCATTTGGTTTTCAGTCTTTCATTTCCTCCTCTTTAGTTCCTGCTCTCTGGGCCTTGCTCTGTGCAAAGCTCTTGGGATATAAATGCCTGATAAAAATCAGCCGGTGAGATCTTTGGTGTAAGTGTGGGAGAGTCTCTGTCATGACTCACAGCCTGTCCATCCCCGCCAGACCCTGCAGTCCCAGCTCCCAAAGGCATTTTTCCTTGCAGCCTTCAGGGTTGTTTGTTATCTCCTGTCTGGGCAGATGGCTGTGGGGACCTGGGCTCTCCAGAGCCTCCCAGCCCAGGACAGCCCTGTTCCCTGTTGGGATAAGGCCTTGGGATAAAAAAACCCAGCAATAAGTGGAGCATTTCAAGTTCAGACAAGGCTGCTTTTTTGATGTAAAGTGCACACTTTGCCTCTCTAAGGGATTTCTGCCTCCCTTTGGCTCTCCAGCACATGGAAAGGTGTGGGAAAATCTCTCTTGGGGAAGGGGAGCATCACTCCCTAAGCTTTGCAAAGGCATCTCTTTGCACTCTCAGCCTCTTACTCTGCACCTCTGATGTTTGTGTGAAGCTGCTGAGCTCTGCTCAGTGCTGGCAGTGCTCTCTGCTCTCCTGGCAGAGGGCTGGGGGCTTTTGGAGTTCTCTGCTCCATCTGTGAGCTTCTCTGGTGGTCCTGAGCATCACTGGTGGATGTGGGAAGCATTGGGAAGGGCTGTCCCTGAGTGCTTGTTCTGTGGTTGTGTGTTCAGGATGCAGAGGGCTCCACGTGCCTGCACTTGGCAGCCAAGAAGGGGCACTACGATGTCGTCCAGTATCTGCTCTCCAATGGGAAGATGGATGTCAATTGCCAGGTGAGGCCTTGCTGGGGGGCAGGAGCTGCTTTTCCCAGCTCAGCACAGTGCCCTCTGGGCAGTGGGCACTCAGATACAGTCCTGCTGCTGGGGGACACCGGTGAAACATTACAGGGTGACAATTCTGTGGGCCTCCTGTCTGCCAGGGAAGGAGATCCCCTCCACTGACCTCAGGGAAACTTTTCCCTCTGTGTCACTTGATTTGCACTTTCTCCTTGACCCTGGATTTGCTGGCAGAGCCTGTTGCTCAAGGGTGTCACTCCCTGGTGGGATTGTGGGCATGCTGTGGGATGGGTTGAGCCTGGCACTTGCCATGATGGAGTTTATCCATTTCCGTGGGGTGAGGCAGCACGATATTGGGGTTCCCCATCCTGGCAGGTCCCTCAGGCTTCTCAGGGTGTTTTTAGAAGAGCTTTTACACCAGCCGGGTGTTTGTTGCGCCCTTTGGACAGTCAGCTGTATCTGAACCACCTGAAGATCCACTGCCAGCATGCTGAGCTGGGATAAACTCCCGCTGGCTGGGGTGTGTCGGTTCCAGCCACGCCGGGCTCTGCAGGACCCCGAGGGACCTGCAGCAGTGTGGATGGAAGGAGAGTGATGAGCACACATGGGGAGGGAAGGGGTCTCTGGGTGCCAAGGAGCTTGGGAAGGCAGCAGGAGCCTGTGGGGTGTGTCAGCCTTGCCTCCCTCCCTCCCTCCCTCCCCAGGATGACGGGGGCTGGACGCCGATGATCTGGGCCACGGAGTACAAGCACATCGAGCTGGTGAAGCTGCTGCTGGCGAAGGGCTCGGACATCAACATCCGTGACAACGTAAGGATCTGCTGGAATGCCTTCCAGGAACCAACCACAGGCCCTGCTTGCAGAGCAAACACACCCCAGGTGGCAGAGTTTGGGCTCAGTGCAGGGAGACGCAGTGCTGCCTTGACACAGGCAGTGGGAGAACAGTGGCTGGTGGGAGAATTCTTCACTGTATTCTGGGAAGAGGTTTGCAAGCTGGCAAGGTGTCCTTTGCCTCCAGCTCTGCTGTCACAGCCTGCGAGGATCCTGTGTGGAATTTTCAGGCTGTAGTCAGCTCTGAGCCTTACTGCTTCTCACCCACAGTGAATGCTTCACCAGGCAGATCCCCCTGAGTGCAGACTTCCCAGCTCCACACTGGTCACAGGCAAGTGAGCACTGGGCATGGATTAGGGGTGCCCTGTGTGTTTTTGAGGGACATAAGCTCATACTTGTGTTTTCTGGACGGGCTGGGCAGTCACTCTGCCAGCAAACCTATCACAAGGCTGGCTGTTCCAAGGCATCACTGGCACGAAGCCACTGACGTGGACAGAGTGTGTCCACTGGCGGCTCAGTGTGCTGGAGCTGGCTCTTGGCATGCTCTTCACTTCCAGAAATCCTGCTCCAGTGGGATGTACTCAGTGCTTCAGTCCCTGGGAGCTCTGTGGGCCCAGTGTCAAGCTGTGCCAGCTGGTTTCCCAGGGATTTCTAAGGAAATAGAGAAGATAGTAAGGAGATACTGTCTCCTTTTCCCCCACGTTTCTTCAGCAGACCCATTTTATCAACACAGCTCCTCTTCTTTTATTTCTCAATAATATGTTTCTCATTTTTTCCTTTGAGTCTCTAAGGATATTGAAACCCCAGAGGTTTCAAGGCACTCTTGGGTGTGAACTGGGGTGTGAGGAGATGCCCCAGGCTCTGGCCTGTGGATGTGAGATGGTTTGATTAATGAAGGGTAACTGGCCTCACTGCTGTCTGCACAGAGCTGTTGCAGTGGAGCACCTACCCTCCATCAGTTCATGCTCTAACATGCCTCATGGTGCTCTATTTCCTTATCCAATGCTCCTAGTGCTTTCCTAATCCAAGGGATATAAGCAGGTAGTTTGTATTTCTCTCCCTAAGTGCCTCATTTTGTGTCTTGGGTGCCAAGAGGGGAAGGTGTTGGCATGTTTGGCTCATGGGGCTCAGAAAGGCTTGAGCTGTTCCTGAGGAATTGCTGTCCCACTTTGAAAGCTCCTACTTAACAAGAGTCTCAATTTCTTTGGTAGCTCAGTGTCGTCCTGGAAGTGTCCAAGTGTCCAGGGTCAGGTTGGACATGGCTTGGAGCAACCTGGGCTAGTGGAAGGTGTCCCTGCCATGACAAGGAGTGGAATGAGATGAGCTTTAAGGTCCCTTCCGACCCAAACCAGTCAGTGTTTCTGTGATTCTCTGGTTTAACTCCAGCCAGCAGCCAAGCTCCTCACAGCTGCTTGTTCACTCCCTCACCAGTGGGATCAGGGAGAGAACTGGAAGGAGAAATGGTAGAAAATTCCTGAGTTGAGATAAAGACAGTTTAAGAGGGAGAGCAAACCCCCCCACACACGAGCAAAGCAAAACAGGGAATTCATTCCCTGCTTCCCATGGGCAGCAGGTGTTCATCCATCTCTGAGAGAGCAGGGCCCCATCACATGTGAACGTGACTTTGGGAAGACAAATGCCATCACTCAAAATGTCCCTTCTTCCTTCTTCTTCCCTCATTTATATATACTGAGCATGATGTCATGTGGTCTGAAATATCTCTTGGGTCATTTTGGGTCATCTGCCCTGGCTGTGTCTCCTCCCAACCTCCCATGCACCCCCAGCCCCCTCACCAAGGTGGGGCAGAGCAGGCTCTGTGCAAATGCTGCTCAGCAATAACAAAAACATCTCTGTATTATCACCCCTGTGCTCAGCACAAATCCAAAACACAACCACTGGGAAGAAAATTAACTCTGCTCCAGCCAAAACCAGCATGCTTTGATAGTCCCCAGGCAGATCCAGTTCCACTACAGTTCCTAAAAGCAGGAGTCAAGGCAAAAGGTGGCTTTTTGGCCTGCTGACTCTGAGCAAAACTGACTCACTTGATCTGTCGCAGGAGCCTTTTGGCTGCACACATTAATGATGAAAATCAAATCAACTCAGTCAACAAGTTACTTGAAAGAACAGGAAGCTCTTAGCAGCTGTTTATATCACATATCAATCCTGTCCCTGTGGTTGGTGTCTCCTGGTCAGGAAGGGACAATGTCACCTGTGCTGGGAAACATCAGACTCTGGGATGATGCTGCTGGCAGGGAGGGGCTGACGCAAGGCAGAGCAGCGAGTCCAGGGCTCTGTAACCTCTCTGAGCAGCAGCACGTGGGTGCAATCCACAGGATGACTTTTTTCTGTAGTTTGTGATGGGATTTTTCTAGTTTTGGTGCCATAATAGGAGGCAGGAGCCCGTGGAGAAAACGGTCTCCCCACTCCCTGGTGCAGCCAATACCTCCCCATGTAAGGCAGGATCTTGAGTTAAGTGGTAATGACTAAAACATGTGCTTTGTTTTTGCTCTGAAAAGGAAGATAAAAGTGGGGTGATCATTACTATCATTGCACTGTTGTAATCGATGTCTTTAGAGCTTGTCATGGGGATGGGTTCGACGTGTGCTGCAAAGTGCACTGTAACAGAAAACAGAGTATCATTGCTTAAAATATCTCCATCAGAAAGATGAGTGTTCAGCTATTTCTAGTGCTGCTAGTGAGAGATGAGTGCATACAGTATTTAAGAGATGCCTGGAGTCAGATTGATTGCTTTCCCTGTGGCTCGTGCTTCTCTTTCCAGCACCTTCACATACCCTGCGTGATCTTTTCCACTTTCGTTTTGTGCTGTGCTCTTTTTCTCTGTCATTTTGTAGCCCTGAGAGACATGCTAGCTTTCCTGTCTGCTTGGGCTGGGGAAGCTCAGCTTCCAGCCTTTTCCAGCATGTTTGTTCATGTCTGGCACCTCTGATGGATTGATCCAGATTGGTTTGTGGCTCAGAGACAGACGAGTTGCCTGTGTGTGCGAGGAAGGTGATGGATCGCTGTGTGTGCAGCCTCCCCGTCCTCGGTGTGTGGAGGCAGATGGAGTGAGAACTCCCTCCTTGGCTTCACAGAGGTTTCCCTGTCCACCCTGGCATTCCCAGCCAGGAGCACCAATGTGGGGATGCAGCCTGCAGGTGTAGAGCTACGGAAGGCGACATCCCAAAACCCTGTGAGGGTTTTAAGGCACTGAACAGCCTCTGCTGTGTGCTCTTTCCCTCCAGGAGGAAAACATCTGTTTGCACTGGGCCGCTTTTTCTGGCTGTGTGGACATAGCAGAGATCCTGCTGGCAGCCAAGTGTGACTTACACGCCGTGAACATCCACGGGGACTCCCCCCTGCACATCGCGGCCAGAGAGAACCGCTACGAGTGCGTGGTGTAAGTACAGCCCCCCCTGCCCACTCCTGCCCCCTGGGCACTGCCTGCCAAGCTCAGGGGAGCCTCTGAAATGCCCCTGGTGTTTAAACCCAGGCCAGGCTTGGGATGGAGGGTGTGTTTCTCCGCTGCCCTGCTCCCAGGGGCAGCTGCTGCCAGAGCTGGGCAGAAAACGTGGAGTGTTGCTGGAGTCTCGGGCACAGGGGCTGTGCTCAGCCTGGCCTTCCCAACAGGCTTCCCTCATTAAAGCTTTTCTTCCCCCACAACTAGCATGGCATGATATTGGTAACAGGGCTTTTCCTTTGCTTCCTCCCTGCTCTGAATAAAGCCATCACGTGTACTCACCAAAGGCTGGTGAGTATAAACAAGGGCCAGGTCCAATACCAGTTTCCTGTGGGGCTCTTCCATTTCCAGCCTACTCTTCCCACCCCGTATCTTTCCCTGCCAGAGAGTTTCAAGCCTGTCTAAAGTTAGGCTGGTACCAGCAGGGTACCTGTCATGCCTGAAGCAGGGCGAGGTTGGCCCAGAGCTCTCATGAGTGCCCAGAGCTCCGGTCTGTGGCTTCTGCCAGCGCCTTCTCGTAGAAGGATTCACTGAACCATGCTTAATAAAGAACACTCAGGTGATTATTCACTACCACAGGTTCTTCCTCGTCCCTTAAGGGCTGGCTGGAGGATGTGGTTCAGCTCCTTTTCCCCTTGCATGCTTTCTCTTGGGGAATCCTGATCCTTCCTTGCTGTTTTGCAGTCTCTTTCTTTCCCGTGGCTCGGATGTCACTTTAAAGAACAAGGAGGGTGAGACTCCGCTCCAGTGCTCCAGCCTTAACTCTCAGGTCTGGGTGGCCCTACAGATGAACAAGACTCTCAAAGAATCATCCACTGAGAAGCCTGCCCAGATAGAGAAGGTGGTGAGCAGGTGAGAATAGGCCTGGCTTGGCTTGTGAGTCATGAAACTGAGCCTTTGCATGGGGAAGGTCAGGGGCCTGGTTTAAAAAAGGGCTGCAAGTGCAGGATTAGATTTTTAAACTGCTGTGAAGGTCAGTTTGAGCTTAGCAAGAATTAAATACATGCTGATTCAGACTGTGGTTTGTAAATTCATCCCCGAAATGGAAATAATCACAAGCGCAGAGAACAGTCTGTGAGGCAGGGCGGGAAAACATGAACTCTGTTCTGGTCTGAGTTGCTTTTAGGCTTTGAGTGCTCAGTGATCAAAGTCATTCTGCCCCAGGATGGCACTTGAATGGCCCCTTGTCTGGGGGGACTTTCCTTGTGTGACAGTTCTTTCTCCCCCTGGCAGAGACATTGCCCGGGGATACGAGCGGATCCCGATTCCCTGTGTCAATTCCGTGGACAGCGAGCCCTGTCCCAGCAACTACAAATATGTTTCACAGAACTGTGTCACCTCCCCGATGGACATTGACAGGAACATCACTCATTTACAGGTGAGGGCTTGTGTGTCCCCCTGGGTTTGGTCCTGCTCTGGGGTGTGCATTCAGAGGTACAGCTCCTCAGAGTGGGTTTGACATTCAAAATGGGAGTGTCCTGTCCTAATATTGCCATCAAATTCCTGCCAAGCCTGTATTCCTCACCTCCAGCTTTTGATTTAGGAGGTGGGATTCTGGTTTTCTTCAGTTTTGAGGCTTAAGCTAAGCTCTGTGTTCAGCTGTGTGCTGTAGCATCAGCCATCTGGTGCTGGCTGATGTGGTTCCCATTATCCTTGTGCTCTGTTCGGAGCCTGGAGAGTTAGAGGTTTGCTGGGAGACCTCCCTCATGCTGCCTGCAGCATCCAGGCCGAGGTCTCCTCTGGGATACTGAATTCCTGGAAGGGCTGGGTGGTGAAAGGAGAGGTGGGGTAGGAGTGACCCCTCTCTGGGCACAGCCCTGAGGTGGCTGAAGTGAACTTGCCAAGCCCAATCCCTGTTGTGCAGCAGCTGGTGGTGGGACTGTGTTGGCTTGGGGAGTGCTGGGGAAGCAGCCAGCTGGAGAGCCCTTGTGGGAAGCGGGAAGCAGCAGGGGAGGACTGAGACAGCAGGTTGTGTTGCATCATCTCCCAGCTCTGGTCCCTCCTTGGAGCTCTCCTTGTCCTCAAGTGTGGAGAACAGCTCACAGGGCATGGAGGAGGGTTGGTGGCAGGGGGACATCCTCTCCAGGGCCGTGGCGCTGGCTCAGGACGAGACCCTTCCCTATAGCCAGAGTCCTTCGGCACTCATTGCACACAGAATAAATGCCACAGAATGAGGAGGCTGGTTGTCCTTCTGGCTGATGAGAAGGCCTTGACTTGTGGTTTCCTCCCTGACCCAGTGACAGAGGTTGCTGTTTCAGCTGTGTGGGTGGTGTGGAGTTAACCCTTTGCTTCTCTTCCAGTATTGTGTCTGTATAGACGACTGCTCCTCCAGTAACTGCATGTGTGGCCAGCTCAGCATGCGCTGCTGGTATGACAAGGTGAGACACAGCCCCTCCTCTCGGGTCACACGGGGTTTGAGAGCTGAGCTGAGCCTGATTCAGGGCTTAGAATGGGACCTTTATAACACACAACTCAACACCAGGTTGGATGGGACTTGGAGCAACCTGGTCTAGTGAAGGTGTCCCTGCCCGTGGCACGAGGGTGGAATGAGATGGGCTTTAATGTCCCTTCCAACCAAACCGTTCTGTGATTCTATTTCTTCTTGACTTAAAAAGCTTTAAGTGCAGTCTCGGCTCTGAGACCTGTGTGATAATACAAAATGTGTGCTTGGGGCAGCTTCTCCTGTGTTATCTGTTTGTGTTACTCTCATGCCAACTGAGCCATTAATGACACCCATGTGATAGGGAGCATTTAATAATCCATGCGTGAAATCAGCTTCCATTTCAGAGCAGCATGGCAAGTGCTCTAATATGCAAACAAGGGGAGGGCAGGAGAGAGAAAGTCTTTTTTTTTGGCCGGCTTTTATTTGTTGTGATCCTTCTGGATGAAGGCAAAGTAAAGATGTTTTCACTGCCACATTGCCAGAGGCCAAGTTTGTTTTGGGTGTGTTCAACCCTCCTGGGAGGTTTTGAGGTTCATATTTGGGCAGGTGCTGCTCAGATCAGAAGTTCTGTGAATCTCTGCAGGTTTCTCCCAGGGGGAATGTTGGTTCTTTGCTTTGTAGCCGTTTTATCTACATGTTAATAGGTGATTACATCTTTCAAAGCTTAAAAGCCAAATTCGTTAACTAT
Organism: Acropternis orthonyx; assembly: GCA_035583155.1. Classification (NCBI taxonomy): domain Eukaryota; kingdom Metazoa; phylum Chordata; class Aves; order Passeriformes; family Rhinocryptidae; genus Acropternis; species Acropternis orthonyx. The sequence continues at coordinate 9,326,034 of JAWWEU010000038.1, read as the reverse complement.
GATAAATTGCATCTATCACTTCCTTAATCCTGTGTGTTTTTAAATAATTGAGTTGTAACTTTTTTGGGAGGGTTATTTGGGAAGATAATGTGGTTCACAGAACTTGGGTGTATTGGCCTTGGACTCTGGAAGTTTAGGCTTTGTTCCAGAGACAGGCTAAGCATCCACTTCTCTCCTCCAGCTCTGCAAAGTGATAATAATGATGCTGCACAGCGGTTTTCTGCTCAGCACTGTGAGATGTTCTTTTGGTGGTACATAGTGGGATGCCAGACAGCAGAAATCTAGACAGCCTCTTGCTGTTTGTCACCTCTGGGTGACAGTGGTGAATGTGCTGCTGTCAGGGAAGAGCAAAACCGCTGCAGGAGCTCAGATCTGATGCTGCTCTTGGGGAGGTGACTCCACCTTGGGGTTCTCTGGGCTGTTTTTGCACTTGGGGTGTTTCTGCTCGTGTTTTTCTGGCTTGGAGGGGTCCCAGGAGCAGAGGACTAACCCAGCCTTGGATGTCTCTCTCCTCCAGGATGGGCGACTCCTGCCTGAGTTCAACATGGCTGAGCCCCCGCTGATCTTTGAGTGCAACCATGCGTGCTCCTGCTGGAGAACCTGCAGGAACAGGGTGGTGCAGAATGGGCTCAGGTGAGAAGGAGGGTCCAAACACAGCTTGTCTTGGCAGGGCCAACACCAAACTCAGGAGCTTTCTGGCTCTCTAGTCTCAGCTCACCCACAAACACACTAAACCCAGCACCTCTGAGGTAAGGCAGAAGTTGGGGCCACCACACAGTGGTGTTCCTTTGTGCTCAGGGTGGGAGTGAAGTGAAGCAACAGTGGGTTGATGAGCTCAATTAATATCTCAATTAATATTTGCCAGTGTCACCATCAGGTGGGAACTGTGCTGTTCTTTCATCAGCCTGACCTTAAAACATACAAATGGCTTTTGGGTTTGCATGGACAGCCCAAAGTGTGATGTCTCAGGTGGAGATCTGAGAAGAACGTGAGAGCAACAGAACTGCAGAGCCTTCCTTTAGAGGATCTTGTAAATCAGCAGTCTAGATTAGAAACACAGGCCAGTGTGCCTAAACCTGACTGCTTAAATTTTCCAAATTATTGGCATGACTCCCCCTGAATTTGGTACCTGAATACCTGTTGGCTTTGGTGCTGCAGGTTTTTGGTGCTTGGCTGAAAATGTCACTGTTTTGGACCTTGCTATGAAGAAGTTTGCCACTGCACCAAGTTCAAAGGAATCCCACTGGAGAAAAAAAAGACTTCTGCAAATTTTTGTAGTGCTGACAACACTCTTTTTTGCAAGCTTTGTAGTTTCAATGACATTTTGCAGTGTTAAAAATAAGTAAGGGAGAAGCTCGCTGTGTTTCCACAGAACTTTACCTCTCCCTGGTTTTCCCTGCCAAGCTCCCGAGCTCCGGTGCCTCTGTGGGTGTTCATCTAGGAGCTGTACAGCAAGAGCTGTTGCTTTGGCATTTTTTTGCCTTGCTGAAGGGTTTTTCTGAAAGATGGGAAGGGTTGGAAACCCAGCCACGAGCTGGGCAGAGCAGCTCTGCTGGGCAGCTGGGTGAGGAGCTGGGCAGTGCCATGCTCCTGGTCCCTGGGAAGGCAGCAGGGGAGGCTCCTGCCCCGGGGCTGCAGCTGCCCCAGGGGTGCTGCTGCTCCTTTTGCAGTGCTGCCTTTATCAGATGTGCTCCAAATCAGCTCTGCTTGGCAGAGCACACGTATCCAGCTGCCAGCCTGGCCTGGCTCAGCTGGCAGGCTGGGCTCGGAGCCGCGGCCCCGCTGCTGCTGGGGCTGGCCCTGCAGCACAGCCTGAACCTGAGCTGGGCTCTGCTCTGCTGGAGGGACAGGGGGAAAAGTTGGGGAGCTCCCCCGAGCCCCAAACCTGGTGGAATACTCAGTTTCTCTGAGGGCATTCACTCCCTTGAGGAGCATCATTGGCCGGGCGAGGGAGGGGATTGTCCCGCTCTGCTCTGCCCTGGGGCGGCCTCAGCTGCAAGAGTGGGGCAGGTTGGGGGGACACC
>JAWWEU010000038.1:9263096-9313239 GCA_035583155.1 Acropternis orthonyx | reverse complement strand
TTGTTTTTATTTGGGGTAGTTTTGGTTGGTTGCTTTTTATTACATGATAGGCAATACTGCGACTAGAACTTTTAGATAAGTCAAGGAAATTTCCTACATTATAAGGAAAATAAAAAAAAAAAAAAAAAAAAAAAGGAAGTAAAAAAAAAATAGAAAAGGAAAGTCAAAAAAAAAAGGAAAAATCAAAAAATAAAAGAACAAAGAGAAAAAAGAAACAACACACAAAAGCCGCTCAAGGAAAGCCAGGGGTTCGTGACGCTTTTAGGGCCGTCGCCGCCGACTGTCACTTGAGGAATGAGTAAAAGCAAATCCCGCCTCCGTGGTGTCGTTCTCCCCTCCCCGGCCCTGGAAAGCTGCGTGTGGAGGGGTGGCTGGTGCAGCTTTGGGACGTGGCAGCTGCCCTGGCCCCCGGGGAGAGCCGCCCGCCCTCCGACGGATCCGCGCCCGCGGCGCCTCCCGCTCGCCCGGCAGGAACTTGGGATGCTTGCTGGGACTTGGGAGCGGGACGTGCTGTCTCTCTGGGTTTGCTCGGCACAGCCCCCGGGGCAGGTTCTGCTGGTTGGTTTTTGTTGGTTTGGTTGGTTTTTTGGTTGGTTTTTTTGTTTTGTTTTGTTTTGTTTGTTTTTTAATGAATAATTCCCACCCTCCCCCACTCCCCCCATCTCTCAGGACGTTGTGGTGGGGCTTTTCCCAAGGAGCGACGGGGCCTTTCTGACAAACACCCTCCTTCTTCCCAAATCCCACGGCTTTGTTCTCATCTGATGAGAAGAAACCCACGGTCCTTCCCATCCCTGGCTCCCTCCGGGGCTTTCTCCGTTCCAGACCAGCTCTGTCCACGACACTTGGCTGTGTTCCTGTCTCAGTGTTGGCTTCCTCCATGAAGGATTTCCACCCTGTCCCATCGATGATTTTAGAGAGGGAAGGTTTGAAGAGGATTTTACAAGACACTAATTCCTTAAGGAAACCAGTTTTTTTTTCCTTTTTTTTAAAAAAAAGATAAATATGAATGATATATATATTATAGAGAACCCTGACTGGCTGGGGTGAAGAGCAGACGGGACATGTCACGGTGAGAAGATCCGAGATGCCACCAGCTCGTCTGTTCCCATCACTTTGCTCAACCCTGGGCACCTTCAATTGATTTTTAAGCCACACGCTATGAAGTTTCAATGAACTGATTTATTTTTTACCATTACTGAAGCATTGGGGACAAGCATTAAAAACATTAAAAAAAAAAATAAAATACATAAAAAAAATAAAAACACCACAAAAAAAAAAAACACCAAAAAAAACCAAAACGACAACAAAAAGAAACCACGAAAACAAAACGGTGCTGATTCTGGTGTGATTTTTGCTCACCACGTGAATATAAACTTATCAATTGTATAAAAAGAACAAAGTGATTTTAGTATAAAAAATGCAGGAAAAAAAACAAAACTTTTTTTAAATTGTTAGTATTGTAGTGTGAATAAATTTGCCATCACCTTTTGTGTGGTGGCTGGGCAGGTCATTATCTTAATTTTTTTTTTTTTGCATATATCTTTAAATACTGTAATTAGTGCAGTAACAAGGTTTTGTTTTTTTTTTTGTTCATCTCTTCTAGAACATTCATAATGCCATCATGTTTATTATTATTATTTTTTTTTCTGTTAATGTTTTTGACAGTTTTAAAGGAGCAGCCTTTTGGCTCTGATCATTTTCTTGTTCTGTTTTCAATGAAATCAATAAAAAAAGAAAAAAAAAAGTGCTTTAAAAGGAGTTTGGCTTTCTTTTTTTTGTGTGAGTGTCTCCTGGGGGGATGGACCAGGGTGGGGGCGGCTTGAAAATGAAGAAAGCAATAAACAAACCCCCCAACTTTTGCAAAGAAAAGTAGCCTGACTGACTTTGCTTTTTATTCTGCGGGGTTTGGGGTGTTTTTTTTTTTTTTGAATTTTATACCGTCCTTTGGGTCTTAAAGTTTGGATCCCAGTTGCTGGGTGGGCACTGGTGTGCCACGCTTGGCACGGGTTTTGGTGGGCCCCTCCCCTGCCTGGGGGGAATTAAATCCAATTTAATTCTTTAATCCTTTCCAGCAAGGAAAGGGGCGAGGGGGAGAATTTCCTTGCAAGGCAAACCCTGGGAATGTCTCCCATGGGAAGAGGTGATGGGAATGGAGCCCGAGGCACTGCTGGGCCTGCAGCTGGAAATTCTGTAAATCCCATATATTGGAAGTGATATTTTTAATTAATGATAACCAGTCGCAGGGTGTGTTTTCAACAGACTTGTGGGTTTGATCTTTAAACCACCAAAGCTTTGAGTTGCTCTGGCCTGGCTCTGGTGGGCTGCAATAAACAAACCTGAGCGAGTCAAAGGCTGGACATCCTGAATTTACGGTCCTTCAATGGCCTGTTGGAGTAACCAGGAGATACAGGGAGGATTAACAAAGACCTGAGGTGGAGACTCTCTAAGGAAGAATGATAGGAATAAGGACCAAATTAGCTAATAAAAGATACAATACTAATTAAATTAAGGGTATTGTGTAACTTAGAACCTTTGTTTGCTAAAATGTATAAATACATGAAAAGTCCACATGGCTGGAATGACTCCTGCCTATCTCTTGGCCACAACAAAGCTCTACTTGGCTCACCAACACTTCAAATTCGGGCTTGGAGGGTTTCTTTTCTTCCTGATGACTTTTGGTGTCACCAAACCAGGTGTGGGTGGGGGCTGCCAGGGTGCTGTGACTAAGCAGGGCTGGTGTGTGCCCTCCCCATCACCCAGCCCTGGGAAAATCGTCCACTCTGAGTCACTGCCAGTCGATAGCTCATAAAAATATTCATCAAGGGGAGGAAAAGCCTGGCCTGATGCCAGCAGGGATGGGGGGGAAAGCAGGGAGGGCTCTGCCTCACCCACCCCCGCCCTCTCCCCCACCCGGCAGAGCCGTCATCATCCTCACAAGTCGGGCAGCTGGAGGTGGTCAATAAATTGTGGTGTCTGCAGGTTGGGTTTGTTTGATGAGAAGTGATGGATTTTGCCTCTGGAATTTGCAAAGGGTTCCGTTCAGAACATCCAGAGCTGTCGGGGCCATCAGGGTGTGCCCTCGCACGTCGAGACCGTTTCACTACGGGCTAATTATAATAACACAGTTCAATAGTGTGTAATTAAACATTGTAAGGAAAATTATGTTGCTTTAATTGAAGGGGAGAAGTGGAAAACCCCCAGAGAAATCTGCTCTGTGAGCGTGACTTCCCCCAAATCAGCTGTTTTGGGTGGCACGTGGGGACACCTGATGAGACAATTTGGACATGGGGACGGGTGGAGGTGGGACATGGTCCCAGGTAACCTCAGCACCTTTGGGTGATGTCTTTGCTTTTCTGTGCAAATAACTGCTAATTAAATATACACAGTCAATGCCCCAGCACATTCCCACAGGTAAGGATGAGCTGGAAAAGAGGGGGGGGGGGTGTCTGTTTTAAGGGGCATTTCTGGTGGGTCCCAGCTCAGTGGCTGCTCCAGGGATGGGGAGGAGGAGAAAGGGCCACCACTGTCTCCTGCTCCCCTCAAATGATGTGGATTTGATGGGAAGGTGGGTAAAACCATCTCAGCCACTCCTCTGACCCTGCTCCACTGGTGGCACTGGGTTGTTGAGGTGCCTCATTCTGAAGGTGAACGTTTCACCCTGAGCCTGAGCTGCTCCTGAGGCTCCTCACCCAGGAGGGCACAGCCCCGGGTGGCTGCAGCCCTGGTTTTGTTTTTATTTGATTTGAGACAGATATTTCTGTCCCTTAAATGCAGTGGCAGCATCTGCTCTGGGCTTTGCTGTGCCCCAGAGGGGACTGGCTCTGCTCCTGGCACTGACTGGCATGGGCGGGGGGGGATTGCTTTGCCTTTTCAGCTGCCTCTCCTTGGCTCTGCTGGACATTGCAAAGAGGCTTCCAGTCATTCCTTGGCTTTTCCCTGGGGATTTTGGCACACTTTGGGATGTCCCCATGGTCAGCCAGCCATCCTGGGACTGCAGCTGGGTGCTGGATTTGGGTGCTGGGCTCAGGTGGGGTGTGGGGGCACATCCCTCATCCACATGGCTGGGAGGGGGTACAGGGGCACACTCCCTGATTTCACAGCACTAGAGGAGAAGATGTTCTCTTTCCATGCATGGAACATCCCTGCTGCCCTTCTTCTTCCCACTGAACCCCCTCAGGGAGGGTCAGGAACCCCCAGGCCAAGCTGGGGGGGCACAGTGGGTGTGCACTGAGCTGCAGGACAGGGTGTGACAGCCCTTTTTGGGGTGCACGAGGGGGTGGAGTAACTCACTCCAGGAAGGGCAGCCAGCAATTTGGGGGGCCCTGTGGGGGCTCAGGGGCTCTTTCAGGCACAGCTTCCCCCCACACCCTGCTCCTGGTGGGCATCACCCAGGGGTCTGTCACCTGCTCCAAGAGGGTCACCTGCTCCAGGGCCGGTGGATGGACATGGATGGGTCAGATCCAGGGGTGTGGGATCACTGGGCGCTTCCCCCTGCAAACCCTCTGCACACTGAGCAGATCGTGGAGCTTGTGCTGGTTCATCTCTCTGGGGGCTGCTGGACATGGGGGTGTTGGAAAAGCACCCAGAAAGGCACCCAAAGGCAGCTTAGAAAGGCACTCCAAAGGCAGCTTAAAAAGACACCTGAAAAGCAGCATCCACTGCCCTGAGCTGACCTGGGCCAGCAAAGCCACTAAATTATCCTCTAACACTGGAGCTTATCTGGCTTCTCTTTATAGACTCCAGCTCTCCCTTTGTCCTGCAGCTCCAACCTCCTTCCCGAGGAAATGGGAGTGAGGGAGATGGTTATCCTGCAGCACAGGTAAGAGTCATAAAATCTCTATAAATGTGGAATTTCACCCCACGTCTCATTCCTGAGCCTTTGCCAGAGCTGGCAGAAATATTAGTTTATCTCTCCTCTAGCACAGAATATTCCCTCGCCTGCCAGAGGAGCTTCCTTATCACCCTTTTAATTTCCTTTCTAGTGCTATGGGCAGGATGAAAAGCCACTGCTATCACTGGTGACAGGGAAAGGCCTCCATGTCCTGGCTCTCAGAGACTCACACCAGGCTGGGGTTTAAGTTTAAAGGCTGCAGGTGGGATGGGAGTGTGAACAGGGAGAGGGGAAAGGTGCTGATGGCAGGGAAGGTCAGGCTCAGCCCTGTTGCCCCTTCCCCAGGCATTATTTCCAATGGCCTAAATGCCCTGAAAAAGGAAATTTCCTGTGAACAGAGGTGTTGTTTCCATTGAGACTGCGAGAATGGACAAGTTCAGCCCCAGAGCTTTCCTGCTCAACTCTGTGTCTTAATTTCTGTTTAACCACTGTGAGAGTCATTAAAGAGGACTCAGCACCTCATGGCTGTGTTAAGGACCTGCTGGGGGTCCCGCTGTGCTGGTGGCACTGGGCAGAAGACACTGGGGACAGGGTCTTGCTGGAGGTCCCTGGGGGGGTGGCAGTGCCACCAGCCCAGCTGAGGAGCAGCACCTCGGCCACCTCTGCTCTCACTGCACCATCAGAGGGGCCTCAGCAGCCCCCACAGCAAGGAGATGCTCCTGTGCCTGCAAAGTCTGTATTTTTAATCACTAATTTCTCCCCAGCCCTCTGGGATGGGCAGGGAAGGGGAAAGAGGGAAGTTCATGTCCCAGGAGTGTCCCCAGCACTGCTCAGCACTGCCAAAGCTGTTGGGGTTTGTGAAGCAGCTCCTCTCCATCCTTTCTCCTGGAGGGTCCAGAGGTTTGCAGGTAGCAGGATGAAGGTCCTGGCCCCCTCCCCAGCCCTGCTGGCACTGGCGGGTTTGTATGAAGCCATCAGATGTTCCTCTGGGATTGAACCCCTCGTTACACAAAGCTCCCCAGCTGACCTGGTGGGAGCAGAGCATCGGCACGGGCAGCCAAGGCTTTGTTGAAATCCTTGGAGCTCTGCTATGTAACAAGAATGACAAGAGATTACATTAGGAAAAGGCCTGGCTGTTTCAGAGGGATCCATTTGCCAACTTTCCTGGCTGCAGAGGTCCTTAATCCTCGGCAGGAATAGCCTGTGTTGGACACAGGGATCCCAGTTCCCCACAGAGGGGGTTCCAAAGCCCACAAACCACCTCCGAGCCCGGGCAGTGCCAAGTGCCTTTGGGCTGAGCTCATTTTGGGGAGGTGGCTGCGGAGAGGGAGCTCCTTTGTGGGGCTGCATTTGGCATTTGGAATGCTTTTCCCTCCTCCAGGGGAAGGGGGGACAGGGTGGGTGTCACCAGCTGATCCTCTTTGCAGACCAATTTACCCCTTTTAGGGGCAAACCTTCAAACGCCCAGTGCTGGGCTCTGCTGTATGAACCCAGGGCTGGGGGGTGCTCTGTGACTAAATAAGCTGGAGCAGAGCTAAGATGAGGTTTTGTGGTGTTGATGAGGTAGGAAAAAAATAAAGATTTTTGGGGTAGGCTTCATCTCTGCTGGGTGGTGTTGCTTCTGCACCGTGCTAATCCCTTGGGATCCTGGGAATGGGGGTGTCTGGAGCCCCCTGTGCTGAGGATCTAAAGCACCTGGTTATGGAGATCTTCCGCTCTGAAGGAACCTCCATGTGTGTTTGCAGAATGAGGTTGATTTAAATGGTGATTTATTTGTCTGGGATGTGTAACAAGCTCAAAAAAAATTAATATAATAAAATCAGCAATCCTTGTTTGAAAGGCAGAACGACATGCAAGAAATCATTGAGGGTTTTCTTCCTTCTTTCAGAAAATATCGTGGCAGTGAAATAGCAGTGATGGGTGAATAATAAAAAACCTTCTGTGTGGCTCCCTCGTGCTGGCTAAAGGATAAAGCCCCACTGATGCAGAGCTCGGGGTGAGCAGCAAATATTCCACCTGAGCAGCAGCAATTAGTGCACTTGCCTTTGCCTTTGTTGTGCTCTGTAAATATAATTCTGAGCAGCAAATAAGCAGATAAGCTTCACCCAGACATAATAAGACAAATATCCTTTTCTTCTGCCTCTGTTGGGGAGAGAATTTCTCTCTAGTTTTGCAGCTGTTGGGGGAAAATAGGTGGAACAAATTGCCAGGGAGTTTGTGAGCAGCAAACGTGGCCTTCAGCATTAGCAAAGTGACTGCACAAATGAGCAAAACGGGGCTGGGGAGAACATTCTCATTTATATTGTGAATATCCCTCTGACACAGGATTGAGCTGGAAGAAGTTCAGGAGCTTCTGTGGCACAGAAATATTTTGTTTTCCTGGTGTTGTCTGCGCTTTCCCTTTTGCTGCAGGAGCTGCTTTTCTGCAAATCCCTGGAGCTCTTCTGGGGGGAGAGGGTCAAGTCAGGAACCTGATGGGATGCCTTGGGGTGGAGGAAGAGCAGGAGCTGATGCCTCAGTGGGCAGCGATGAGATGTCAGCACCAGCACCCAGCAAGTGCAGGGCACTGAGGCAGGGAAAAGCCAAACTGCTGGATTTACATGGGAGGCAAAACAGAATTCAGGCAGCGTTCCCTGCCTTTCACTGGGCTGTAAATCCTCCTTTTTAGGCTGTAAATCCTCCTCTTGCCCTCAGATGTTGTTGAATTTCTCAGCCTTTAGACCTGGACCTGCCCTGCTCTGCCTCAGGGCTGGTTGTGGGAGGTGGTGGGTGAGGAACTCTCCTCTCCTTGCCCCCTACTCACCCTCAGGAAGGTTTTGGATGTTCTAAGTATTCTTAGATAGTTCTAAGTAACCTTGTGGATCCTCCTACCCACCCCCAGCATCTTCTCAGGAGCTGGAAGGTACCTCTTTGCCTCAGTTTCCCATCAGTAAAATGGGAATAAAACTTCTTCCTTTGGGCTCCTGACTTTGAAAACCTCACACCAACAAGCAATGAGGGGCTGCTGTGCTGGGTCCTGGGCTTGGCTGTGAGAGGAGAACTCCCTTGGAGACAAACAGAGGGGAAAACCAGGGATTTGGGAGCAAAGATGTTGGGGGAGAGAAAGGAAAAGCCTGGTATAGTATTGGTTTGTAAGGGGACAAAGTTGCTTCTGTAAAACCACCCTGGAAAACATCTTAAATTGTTTCAACAGCTAGATATTTTTGAATTATTTTTTTTTTTTCCTGTGGAAATGCTTTTTGCTGTGGAAGTATTTGTGTTAAAAAGAGGGAAAAGAACACCAAATTGCCCGGAAACTTTCCATCCTTGCCTCTCTGTGCAATAGATCTGCTGGTAAAGGTGGTGTTGAACCCACAGACTGGCTGTTCTCTGATCTGGGTCCAGTCTCTGTGATGCTCAGTGACCTCCCACGTGCTGTGCTGGGCCCCCCCCGGGGACACACAGACCCCCCAGTTCTCAGAGCAGGCCCCCCAGCCCTGCAGTGTCTGGTGCAGACAAACCGTGTCCCCAAATCCAGTGACTTCTGGGTCAGGGTGCGAGGATTTGAAGGGTTTCTCTGTGCCAAGTGTCAGCTTTATTCAGGCTGATGCATCTCACTTTCAGAGAGGGTTGTGCCCCTACACCTGGAAGGTGCCAATCCCTGCTCCTTGCTGCCATTGCAGCTTTGTGTCTTGGAAAAGCTCTTTCCTGACCCTCTGATGCTGCAGGAAGGTGCTGTTTGCTGCCTCTGTGTTGGCTCTTCATGTGGAAATCCACCTTGGTTCGGATGGTGCCTGAATCTCAAGGTCTGTTGGCCTAAGTAAAACCAGTTTTTTTCCAGTTATTTGCAATGTGTCCATAATTCTTCACAAGCTGCTTGCACAAAAACAAGCCAGGCAAGGGCTTGGTTAAACCTCAGGGGAGGTTTAGTATAGTAGGAAAAGGCTCTTCCCCCAGAGGGTGGTGGGCACTGAGCAGGCTCCCCAGGGCAGTGGGCACGGCCCCGAGGCTGCCAGAGCTCCAGGAGGGTTTGGATGATGCTCTGGGGCACAGGGTGGGATTGTTGGGGTGTCTGTGCAGGGCCAGGAGTTGGACTGGATGCTCCTTGGGGGTCCCTCCCAGCTCAGGGTGTTGTGTGATTGTGTAAGCACAGACTCCCCTGGCCCTGCAGCACGGGAAGGGAGATGCAGCGGCCCGGGGAGCTCCTGGTGCTGAGCCTCCCCAGGAATGTCATATCCCATGGCCCTGGACAGCAGGGAGCTCACTCTGCAGTGCCTGGGCAGGGGATGGGGGCACAAAAGGGGTCTCTGAGAGCCCCAAGGGCTCTCCTTCAGCCAGACCCAAAATGTTCCATTTCCCCAGAACAACAGTTTGGCTGCATATTGGATTCTGTTAAAAGAATTCAATTTAGAAAACATTATGCCATGGAGAGGAGGAGAAGGGCAAAACATTATGGCTAAATAATTTCAATTAACCATTCCAGACCTTTCTGGCTAATTCAGTTGAAACAAGTGTTGCCTGGTTTAGGGATCTGCAGAGCTCAGATCCTCACGCAGCAGCAGGGAATGTGGCTTTGCCATGCAGGGTGACTCCTTCCAGCTGAGGGCTGGACCCGAGGAGATGCTGTTTTGATGTTTTTGAGCCTTATTTCTTGAAGCAAAACAGAGAAACAACTACCTGTGAAACTGAGCTCAGATGCCTCTTGTGCGGTCAGTCCTTGCTGCCCCTTCCCTTGGCACATCCCACGATTTTCCAGCTAATTCTTAAATCCATGTGAACATCAAAGTCCTGCCTGGAATGAGGCAAATGATCTAACTCAGTTCTGCTTTGGAAAAACAACCCCGCTCCAAATGTGAAGCTTTAGCAGGAGCCTGGTGATCAAGCACGTGTTCGGAAGCCAGCAGATATTCCTGCCAGGGAAAGTTAAATTCACTCTTCACATTATTCATTATTCTTTGCTGGCTTTCTAAGTATTTGCCCTCGGTATTGAGACCAACAAGTGTCAGGCTCTCTGCATTTCAGGCCAATTCCCGGATTTGGGATGACAGAAATATTTACTCATGGCCGAGTGTTGAAAATTCCTGGGCTTTCAGCTCCAAACCAAAGGAAGCTCAAACTCCTGGAGGTTTGGGAGGTGCTGTAAAGCCCTGCCCAACCTGCCTGGGCTGGTGCTGGGTTTTACCCTCTGCCAGCTATAATTCCATAGGATCACAGAGTATCCTGAGTGGGAAGGGATCCACAGGGATTATCGAGTCCAGCTCCTGGCCCTGCACAGAAACCCCAACAATCCCACCCTGTTTCTTCAGGGAACACCTTCCCTGAGCTTTGTAGCCTTCAATCCCCTCCTTGATGTCCTAAGAAATGACAAGAAAGAGTTGCAAACACTTGTGTGTTTGTTTGGTTGGTTTATGGGTTTATTTTATTGTTCATAAAATGTTTACATGCCTCCTTTGGCCACTTGCCTAAATAAATCTTCCCTCTGATTGCTTTCCTTTCTTGCTGGAAGGTTTCACTTTGATTATGAGTTCTTGGGGTCAAAGCCCCTGTGTTTGTGTAAGTCCATGAAGTGTGTGGTCAGTGCTGCAAACAACCTCTGAGGATGAACTCTAAACTCTCACATCTTTTGGTGCCTTTGGTTTTGAGCCTCATGGAAACCCCTGGTTTGCTGCTCAAATCTGTTGTCTTCCTACTCTTTTCCACGTTTATGTATTTTCATTCTCTAATCTGATATTTGCCTCCATCCTCTCCCTTCTAAGGCTTTCTCCCCCTTCTAGTTTTGTGGGGGGCAACACAAAACCTTTTGATTTTCCTCTTAGCAGGAAAAGCAGCTCCTCCCCAGGGTGACCTGGCCTTGAGCTGCTCAGGCTCTGCTGGGGCTCAGCATTTAAGACCAAACTGTTTCTACTGTTCAACACAGCAAAAAATACCCACAAGTGCCATTTTCTCAGGGGGTTTTGCTCTCCTGGGCCCTCCAGCTCCCACCACCTCCCCAGCTGAGGAGACCCACAGGTTGGGTTTCTTCATGGGCAGTGCAGAGGCTTTTTTTCCACCTTCTCTTTCAAAAGTAGCAGAGCTCTTGATGTTGGTTCGTGCATCTTCTCTCTGCTGGAGAGAGGCAGGCCTGGAAGCTGTCAAGGAGGCTCTTTTATGAGCACTTGAAAGTAAAAAAAAAATAAAGAAACCAGTGCTTGAAGAGTGGTGAGGGCTAATGAAGCTGTTTTATCTTTGCCATTTGTATGTACACAGGGTGGGGGGGGAAAGGGAATCCTACAGAGCCCAGCAAACACACGTAGGGCAGAGCAGTTAACAGGATGAAAATGAAATCAGCATCCAGGACTTAATTAAGAAGCTGTTTTTATTCACATCCCATAAAGAAAGGCCCCCCAAGATGAGAGATGCCAAACACTTGCTGGATTGCAGCCTCACACAGGTTGTGTCCTGCAGGTCACTGACAGCCCCAGGGCCTCCTCAAAGGCTGCTTTGGGCTGTTCCTTCAGTGGGAAACAAGAGGGAAGAAAGGAGGATGCAGCCAAATGATCCTCCGGCTGTGGCTTCAAACTGAAAGAGAGGAGGTTTAGATTAGATATTAGGATGGAATTCTTCCCTGCGAGGCCCTGGCACAGGTTGGGCGGAGAAGCTGTGGCTGCCCCATCCCTGGGAGTGTCCAAGGGCAGGTTGGACGGGGCTTGGAGCACCCTGGGCTGGTGGGAGGTGTCCCTGCCCATGGAACAAGATGAGCTTTAAGGTCCCTTCCAACCCACACCAGTCTGGGATTCTGTGATTCCATAACATTTGGGGTCAGTCCCAGCCCCCAAACTCCTGTGTGTGTTTGAAGCTCCATGCAGGGAAAGGATCCCCTTTGGATCAGGGAGAGGGTTTTTCAGGCCCCAGGGTGGGATGAGGAGGGAACGGCACTCCCCGGAGAAATATTGAGCCCTTTTGCTTTTGTGCCTCTTGCAAAAGGAGCCTGATGTGTTTATTTCTCGGTGAAGTGGAAAATGCAGCCGTTCCCAAGAACTAATCCTTTAATAAACTCTCTGAAACAGGAACAGTAAAGACCCACTGAAGGGAAATATTCTAAACACTGACCTGGGCTGCTCAGACACTGTGTGCTATCAAGAGTTTTAGGACTCAAGAAAGCGACCAATTTCTAATTAAATACTGTTTTTGCTTTTTTGCTGTTTGTTTGGTGTTTTGAGAGGTTTTGGTGGGGTTTTCTTTTGTTTTTGGGGGTTTTTGGTGAGGTTTTTGTGGGTTTGGGGGGATTTCTTTTGGTTTTTGGGGCGGCTTTTTGCTTCTTTTTGTTTGGTTGGTTGGGATGTTCTTGGTTTTTGCCTTGTGGTTTTGTTTTGGTTACACATAAAATGAACAAGGCACTCCAAAAGGTTGAAAAATGAACATGGTGCTGGTCCTGGTGCTTTGAGGGGCAATGTGTATCCCTCAATTCTTGCAGCTGGATACAGCTGGACATCACTGCTGTGTGTCCATTGCCATTCCAGCTGTTTCTGAGTCAGGCCATTAAAACTGGATTTAACAGTTTCATTTCACTTGTGAGAACTTCTTTGGAGAGCACAGACAGCTGGAAACCAAGGGCAGGTGTGCAACGGAGCTGCTGCTCTAGAGTGGGGAAAAAAAAGTCCAATCTAATTTACACCTCTGGAATTTGCTCTTATCTTCCAGCAGCCTAAATGAATCACAGCTGGGAATGTCAAATATATTAACCCGGTTTGCTCCTGTCCTTCTGCTCTTTGAACAGCACTGAATCCCACACATGTGAGGGACATCCAGATGGTGTAAATCACTCACAGAAAAGCTTGATATGACTTGTTTGGTTGTGAGTTTCCCCTCTGTTGCTGTCGGTATCCCACACAAAGCCGGGGCCTCCTTGCTCTTGAGAACCACCTTTTCTACAAGGTTGAGAAGCACCTTCTCTACAGGGTGAGCTGCTCTTTGGACTGAAGTATCAACCTGGCTGCCTGGTCAGTGCTGAGTCCCCTCTGTCTGCCCAGGAAGGACTGGCAGACCTGTCTCTGCTGTGCCCAGGAGGGCAGTTCAGTGGGGCTCATCTGGGCTGGGATCCCCCCAAAGCCCCCACCTAAGGAGCAGATGATGATCCTGGCAGCTTTGGGGGCACAGAGATGTGCCACTCCCCTTTGTTCCCACTCAGTTCAGCCCACAAAACCAAGTGGTGACTTGTCAGGGATGTTCTGAGGACACTGCCAGGACCTTGCAGGAGGTTCCATCAGCCTTGCTCAGCTACCCAGCAAGCCAAGTCCTGCTCCCACGGTAGCTCCAGTTGCTCTTCAGTGGAAAGAACTCACTCCACTGCACCCCAAGCCCTTCTGGGGTCTGACTCCTGCTCCTGGTGGTCTTGGCCTTCAGCCCTCACTGGACAAATGGCCCCATGGGGGAGCAGGGTGGTGGCAGTGCTGGGAGATGAGCTGACCACCCTCACTGACACTAATTCACATTTCTGTTCCACCTAAGGGATGATCCTTCTGATTTTCACATTCCAAGAGCCGATGTCAAGGGGATACTGAATGCCCTGTTCACTGGCAGGGGAAAGTGTCCCTCCCCTGGAGGCCTGTGAGCTGTAATTACTGTGTTTAACTTGTAGAGATGCCAGTGTTGAAAATCCTGGCTGTACATCCCTGTTTCTCCAAGGAGCAGCTGGAATAGCAAACACCATCATTTGACAGGAACACCTTCCCAGGGAGGGCAGGGGAGGAGCCCGTTGTGCTGCTGCAACTCGTGAGCTGGGGAGAGAAGTCCTGGCTGCATCTAAAGGTCCTGGATGAGCTTCCTGAAGGAGCATTGGATCTGGTGAACGCACAGACTTCTGAGATCTTCAAGAAAGCCTCAAAGAGCTGGGCACAAAAGGCAGCTTGCCCGTGCTGGATGGCATCGCCTCCACCCGCCCGCCCTCTCCAGCTGGGCATAGAGTACCAGTTGTCCCCAAATTTTGCTGTTTCCTTTTCCCATGAAAGATCCAAATCCTGCAGCAGAATGAGATGGGGGAACTGCCAAGGAGAGAGAGGCTATGGGGTTTAGGTTTTTTGGTTCAGATCACAATAGATTCTCTGTTATTTTAAGGCCACGATTTCTCTGTTTGCAGAAAACCAAAGCAGTGGCACAGGAATGTTGTCTCACTAGGAATAATTCAACCATGGGCTTGAATTGAACTTTTAAAACACACGTGACCTCCCTTTGGATTCCCACAGGTTTTTTTAACTTACATTTGGTTCTGGCTTGCAAAAAACTTGTGCCGGGAGGAGAAAAGCTTGGAGCTCCAAATGAGTCTAACCAGTGAGTTGGGGGAGGATAAAACCATCAACACTTGAGGTTGTTGTCACCTCTGGGCTCTGTGTCGTGTGTTTGGTGGTGGGACATCACCTTTGGACTGTCCCAATCTGGAAACACGGTTGGATGGTGCCCATCAGCGTGTCTTTGGTGTCACTGTCCCTTTGGGACCCACCCCAACATCAGCAGAAATCCCACCACACATTCAGCTGCTCTTAGAGATGAAAAACACATTGTACTGAGTGCTGACTTCATCAGGAGCTGGGTGCCCCTTGCTGAGGTGCTTATGAGAATCCCACAGGGCTATAAACACTTTCTGCCACTCTGCCTTAAAGTAATTTTTAAAGATGGAAATGCTTTAGAGACATTTACAGCGTGCTTGTTTTCCAGAAGCTGGCAATGGGTTTAGTGCTCGTGAAAAGCTGCCAGATACCTTCAAGGCCCCTCTTCTGACCACTAGACTCCACTTGCTGCCAAAGCTCAGACAAGAAAATGGGCCTCCTGGTCCTAAATCTGCTTAGCTTTACTTTATTTATTGTTTTAACCCCCGTTCTTGCCAGTTCTCGGGATGTGAAATTGTTAGCTGCAGTTTCTTCCTCTAATTTCCCATTTTCTGGCATCCTGGGCTTCTTCTGCAGCACAACCCACCAAAAAGCTTGCTCAGCTTTGCTGCATTTGGGCTTTTTCCCTCCTTTATGGGTCAGGCTGTGCAGTTGAGGCACAAGCAGCTGTTTGAAACGTGAACTCTTCAACCATCTGACTTCCCTTGCCATAAATGTTTGGTTGTGGCGTGTGCTCTGTTTGCTGATTAAAATTATTTTCTCAGTAATAGAATCTCTCAGTGCCTCTAATGTGAGGAGGAATAATTAAGTCCTCTCAGTAATGCAGATAAATAATGTCTTTGGAGAGCCCTGAGTGGATCATAAATCATCAGAGTTGTGTTCCTGAGGTGCCACCTCCTCGTGTCCTGGTGCTGAGTGATTGCAGCAGGGTTTTATCATGTGCTGTGCAGAGATCACCTGCTGGCCCTTAATGCCACCTGCAATGGCACTGCCAGGGGGCTCTGGTGATGCCATGGTGTCCCCAGTGCCCGCCTGGGACCTGTCACTGTTTTATATAACCTGTTTATAAACATCCTGGGGTTTTGGAGTGTCCCTCCTCTGAAGAGCCACGTCATCCTTCCATCAGAACCGAGGTGGAAACACACAAGTCCTGGCCTGACAGGATCCAGCGCTGCCCTACAAACATATTAATATACATTTATATTTTTGTATCTCCAGCTTTCAAAATAACTCTATATCCATTTATACAGTGTACATTTGATTTTTTCCGCTTGTTTCTTTAGTTTTGTTGTTGTTGTTTGAACTTTGGGAGCCCACTCTGAGCACCTGCCAGGTATGAGGGAAGAGATGAGTGCCTAACAAAGAGATTCCCAAGGGAAATCTGGGGGAATATCAGGGAGAAAGGTGCAACTTTTCCCCTGACGAGCCAGCAGGACATGGCTGTTGGATTCTGAACTGTTTTATCTGTGTTTATTCCTCAGGGTTGGTCTTCTCAGAAGACTTTCTGGCTCAGAGGAGGGGGTGGTGCCTCTGTTTTGCAGCATCCCAGGGATAAGAACACCAGGATCTCCTACCAGGGTGCATCCCATGAGGAAGGAAGTGTCTGATCCATGATATTTGCTGGCTATAAATGTGAGTGTGTGGTTTATTCTCTTGGCATTGCAAGGGCTTTGGTGGTTTCAGGTGGGTATTTGGAGATGTAGGAAAATCTTGGATTCTTAAAGAGTTGAGATGACCCCAAGGTTAGGCAGTAGCTGGGCAGGGGGTCTGCAGCTTTGGGTGGAGCTTCATCCATGTGCGTTTCAGAGCTGCTCCCAAAAGAGCTAACCCCTTTTCTTAAAGGTTTTAGAAATGTCTAGTTTGGCACAAGATGTCCCAGTTACCTACAGCAAGTTCCAGAGCTGGAAACCCGCATGTGGATGAAAATCCTGCCTTCATCCCTACCAGTGACTGCAATGATCCACCACAGGACAAAGTTCTATCAAGAGGGAACAGAGCAGGGGTGATTTGCAGCTTTGAGAGGCTCAGATAGATGTTCTGAAGGAACTGTGAGCAGCTTCCCTCTGCTGACCGACTGCTTTGTGTGGTGTGGAGCTGCAGGAGGGGCTCTGTGCTCCAGGAGCATCCCTCTGTCATGTGGAGCTCCTCAGAGCGCCCAACCCCGGCAAGGAGGAGAAGGATCTCCCAGGTCGTGGTGGGGTTGCTGAACCCTCTGCAGGGCTCTGGCATCACAGGGGGAAGAGCTCGTGGTGGGCAGTGGACTCTGCTCCTGCCCGTTCCCAGGGCTGCTGGGCATGGGCAGAGAGGGACCAAGCGTGTGTAGAACTGTCTGAAGGAGCCACATGTGCCCGTGGTGGGGCTGCAGGAGCTGTCACACGGCATTGGCAGCTGCCTCCAACCCAGAGCCACCCCTGAGGCTGCGTCCTGATGGAGCCACCAGCAGCGCTGTCTGCAGAGATGCGCCCGGTACCCAGAAGATGTCCCCAGGCTGGTTGGGGACACCTCCCCCTGCAACTGTTCTTGCTAATAATTAGGCTTTCAAAGTCTAAGGCAGAAACCCAGTGAATTGATGAGGTGTCCCTGCCGGGTGCCAGAGTTTGTGCTGGCGGGGGAGCCGGACGTGACAACCAGGGCGACATCCGAGCGCAGAGGGTGGGAAGCCGTGGGTGCGGGTGGGTGGCACTCGCAGCCCCTGCCCCACTGCCCCGCGTGGGGTGAGAGGAACTTCACTTCTGTCCGTGCCGGAGCAGAGGGCGCTGGAGTCCCAGAAAACTCCCGAGGATGCGGCGAGCGGCTCCAGACCCACCCGGCTCCTGCCGCCGCATCCCGCCCCCTCCACCCGCTCCTGCCTTGGGATCCCCCCGCTCCTGCCGGTCCCACGGCTGGTGGGACTTCTCTGGGAAGGCTGCGGAGGGGCATCTGTGGGATTCGGCTGCTTCGTGGGGTCTGGCGGTGATGGGCAGCATCCCCCTCGCAAGGGCTGGCTCTCAAGGGGGGTACCCGGACCGGGGAGAGGCGGAGGCTGCAGGTGATGGTTTTCCTCCGAGGCGGCTTCCCAGCCTCTCCCAGCAGCTCCAAGGAGTCCAGACCCTCATTGTGTTTGTGTGCCTCGGCCACCAGCTCAGGGCAGAGTGTGCTCCTGGCCCTCCACGGCACCCTTTGGGTTTCCAGCCTCTTTGCCTTGGCATTCTGAACCAGCTCGGGAGCAACTGCAACTTCTTGCCGAAGGGAAAAACACGTTAAAATGCTGGTGATCACTTGCTTTTGTATTTGGGACTGTCTCTAACTAGCACCCTCTTAGACCCTCTGTGCTTTATAACCTGGCGAATCATAGAATGGTCTAGGTAGGAAAAGACCTGTGAGATCATCGAGTCCAGCCTTTGACCCAACACCACGGAAGGTCCTCAGATTACTTATTTATCCCTTTAATGCAGTAATCTTGGCCCACCGACTGTTTTGCTGCTGTCCCGGGGCCCTAGGGATTGATTTTCAGGCTTTCCCTTCGGCTGCAAGCTGCTTCCCCCTGATATCTTGCTAAGACAAGAGGAAATCATCTCAAGTGGCTCCAGGGGAGGTATAAATGGAATATTAAGGAAAATTTCTTATCCTAGAGGGTTGTCAAGCACTGACACAGCTGCCCAGGGCAGTGGCTGGAGTCATCATCTCCGGAAGGATTTAAAAGACCTGTGGATGCGACACCAGGGGACACGGTGGGTTGGGCAGTGCTGGGTCGGAGTCGATGGTCTTAGAGGTATTTTTCCATCTCAGCGATCCAGTGATTCTGCTTTCTCCTTTCACACTCTCCCCTCTGCAGTGAGTGAGTGAAAATGTGACTCCTGCCTGGGCTCCCTGGCACTGCCGGCGGTGGTCCCTGGGCAGCAGGGGCTGCAGGAGACAGCCTGGGAGGCTGCAGGGTTGTGACAAGGGGAAACACAGCCCTGTGAGCTCAGCACATCTGGAGCCAAAGGGTGGGGCAGGTCCCTCCGTCCCCTCTGCAGAGAGCGAGTCCCCGCGGGGAGGGCTTTGTCCCCTGTGGGTGTGGAGGGTCTCCTGGGCAATGAGCTCATCACGTCCTGAGAGGTTTTGCTGACTTGTAATCCAAGTCCTCTCCCACCAGAGAGAGCAGCTCCCCCTTCTCCCTTTCGTTTAGCGTTGGTGCAATGGGGATAAGTGGTATGCTTAAAGGATTAACTCCTCCTGCTCCTCAGTATCTCTTCCCTTTGCCATGGAAGCCAACAGAGAGAGTGCGATAGAGATTGCTGTGACCACAAGAGATTAATTAAACAGTAAGCCCTAATTACTGAGGCTAAGGCTGACCGACTTACTGTGCCTGTAAAATAGCTGAATACTTAATTTAGACTAGAATGTGGACATAACTTTCACCATTAGCTAAATAAACAATGAGCACCCAAGCTAGACAGATTGTTGCCTGATAGACGGAGGGTTATAACTCTCCTGGCTCAGGATTTGGGTGCCCCTGCACCTCCCTCTGCCTGGCTACAGATACCCCCAGCATTTCAGGTAAGGGGGAGCTGCCTTGTAATGCACCTCCCTGCCTCCAGCTAGGGGAATTCCCTGCCTGTCAGTGTTATTCAGCTTTCAGGCTGCTTTATCGAAGTCCTTGTCATTTGCATTTCGCTGCAAGTTTGGAAAAAAAAAAAAACAAATGGAGAATATATTGAAAGGCGTAAAACAAAAGCAAAGCCCAAGTCCCAGTGCTAGGCAGTGGAAGTAGGGCATCCAGCTCCTATCCCTGCCTTTCAAAACCTTCCTTAATAACAGTAATAGGTTCTGAGAAGTGAAAGTTAATCTGTAGCTCCAGAGCTTTTTATTGTGTTTCTCTCTTTCCGTGTGCATTAACCTTTCAGATCTTCGGAGGCTGAGGAGTGTGTGGAGCGGGCATTGCTTTTTTTTAATTCCTATTATTCGTGCTCTCTGCATGGCTCCTGATCTAGTCCTAGACACAGGACCCATTAACTGTAGCTCATTGAGCACTTCATCAGACCTTCAGTCTGCCTCGGAAATTTGTCTTTGAGGTGGATTGGATGTCCCGAGGGGGTTTGAAGCTTTGCTGAGCTGAACACGCTGCAGAGGAGGAGGAGGATGGAGCATCCCGGGATCGTGGGAATGAAAACTGAAACAGGGAAAAAGAAGCAAAGGACATCTCGATTTCTGTTTCAAGATGGGGTGATTTGGTGATTTAAAAGCCTGGGGTGTGTCCGTGTGCTTGGGGCTGTTGGAAGTGCTGGTAACAAAGCCTTGGGAGACTCCAAGTCTTCTGGTTCTAGTTTGTCCCTTTTCCAGCAAACAATAACACAAACAAACAACAGCAGGTTGGCCCCTCTACCTCCTGCATCTGCATCTTTGGGGAAGGGGGACAAGTTACCACTGCACTGGCCTTGTTTGAGTGCCTGTATGTGGTGTGTGAGTGAATGTATCTGCAATCTCATTCAGTAAAAATGAGTTAAATGATCAATATTTAAGGCAAATCTGCCCACATTTTTACACGCATTATTTTGTGCCGTAATGAATTGAAGTCCCCACATGGGAAACTGATCCTTGTCTTCTGCCATCTGACCACATGGCACTAACCCCTATTCCTTTTCCTGGGTTAAAAAGACCAAAACCAGCTTGAAACTGGGAAGATTTGGGATGTGCTGGTGAATGGATTCAAAGGCAGTTTGAGGAACATTTCCCTGTGGTGTTTTCCTGCAGAGGTGGTGATGTGTAAGGCGGGGAACACTCACCTGCCTCGAGCTGCTCCAGCATTTCCAGAGCCTGTGCTGAAGGATGAAGGTGAACCCTCACTTATTGCAACCGCAGCAGGTTTGCTACTGTCGTTGCTCCATGTTGTTCTCTGCTCCATATCTGGGAGATAGGTTTGCCCAGACAGCTGTTTCCAGCTGTTCCAGAGCAAAGGACCTTCTTTTAGGACATGGAAATGCTGCTACATCCCCTCCCTCAGGTGTGTTGCACATGCAAGTGCCTCATTATTGATGTTGCACATACAATTGTCATGTTTGGCAGATGTTGGGTGCAGAAACACCCAGAGGAGCTGCAGGTGTGCATGATCGTCCTTTGTCTCACAGCAACAACCATCCTGCGGCTGAGGAAGCAGAAGGCTTGGCAGTGTGTTATTCTCCTCATGTAGTATTTTTCCTCAGCCCCCAAGCTGCTCAAAATCTGGGAGGACCTTGGGAATCTGGGCCCTCCTACACCTTGTCATTGGATATCTCAGCCCAAAACATGTCAGGTGTGAACAAGGAGCCAATTCTCTGTGTGTTCGTTTTCTTCTTCTGCCTGAGTAGTTTCTCTTGGCCATCACTGAGAAGACAGCAAGGTCTTGGTCTTCAATCAGTCTGTATTCAATAATGATGCTGAAATGAACCCAGACAGAGTGTGACTCCTTTTGCAGAGGGGTCTGACATGCCCCAGGTGGACTGGGAGCTTTGCATAATGTACAGTGTAGGGACAAGTACAGGCAGGGCTGGGTTTATGTGGAAAGGAACCTGGGAACTGTCTTCAACTGGCATTAACCTTTGGGTAAGTGACTGAGGAAATTCCCCAACTTCCCTGACTTTCCTTTGCCAACCCATCTAGCTCCTGATCTGGACCAGTAGAGTCCTGGTGTCCTGTCAGTTTTTATGATGCTTCTCCCTCTTGGATTTCAGGAGTGATGCTCAAGTGGAGCTGAGCCTGTACACGACACGAGTTCAGATAAAGTCAGATTTGAAAACATGTTTTGACATCTTGATGTTGAGAAGCATCTTAGGCAGATGTTCAGAAGAGCCTAATCAGACCTGAATCTTAAGGAGGATTAGATGTCTGATTGTTTTTGTACTACAGACAGATATGTGAGAGACAGGCTAAGGCTGCCCAAATTCCCCTCCCTGGTGATCAAGTCCTCAGTTGAACTGAGGTCCAAAGTAATGGAAGAAAGGTGTGAACTTGTTTTTTCCTGCTGGCTGGTCAGCCTTGAAGAGCAATGGAGTAGAAATGATCTTAGAAATGCCAAGCAGAATAAAAATATAAAGCCTGATATACTTTTTAAGTACTTCTAATCCATAATCTGGATGGACAAAACCTGCACTGGCACAGGTTGCCCAGAGAAGCTGTGGCTGCCTCATCCCTGGAAGTGTCCAA
The DNA here is from genome assembly GCA_035583155.1 of Acropternis orthonyx. Taxonomy (NCBI): domain Eukaryota; kingdom Metazoa; phylum Chordata; class Aves; order Passeriformes; family Rhinocryptidae; genus Acropternis; species Acropternis orthonyx. The sequence continues at coordinate 9,291,924 of JAWWEU010000038.1, read as the reverse complement.
GGCCAGGTTGGATGGGGCTTGGAGCAACCTGGGCTAGTGAGAGGTGTCCCTGCCCATGGCAGGGGGTGGAATGAGATGATCCTTAAGGATCCAACCCAGTTCCCCTGCCACAAGCACTGGCTGTGTGCTGGGAGGTTGTTTTCCCACAGGACAAACTGATGGTGCCAGAGCTGGGATGTTGTGCAGTAACACTGGGGCCACTGAGCACCACTGAGAAGGTTTCTTGTCACCCTTCAGCCTTGCTTCACTGTGGCCTGTGATTTCCTGGTTATCCATTGCTGTGGATTTTCTAGTGCGGGGTTATTCAGGCTCACTGGAGAACTTTCTGAGCTGACAGGCTGGTTATTGAGCAATCTGGGACATGAAGCAAAGATGCCAGACTTAGTCCAAATGACTTCCTTGCACAGTCAGGGGAATGGCTGCCAGGTTACATGTCATGATCCATCTAGAAAGGAATTAAAATCAAGAGAAACAGAACTGGTGCATCTGCTCTTTGTCTCCAGGGGTTCACTCAAGGTGGAGAGGTGACATTGAGAAGGTGCTGAGTTGGGACTCAGTCCCTGCTGTCCCTGCCTGTGCTGCTGCATGGCTGTAAAACACCGTGCCTCAGCCCCCCTTTCCTCAATTCTGACCATTTAGACTCAATTCTAACCCTTTAGGCTCAATTCTGACCATTTAGACTAAGCCTTGTACATGGTACACTTGGTCTGTCCTGGGCTGGGAGAGTTGTGAGGTGCTGTGGGATTGGGATGGTTTTAGCTTGGAGGTTCATGCAGAGATGGAATTGCTGTGCCAGCCAGGCTTTGCCATCAGTGCTCCCACAGCCAAGGAGCTCTCAGGAACAGGGTCTCTCTTGCTCCACATTTGTTCAGCAGCTGAGAGAATCTGACCCCAGTGGTTCAATATTAAAGATATCACAGACAAGACCATGATCATGACACCCACAGAAAAGGAGCTGTGTTCTCCAGAGGCCTCTTTTCCCTTTGTTCACTCTTTATCCTCGATAAAAATTATCAGAGCATCTCTCTCCCTGCCCTCCCCTCACTGGCTTTTTGCATGATTCTGTTCTGCATCCTCTGGCAGACTTGAGCACAATCTTTTAACAATTTTTCTCTACCTGCATCGCAGCAGGATTTTCCTCCAGCACAGCTGGTGCAAAATGAGTGCATGAGAGTGAGGAGAGCAGGAATCAGTGGCCAGGAACGCCTCAGTAAGCTGCTTTTCTTGGCCTGAAGCTCTGGACCTTCCTGTGGGCTGGAAGGAGATGTGCAGTCAGTGTTGTTTGTTTATTTTTTAAAACAAATGTGCTCTTGGGAGCTGCTCTGCTTGGCAATAACCAAGCTTCATGATGGGATTGAAGTGGCTGTTCTGTTCCTCAGTTTGGCAGATTCTGAGAGCAAAGAATAGTAAAAATAAAATAAAAATATAGTTCCCTGAGTTCATCTGGATGGAGGGAGTGCTGGGAAGCTTTGACCTTCCCTCTGAGACACTCCAGGTGTAGGGCAGGATCCAGGGAAGTCAGGGCATAGTGGGAGTCCCTTCCTCTCTTAAAGTAACGTTGGTGCTGCTGGTTCTGAGCTGCTCAGAGGGGGATGACAGCTGAGGGGATGTTGGGATTGTGTTCCTAAATTTTAGCCACCATCCCTCATAAAAGAGACCTGTGCTGGAAGTTCTTTTCTTTGTGATTTAACCAGAAACTTACCCAGAGATGGACCTGGACTGCCCCAGGAGTCTCTGGGATGTGCTGTACCAGGGCAAATAAATCATCCCATGGGTGCTTCCCATGATCCAAACATCCCAGCCATCTGAGAGGAAAAGACCTGCAATATTGTCCCACTTTCTCTGCCCTGTCTCTGCCTTGCCAGATGGAAGTGCTGCTCCGTTAAGCCCAGTCACCTGTCTCAGGCTTGGGATGGAGGTGAAAGTCCAGGGAAATGCTTGGTTGCCTGGCAAAGCTGTTGAGGGCAGAGGAAGGCTCTTTGTTGAAGCAGAACCAGCCAGTGCTGGAGAGCAGAGTGATTTGCTCACCTCTGTCTTTGGGGCTTACGAGGAGGAGTTACTCATGACTGAATCCATTTTTAGAATTTGCCATGGGATGCTCTCTGCCCTCCTGTAATGGGAGATTATGGATGTCTGACCTGTTTCAGCACTCAAAATTCTTTGCTTTCTCTTGAACTCCTCTGCTTTTCTCATAATCTTAAAAAGCCCAACTAAATCCTGACGCTTTCCCTCACAAAGCTGAATAATCCTTGCAATTGCAATCTCTTTTTCGTCTTTAAGGCTTTCAATGCTTAAGATCTGTGTGATCTTCCTTATGGTGTGAAAAAAAAAAAAAAACAGACCGGGGGAAAAAAAAAAAAAAAGCCCTGAGCATGCAGATTGAGGGAAGGGCAAACTGTGGTTTCATAGAACATCCCCACGACACACTCGTATCATTTTCTCCTCATCACAAACACCCCCACCACCCTGGCTGCTGATTTCACTGCAGTGCTGTGGTGGGGAGTGTGTTCCTGGGAGAAACAAGATGGTTTGGTGGCTGTAGGAGGAGAGAAGACGACGTGGAGGTCAGAATTTTACCTGATTCTCAATAAGACCTGATACAAAAAACACTTTTTTTTTTTTTTTTTTTAAATTATTCAGAGCTGTCGTGTCACTCATCCACCCCACTGATCTTGTAAGGAGGATGCAGATGTGGAAATTGGCAAAAACCAATGTATTTCTTTCCTTCCAGATGCTGATTTGCATCAGAAGAGGTGGGGGATTATTGAAAATGGCATTTCCTCTTTTGGTGTTTACTGAGAGGAAAAGATTTTTCCACTGAAAAAGGCCATAGAATATATTAGATGTAGTGGCCAGAAGCAGAGAAGTGAAAAATGTAGACAACTGAATAAATCAGCTGGGGGAAACCTGATTTTCAGGTGAAAGGTAAATTCATCAGAGAATAAATGCTGTGAAGATGAAAATGAAAATGTTTTAAGGGGAAACTTTAAAGAAAGATGGCAATTCTCCTGCCCTCTTCATCCTGTGAGCTCTCTGCACCTCCTCAAAATAAGAAAACTTTCCCTGGAGACCCATTTGTGTGCCTCAGCTCAGCAGTGCTCAGGGGTGAAGAGTTATAGGAGGAAACTCTCATTTTAACCTCTGCCCAGGGTCTGTTTGAGTTTAACAGGGGTGCTGAAACACTTCAACATGGGTCTCTGTGCAAAGTTTTTCCCAAAGCCTCCAGCACTCGGGTTAAGCTGCAAATTAACCAAAACTGGGGTGGGGGAAGAGTCTTATTTTATTGCATTTCCAGCACGAGAAGGCAACCAACAGCCTGGAGCTGCTTCCTGCTGTCCTGCTCCCCAGGGCTGGCACAAACCCATGTCCCTTGTCCCCGTCAGGGGCTGGGGGCTCCTGCTGTGTCCGACCCAGGCTGAGGATGTGAAGCACCTTCTTCCCTGGCTCTTTCCCTGCGGTGTCTCCGGGAGCTGGAGCCGCTCCCGGCTCACCTCGGCAGCCACTGCTGCCTCCGAGTGTGCCTCTGGCTGTGCTGCAGTGTGAGAAAGCCCTTCAGACACCAACCCCTCGGGTAAGAAGCGGGTTTCTTCCAGAGAGTCACCCTTTGCCTCTTGCCAGACCTTATTTGTGTCACTTGTGGATGCTGCCAGCCCTGTCCCCGTCTCCTGAAGCCAGCAGATGTTATTGCTACAGGCTCGCCTGGTCGGTGGGTTGGTTTTGAACGGAGACAGCTTGGATGACTAAGGCAAAAAACACATTAGCAGCAGAGTCCAGGGTTTCCTTGCTGTGGGGGAAGTGAAAATGTCCCCCTGTTGACAGCCCTGACTTCTCCGGAGGGTCCCTTAGAAAAGTTAATAGTTTGCATCCCAAATTTAGCCCAAATGCAAAAGCATTTCCTCCCCAGCTACTGCAGTGGCTGTTGCCGTGCGGCGCTCCAGGAACAAGGAGGAGTTATCTCTCTGACTTGTGGTGGAGGGAAGCAACAGAGGGTGTTGGAATAAACAGGATTAAAGGATTTCGTCCATAAATACAGGATTAAAGGTATCCAGTGCTCTGCAGGAGTCATTCAAACCAAGGAGAAACAAAGTAAGTTGTCCAGAAGGGCGCAGCTCTGTTTCAACCCAGCACGTCCCCGCACCGCTTTGTCCCCGTGCGCTGCTGCGGGGGCTGCATCCCCCCCGCCCCCCGCATCCCCCCCTGCCCCGGGGGTTGGGAACCGAGACCCCCGCCTTGCCCCGCACCCCCAGCCACTGTCCCTCCTGCCCTGGGGTGTTCCTGCCTGCACAGACGGGGGATGACGGGGGGCCGCGCTGCCCGGCGCTCCCTCCGCGGCGGGGGCACCCATGGGCGCGGCAGCTGGGCAGCGCACAGCTGGGCAGCGCACATCTGGGCAGCGCACATCTGGGCAGCGGCGCGCAGGCGCGGGGGGGGCCGCCTCGCCCTGTGCCCCCCGCCCTTTCCCAGCCGGCAGCACCCCCCGGCCGGGGCTCTGCGCAGGGGCAGGGGGGGGGCTCCATCCCTCTGTATTTACCGGGGTGGGCGGCGGCTGTCGGGCCGGGCCGGGCTCTATCCTCCCTCCCCGTCCCCGCCCGCCCCCCGGTGCCGTTGACTGGGGCGGGCGGAGCCGCGGCGGCCCATTGGCTCCGGGCATCACATGCGGCGGGGCCGTGCCGTGCCGTGCCGTGCCGGAGCCGTGCCGGAGCCGTGCCGGGCTGGGCTGGGCTGGGCTGGGCTGGGCACGGCGGAGCGCTCCCGCGGCGGGCACGGCAGCAGCGCAGCCCCTTCCCAGCCCGGCGAAGGGACCGCGGCCACCGCGGCCACCGCTCCCCGCCGCCCCGGCCATGAGGTCGGGCCGGAGAGACGGCACCTGTGCGGGGAGGTGAGCGGAGCCCCCCGGCGCCTTCCTCCTACCCCCGGGCAACCACCGCGGCGGGGAAGCGCAGGGGGTGGAGGAAGGGAAAAGCATATTTTTAAATTTTTTTATTTTTAGATTTTTTTTTTTTAAAATAATCTATCAACACATTTTTTGCTGCGATCAATCCCGATCCCGCAACTGAAGCCCCCGGAGGGAGAAGTGCTGCGCGCTGTGATGCGTCTTCCTCTCGCCTCGGCTGCCAGTTTGGATTGTAGCGCCCGGCTCCGTGCACTGCGAGGATGGCTCGGTTTGGGGATGATCTGCCGACCCGCTATGGAGGTGGAGGGCCGGCCGGGGCTGGAAGAGGGAGCAGCCGGCAAGGTGGCCCCCAAGCCGGCCAAAGGATGTATAAGCAGTCGATGGCTCAGAGGGCCAGGACTATGGCTCTCTACAACCCCATCCCCGTCAAACAGAACTGCTTCACAGTCAACAGATCCCTCTTCATCTTCAGTGAAGATAATGTTATACGGAAATATGCCAAGCGAATAACAGAATGGCCATATCCTTTCAGGGAGGGTGTCTGGGCACGGCGGGGAAGGTGGGGAGGGGGAGAGGGAGAGTGAGGGGAAGAGACCCCTCTGGGCAGTGCATGATGAGTGCCTGGTGCTATTGCAGACGTGCATGTATGTGCAGTGGGTGTGTGTGCCATGGATCCGTGTGCTCGACATAATGCATGGCCGTGTTGATGGGATCACAGGGAATTGCTCCTGTGGGCACAGCAGAGGGTGTTTTGGGTGTGCTTTATGCCAGGGCTGTGTGTAAGACATATGTGCGTGTCAGTCTTCAGGTGGACAGTGGCATAGATTTACATTTCCTACAATTTAAGTCAGCTGAGAGATTTGTGCCAATGAATTCTGATTCTTATTTCCATCTTGGAGCCTTCCAACTCTTCTGTCTCACTCTGAATAGAAGAGGGAATGTGGGATAAAAATGGTGACACCTTAGCATTAAGGCTGCATTGATAGTAGGGACTTTGAGAGCCCAGGTAGCTGGCGAATCCCACGAATACAATCATTGCAACTCGGGTTTAGCACATCCCCTCCTGAATCCATTAGAATCAACATGAATCATGGCACTCTGATTAGATGTGTAGCCTAAGCTTAGGCTGTACTAAAAAAATATTAGCAAAGCCTTGAGGCAGAAGGAGGCAGTGAGTGGGGAAGGGATCATCTGCTGTGCTGTGAAAGGGGCAGATGCTTTCTGTCTGAGACCCGGCGCCCAGGCCAAGTGAGCTGCAGTGATGATCCTCGGAAGGGGGCTTTGCTGGGAATGGTGGTTTTGAGCCACGAGCAAAGGGGAGCAGAGTGTTTGAGGCTCCCAAGGAGCAGCCCGCGTGTGTGTGTACAGGAGTGCATCGCACTGGGGGTCTCAGGGGAGCCGGTTGTTTTCTTTTCATTTGATATCCCACCCCTATTAATCCTCAGCTCACAGCAGCAAGGCCTCCTCCCAGCCTCCTAGCAACACTTTCAGTTGCCACAGAGGCCAGATCCTGTTTAGGCTTCCCCAGTTTTCACTTCCTGAGGGGCACTAATAGGAAAAATACACCCATACAGTGAACGCACTTCCCTTCCGTCTGAACACACACACGCAACACACATATTGATCTTCTGTCTATATTATACAATCCCAGGGATTGCTGTGCTTCCTCATCCATTTCTCCTTCCCTGCATTCAAGTGTGGATAAACAAGCCCCAAAGCCCCGGCGACAGGCAGAGCATCCCTCTCCTGCCTCTTTGGCTACTTGGCTGCGTCTTTCCCGGGGATGTGGGGAGCGGGCCCACGGGGATCGGCGGAGCCGGTGGGATCGGAGGAGCCGGTGGGATCGGGAGAGCCACCGGGATCGGCAGAGCCACCGGGATCGGCAGAGCCACCGGGATCGGGAGAGCCACCGGGATCGGCGGAGCCACAGGCCGGCCCCGCGGGGCCTCTGGGCGGGCGGGGCAGGGCGCTGTCCGCGGTGCTGAGCCGAGCTCAAGGCAGTGTTAAGCCGAGCTATCCACGGTGCTGAGCCGAGCTCTCCGCGGTGCTGAGCTGAGCTGACCACGGTGGTGAGTCGAGCTCTCCGTGGTGCTGTCGTCGCTACTGAGTTGAGCTCTCCGCGGTGCTGAGTTGAGCTCTCCGTGGTACGGATGGATCAGTGCGGGACTCGGTACCGAGCTGAGCTCTCCGCGGTGCTGCACCGAAACTCCCTGGTGCTGAGCAGAGCTCTCCGCGGTGCTGAGTGGTGGTGATGAACTGAGCTCTCCGCGGTGCTCAGCTGAGCTCTCCGTAGTGCTGAACCGAAACTCTCTGGTGCTGAGCCTCTCTCTCCCCACGGTGCTGGGCTGATACTCCCTGGTGCTGGGCTCATGCTCCCTGGTGCTGAGCCTCCCTCTCCCTGGTGCTGAGTCTCCCTCCCTGTGGTGCTGAGCCTCTCTCCTCGTAGTGCTGGGTTGATGCTCCCTGGTGCTGAGCCTCCCTCTCCCTGGTGCTGAGCCTCTCTCTCCCCACGGTGCTGAGCAGAGCCCTCAGCCCCCATTGTCGCCCGTGGTGCGGCTCCGCCCTGGGAGAGCTGGGGCTCAGCACAGCTCAGGGCTGGAGATGGCAGAGAGAGGCGAGGGGGAACCCAGTGCCGGGTTTGGATTCCTTCCCCTGAGATCGCTTCCCTCCTCAATCCCGACAAGGCACTGGTGATTTTGCTCTCAGTGTTTTGGACCTGTGTAGACTCTCTAAATCAAACTTTTCTAGCCTATTGCTTGTTTATAGTATGTGCTTGAAGTGAAATGTTTCTGAAGAGCAGTTCAGCAGATGGTGTTCAGCTGTATAGTTTATTTTTAGGCAGTTTAGCTTATCAATCTCATTTAAAACTAATAATTATTGATAGCTTTTTGTTTCTTTTGGGCCTTTTGCTTTCTTGCTCCCAAATTCCTTGTGCAGCTCTGATCCTGTGTACAACTCTAACTCTCTCAAAGAAGAGAGCCAATTGCCTACTTTTCTGTCAAACACACCCCAGAAAGGACTGAGGAAGTCAGGGAGACCAAATCTCTGCAAAAATATGAGAAATCTTGGAATGCTCAATTAATGTACCTATGTGGGTAGAAATTGGATTTGGATGAGGTTCTCCTTGTGTTGTCCAGTGTCTTCTTTAACTTCTGGTGCCCACTCCATTTGAATACATGATTTTAGCTACAATCATAGCCAATTGTATCGTGCTGGCTCTGGAACAACATTTGCCGGATGGAGACAAGACGCCGATGTCAGAGAGATTGGTGAGTTGCATTTATTTCTTGTCAGTTTTTGTTGCTGGTCTAACACAGAAAGCAGTCGGGCCCCCAGTGCTGGGAGTGTCGGCATCTATTTTAAAGATCCACATGTAAACAAACAGGCACTGATGTGACAATCACGAAAAAATCAGTCAGTGACAACAAATACAACTGTCCCTTTCCGATCCCATCTGCACAAACCCTTCATCACTCCAGCCAGCCCTGCCCAGTTGCAGGGTTGGAGACGGACCTTATGTTCTGATTAGGAGAGCTCCAAACTTAGATTGTCTCTAAACCAAGACAGGAAGGGACTGATGGTTGCTCGGAACAATCTCAGGAATCAAATGAAGTTCTGTGATATTTTCCCAAGGAGTGGTAGAGCAGAGCAACCCTTTAGGTTCGTGTGTCTCTTCCTGCCACAGGGAATATCAAGGACCTTACAAAGCAAACTTTGGGATTATATGATTACACTTCCCTTCCAAAAAAACAAAACCAGCTTACAGAGGAAAATAATTTCCCTGCAGGCTTTATGGTAATGAGCCCAATTACCTTATTTCGAAAGAAAATAGTAGAATAGCTTCAAAATAATTCTTCCATTTATCATCAGTGTAGGAAAAACGTGTAACACTTGGTTTGATTTTTCTCCTACTGTTAATGATCTGGAACATCTTGCATGCCCAAATGCATTAATCCTGGTGCATGTTTAAAGGATGAATAAACATGGACCCATATGTGTTTGCCATGTAGATGTTATGTTATGCAAACAAAGATAATATTAGGCTTGCTGCCAAAAACTAGAGCCCTGTACACTGGCTGCTACAGTTTCCGAGGGTGGTCCATGCCAGTGGGCAACACACAACCTCATTCTTCAGAAGCAGGAAAAAGTGTGTTAATGATGGAGCCAGAAAGACCAGGGTCAGTTGTTTGAGACTGATTTGGAACTGAATCTGCTCCTGCTGCCTGCCCAGCTCCGTGGGGTTCGCTCACTGTCTCTCTTTAAATGATTTCTACTTAAGAAGACGTGAGGATAAGATGAATACATGCATTTATGTAGATCTTTCTGCCATTAAACATGTCTCTGTGTGCTTTGGGAGTGGTTAGCGAGGCCAGCCTGGGGCTGTGAGCAAAGCACAGGTTTAGGTCCAGGGACTGAGCCGGGAAAATGCCTTCCATGGTTAGGAACATATGGAGTGGGGAAGGGAAAAGTGGCTTTGTGGATGTTTTGGCCTGGTAGCCCTTTGGCGATATTTCAAGCAGCAGTAGGTGTGGTTAACAAGTTGGGTTTATGTTTCAGTGTATCCCCGGATTTATAAGGGGATCCCAGAGGCATTTTATTGTCCTTTCCCCCACTGTATTAATTCCATTTTGCAGCACAAACACCTCCAGTTCCTGCCCAAATCATTCCAAAGGGGGCACTGGCATTCTCATGGAATACTGTAAGATAAATCTGTGAGTTAAATGCTGTCCCTGCCTTGTTGGCTCTGCCTCGATGAGGAAAGAAAATGAACTCCTGATCTTCATCCCAACCACTGTTGTGCACCATTGCCTGTGATCCAGATATTTTAGGCCATTTTAGCTACAGCACATTTGTAACTCTGAAGTATAAAGGGGTTTGTCATAGAATCTTTACAAGCTGTGAAATACTTTTTATTTTCAACATCTCCTGTAAATACCAAGCATTGTGAGTAAGAGAAACTGCCTTCTGGTTTCAAAGTGAAACCTCTTTAGAATGCTCCTGCTGCTTCCACAAACTGGAAGTTGTTTCATTGAAAATGTTACAAATCCATGTTAAAGCAGAGTGGGTGAGCATTCCCATACATTTACAGGTTCGTGGAGCCAAATTCCAAGTCTCTGCAGAACAGCAGGTGCTTTTTTGCTGTCTTTGGCAGGAATGGAACTAGCTGCCTTTTTTTTTTTTTTTTTTTTTTAATTATTTATGGATATATAATTACTTCTCCTGAGTTCATTAAAATATTCAAATTGGAGTGAGGGCTCATCACTGAAGAGTTAATCAGATGTTCAGGATGTGAGATGCACATCACGAGCCTTTGATGACTGGGAGATGTAGGCAGAGTTGTTGAAGTAAAACCAGAACTGCCTGGGTACTTTGCCCCACAGATACAAGACAAAAATCCTAAGACTGTCTGTTTGTCAAAGCTGAGGAAAAGAATGAGGAGCCCATATAGATATTTCAATGAATTTTGACTTCTAATCAAAATTTTCTTCCCTTTATCTCCCCTGAGACCCAAGATATGAACCTGCAGTGCAATCTCCCTTGGCTGTTTGCTGTGCTGCTGTTACTTGTCAAACAGGGCTAATTCATGGGGAGAGCAAGTGGTGTCTCAGTACATCCAAAATTTCCAGATTTGGAAGGGCTGAGTTAGGAACAATCTTTCTCTGTGCATTTTCTGTATGGAGTTTGCAGCACAGAAAAGCATCACTTGGCTCCGGGATGGAAATTTTAGTCAAAAGCACCAGTTTGATGGGCAGAGAATTTAGTGGTGAACTGGAGCATCAGCCTCAAGTCTTCAGACAAGAGAAAAAGGCTTGTTCTCCCACCAGCAGCAAATTGACCTCCTCGAGGCTCTTACCTGCTCTGAACTGAAAGTCTCACATGGTTTGGTTGCTGGAAGGGTTTAGTTCACAGCAGGAATTGTCCAGGGGAACAGAGATGCTGCAGACTCGCTCCTGCCCGTCTCAGCCGAGCGCCATAGCTGGTGGTTGTAGAGCCAGTCTCCCTGTGCCCCAATAAATATTGCATTGTTTGTACACGCTGGAGAGATGCCAAGTGAAAAGATGCTGAGGGAGTTGGACTGAGTGGCCCAGATGTGGGAATGTGAACTTCCCCCCTCAGCCCTGGATGGCCTCGCTGGGGGACTCTCACGATGTTCTTGGCTGTCCAGGCCAAGACACGCTCGTTCTCTCCCTGTCTCCTTCCCAATGGCTCAGTTTTCCATGAGAAGCTTCAGGAGACTTAAGAGTTGTCCCAGCCTGACAGAGATGATTTCAGAACTTGCAGGACAGGAAACCTCTTTTCTGCCCCACTCTGGGGCAGCCCCTGTTTGAAGGCACTGGAGGGTCTGTGGGGTGTTCACTGCAGGGCTCCGGGGTGGTTTTGCTGTGAGGACAGACACCACTTTTCTCAGATATTCAGCATGACAGCTCTTGCAATTTCCTAATGGATTGAATGCTTTATCCCATCCACAGGCACTTTGTGCAGCCATATGTGAGCTGCTCATACTAACCTTTGCATGAATGAAGCCTTTCACACCCAAACCTCTCGAGGCTGTCACATCCAAAGGCCAAGGAAAGACACTAGGACACGGACTAGGAATAGTAATGACTTTCCAGACTCAGAAGTTGTTTCTGATCAGAAACATATTGATTAAATGCATGTTTGGCCCAGTCTCAAGCTTTGCTGTGTCCACAGCAAACAACTTGCTGGCACAGCTCTGGCTGCTGCCCAAATTCTCTGCCCTCCTTCCAAGCTCACACACTGATACTCATTATCACCTGCGCTCCCACTCTTGAACCCAAGCAGGGCTCAACCTCCTGCCTGGAGGGGGCTGCAGGATGTGCTGGCAGCAGGGATTCTGAGCCCACAGCAGTGCTGTTCCAGCTCTGCCCAGGGCATCTCACCCCACGTCCTTGCCCTCCTTCCGTCACACACGGTCACGTGAATCCTTTTTTTCAGCAGCAGGACCTCTACCCAAAGGGGCACAAATTTTATTTTTCATCTCATTGTGACTGCCCTGATTCTTAGGCTGAATCAGTGCAAATTGAAGCAGGTTTTAGAAAACACCCTCTTTCTATCCCCGCTTATTTCCCCAGCTACTCACTGGCAACCCTACAAGTTTCCCTCCTAATAAATACCCAAATCCATCTGTGAGCCTTCCTGCTTCCCTAGAAGCTCAGAACTTCTTTGACCCACTTCCTAAGAGCTCTGTGTAGTCCCAGCTTCGGGAAGAGCATATCCCAGCAAACCCTGGAGTACCTGAAACCTGGCTCTTTAAAGCTGGGAGCTGTAATCACAAGGCACCTGACCTAGATTGAGCAAAGACTGGGAGCAGAGTAGATATGAGGCTTCAAGGAAGTGAGGGAGTAATGTGGAGGAGTGGATGTGGGTAAAGGTAGCTTTTTTTGTGTGTGTTAGAAGAGTTATTTTTAGAGGCACGCTCGTAGTTGTGGGATGGAAACATGGGATGGGCTGGGAGGCCTTTGTTTCCATGAATTATCTGGAGTTGTTGAACTAGGAGGTGTCGTGGGGTTGAAGAGCAGTCCCTCTGTGCATGAGGGAAGGCAGAGGAGCAGTAAGACAATTTCTCTTGAAGTCACATAATGTGATTTCTGGCCTCCTCTTCTTCTTTCCTCTTTTCTGTCCTGGGTTGGAATCCTGGGATCCCTCCAGCTTTTGTTGTGGAGCAACTGCTGGAAGAAGATGGGACAGAGGGCTGGGAGGTGCTGCTGCTTGTGGAAACACCTCCCTGAGCAGAGAAGAAGTTGGTTTTGGGTGTGGGTTTTTATTTTCTCCTCTCCATCATCCACCTTCAGTGAGAGCCGAACAGTCCCCTGCTCTGTTTGGCCAGTCAGTACCTGTGTGTGTGACCCACAGGTGACTGTCACCTGTCCAGGCCACAGGGGAATGGCAGGTGGAGTTGCTGAGGCAGGAAAAGTAAAGGGAATAGAGAATGGTGGAAGATGAAGTGTGTGGAGGAGCTGGGCTCTCTGACCTCTGTAGGGATGTGGGGTGCTGCTTTGTAGAAACAAAACCTCAAGGCAGCCACTGGTGGGAAAGCCTGTCCAGAGGGAGGATTTTCCAACAGCTTGGAGGCATCTTCATGATTTGTGTTCACTGGTGGACTTGCTGAGGTGGATGTACATCCAGCCAAGCCCCTTTGGGAGGGGTGTGCTGTGATGTTACAGGTTGAAGGGACCACCAAGGGTCACCAGGTCCAACCTCCCTGGTCCAGCAGGGTCATCCCAGAGCATGTGGCACAGGATTGCGTCCACGTTCTGGAATATCTCCAGTGAGGAGACCCCACATGCTCTCTGGACAGTCAGTGCACCGTCACTTCACAGTGAAGAAGTTGAGGTGGAGCTTCCTGGGCATCAGTTCCTGCCCATTCCTCTTGTGCCATGGCTGGCCCCCCGAGCAGAGCCTGGTCTGTGCTCTGCCCCCTCCCTGCAGGCACTGAGGGACATGGGTGAGGTTCTTCTTGGGGCTGAACAGGCCCAATTTTTGGGGTAAAACCCTCGAATTTCTGTACCAAGTGCTATGCCCAAAGTGTGGGTCTGTGCCAGAGCTGAGCTGGAGTTGCTGTGCTTGTTGAGTACGTTCTTGTGTCCAACTTGCTTCTTCCTCCTGTGACCACAAGCCTGGACATTCCTGCTCTTTTTGTATAAGAGAACAAACAATCCCCTTCTGGCATTGGTAGAATTGCAAAATGGAAACAACTGTCCACCAAACAGCAGCTCAACTCTTCGGCTCTGATGGCCAGAAATGCCAAAGCCGCTGGAAAAAACAGATTTCTAAATCTCTTAATTTGGAAGTTTTCTTCTTTTTAAGTGGGGCTGCTTTACTTCCATTGAGCTCAGCTGAAAACAGGGACCTGAGGCACATTTGGAAATTGGTTACAGGTGCCAAAGGTCATTAACGTGGTCTGGAAATTGATCTCCATTGCTTTTACCTCTTGCTTTGTTCCCATTTCTTGCTTACGTCTTCCTTCCAAATGTGAATGCTTCCATTTGGCGCTGAATTTGTATTGAAACCCCTGTCAATCATACAATGCTAAATAATAGATAATAAATAAATATAAAATAGAATAATATATTACAGAGAGATCTGGTGCCATATATGAAATAAATGGTTTAGTAAAAGTGTGGAGACTAAGTTTGATTTCTCTGTAGTGAGTGAGGACATGGAGCTGTGACCCCAAATTGTGCCCCATGGATCTTCATGCCAAACCTTCCTGGGAGGGAATGGACGTTTCCCCCTGAATCAGGCAGAGAAAGGAAAACAAATGAGCCTGGAGCTGTGGAAATGGAGAAAATGGAGGAGAAAGAGTGAAGGAGGAACTGATGGAATAAATGATAAATAAATAATTTCCTGTCAGTGTTCACCAGCTTTCTGTGCTGACGGTTAATCCCCAGGATATCCTCTTGTTTCAGGTTCCTGGATAAATTGTGAAGCTCTTCTTTTCCCATGTCAATAACTACTGGAATATGTGATCCCAAGTTTAAATAGACCCTTAGAGAAAAATTTCAGCATCAAAATTCCCTCCGGAATATTGTGTAGAGGTGGAAAGCATGGGGTGAAAAAAACCCAGCAGAATAAAGGCAAATAGAATTCCCAATTTGAATTAGAATTTCCCAATTTCTTCAGAGAAATAATAATGAAATTCCTCTTTGGGCTTAGTTCCAGTACAGTTAAACCTTCTCATTTCAGCTCAGGGAGGGGAAAAGGGTGGGAAGTTAGTGATTGTGGTTAAATATACGACTTGTTATCAGAGCAGGAACCCCTTGACTCCTCTGCTGTTTGTTCTCTTTCAGGATGACACTGAGCCTTACTTTATTGGAATATTTTGTTTCGAAGCTGGGATAAAAATCATCGCTCTGGGCTTTGTTTTTCACAAAGGCTCTTACCTCCGGAATGGCTGGAATGTCATGGATTTCGTCGTGGTCCTCACGGGGTAAGTGACACCCCACCCTGAGCTTCGGGGGGCTCTCACTCTGGTTTGGGTTGGGGTTTGGGTGGGGTCGAGTGGAGGGAAACAGCACTAAGTCCTTTCTGGCTGTGGTGTCTCTAAAGAATGGCTGCTGTGCTGAGTGAGTCACTTTCCAAGTGTTTGAACCAACTAAAAAGTGATTTTAAGGGTATTTATTTATGTGTATCTTATCCAGACTCTTACTGACGTTTCCCTGACTTTGTAGGTTCTAATTGCCGCTGGTACTTGAACCTGATTTAAACTAATCTATTTCCTGGCATCGCAGGGTGATTTTAAAAGTCAACATGGAGTGCACTAGCAAATGAAAAGCATCCCATTTTTATGCCCTGAAATCAGCAAAGTTTCTGCAGGAATGGGTTTATTCTGTCATAAAATAACTTTTCTAAACAGAATTCAAAGATGTCTCATTAAGGCAAATGTTACCTGTGTATTTTGTACCCTGGCTTGAAATGATATCACTGATTTATTTCTTGGAAATACTTACAATATTCCACACTATCTCTTTATATAAATGGAGGGTAGAACGGAAACACAAATATTAAGCAACACTTGTAGCCTATGAATTGTGCTTTAAAGCTCCAAAGGAAATGTTCCAAAGGTCTGCATGAGATCCTGAGCTTGGAAGGATCTCAGTGAGTTTTCCCCCAGCCTGGTATGAATACACTTCCCATATCCCTCCTTTCCCACACCTTCTGTGCCCCTGTGTGTGGGGAACGTGCCCGTGTTCCCTGGTTAGTGGAAATGCTTGCATACATATACAAATGTATTCATTAGCCACACGATCACTGTAATTCTATTTGCATTCAGGGCACCATGTGATCCAGCAACTGAGAGGCCAAAGGGAATTCTCTGTGTATTGAGAGGAAGAGAATAAATATGCAGGGTTTGATTCTCCTGCTGCTGGGCTGGGTGTTTAATCAATAGAAACTTCAGTGGAGTCACGAGGAGAATCAGATTTACATACTTAGAGGCACAGGGGGTACCAGGATGAAAAGAGAATTAGCACAGATGCCACAATTATTCACACCCGTGGTATGTTCATTCCTAGTTAGTTCTACAGCCTTTTGTGCATTAAAAAAGAAAAATTAAAATCAAGGCCCTGATTCTGGAAAGGACTTTGGAATGTGTTTTAATTTATCCTTCAACAAGGCATTCAAGTACACCTTTGAATTCAGCTGACTCCAGTGGTTCTGTACTTGAAGTTAAGGCTCTACAGAAAAGCTTTTCTGAATTCCAGCCATATTGTTCAGGCATGGCTTTTTTTTTTTTTTCCTCTTTCATAAACACATGCCAAGAACCAAGAGATAAATTTTTTTTTTTTTTTCCTTACAACTGAGACGTTCAAAGTTCTGCAGCAGCAGCTGAAACGTCGCTGGTGGACTCAGCACGGAGCGTGGGATGCTCAGCCCCGGTGCCTCAGCGGTGCTGGTTTTACTGGTTGGACCTGGGAGCGTAATTGTGGGATATCAGCTCCATTAGGCAGCTGGAACGAGGAGCCCTGTTCCATCTGCAAACAGGCGTGTTCCTCTCCAGCACGATCCTGTTCACGTCAAAGCTGCTGGTTTCCAATGGTGACACCAACTGGGCTCTGCTGAAGCTGCCTTGTGCATGGACTTCCCACCAGGCAGGCAGTGCAGGGGGAGGCAAAGGCTCAACTCCTCGGTGTTAAGTCCAAGAATCATCTCCACAGCCCTCTAATTTGAGGGCTGGATTTAACCAGGCACTCGAGCTCATTGCCCAGGTTTGTGGGAAAGCTCCTGAAAATAACAGTGCTGGGTCAGATTCCTTCCTGAGCTGGGGCTGTGTTTGCAACCCAGTAATGAGCTGGAGGGACCTGCAGGAGAGAAACAGCGCTGAGGGATCTGTGGCTTCACACAGGGGGCTCAATTGGTGTTTTCTCTGAAGCCTGTTGTGTTTTGCTCTGCGTTTCCTAGATGGTTATTATGTTCTTAGCTCGCTCCTGGGTTGCCATGGGGCTGTGCTGGAGAGCAGGAGCTCTTTTTCCTTGGGATTCCTTCACTGGCCAGACACCTCCTCAGCTGGCCCTGCCCTGGGGGAAGTCCATGTACAAGGCAGCTTCAATAGAGCCCAGCTGGTGTCACAGGAGCCTGAGCAGGGCTGTTTATTTGAGAGAAACCTCCTCCTTGTTTCTGCATCCAGACTGAAGGCAGGTTGTTGGGAAAGAACGTTTTACTGCTGCCAAAGCCAGCTGGCTCTGCAGGGAGGGGCTGCAAGGTGCTGACAGGAGTGGGACCTCAGTTCTCACTTCTGTGGACGGGAGACTCAGATCTGTGCATTTCGAAAGATGATCAAGCTGTAATTTATTAGAGAATAATAAAAGAGGACAGTGCTAAGCCGGTACTTAATGTGTTCTTATAAATATAGATAGGTAGGACATCAGGATTTGAAATATCATTTTGCTACTCTATCAAAAGCTTTCCTTTGCCATATGTGCAAGGTTTCTACTTGAAAATGTTACTTCATGTTTCCCAGGCAGTGATCAGTGTTCAGTTCCCAAGCTCAATTTCATGTTGATCTTCAACATTACAGAGGGATTTTGATTTCTGTCTCTCTTTTTTTTTTTTTTTAGTTTATTTCTGTGTAAGCATGAAAGGTCATGAAAACGTGTTTCATGATGCCACACACAGAGTTGTGTACCTGCTAATCCAGTTGAGTGCCCGTTTTTATCAAGGTAAATGGTGAATGTCAGGAAATCTGATCTCATTTTCAGCTTTTAGCTAAACCCCATAAAAGCAAAGAGCAGCTTTGCTCCCGTTATCTGTTTCCATAGGAAAAAGGGCAGAGTCTGGGTGTGTTTTGGAGGAGGCTGTGGGGGAAGGCTCTGCATTGATTGAACTCACCCTTCTGCAAATATTACAGTGATCATGCAGAAATCCTTCCCACCTGTTTTTTCCAACCGCTTTTTCCCCCCCTTCTTTTTGCTACTCAAAGCCTGTACCCTGGAATTATTGATAAATATATTTTTTTTATCTACCTGCAATGACAGAGATTTTGTTTGTCAAAAGCAGACAGCAGGACTTGTTAATCAGAAAATACATCAGGGCTGTGTTTTATGCAGCCAGGATCAATATCCTATTGAGCTAAACCCGAGTCTAACAGACAGTGGCCCAAAATGGCTTGGTTGTCGTTCCAGAAAACACTCCCTCGGTTCCTTTCACAGCAATGCTGTGGTGCCTCTTTCTCATTTGCTTCCAAGGAATCCTGCTGACTCGCTGTTAATAAAGGCCTGGGAAAAGAATAGATTGCTGCTTCTTGAAAGGTTTTGCTTCCTTTGTCATTTTTTTCCCACTGATTTCTTGTGGAAATCAGTTGTAGACGAGCACCAAGGAAACTGCCCTGCTGTGATGTGCCTGTTGCTGCATCCCTGTGGAGGGAAACACATGGATTTTTAGAGCTCCTGCTCAATTTATTTTCACATTTTCAGGGGATTCTATTCAGTCCAATGATGACCTCACCCATAAGCAGCTCTAAATCACCCAAAATTGCAGTTTCTCAGCTGGCCTGGCACTGCATGATCTTAATGCACTTTCTCCAAGGTAGATGGAAAAGGGCTTTTTGACTCTGTTGCTGCAGCGTATTTTGGGTTGGAAACCTCAGAAATCCAGTGTTGTCTTGGGAACAAAGTTGTCCTGTCCCCAAACTCCTGAGTTGGCAGTGGATGGAGATGTGAGCCTGCATGCAGGGCCTGGAGGGTTCAGGCCCGTTCCTCTTGGAGTTCCTGGGAAGTTTTCTCCTGGGATTTGGCTACAATAACCCAGATTTCTGCTCTGCTGGGTTTGCCTACAGACATCCTCTCCAGCTGGGGCTGGTGGCACAGGGTTCCTGCTCAAGGGGAGGATGGAGAACAAGGCTCTGATAAAACCATCCTGATATTTCTGAGTCACAAAATTCAGGTGTCTAGGGATTTTTGATGGGAAAAAAGGGCCTAATGGTTTTTAAACTGTGTGGTCCAAGGGGTCTGTCCTCCTTGGGTGTGTTTTGGAGCCTGTTTATATTTCTGGTTTCATTTTATTGTGGGTTATGGGTCTTACGGGTTAATTACATACCTCAGGAAAGGTGATGCTTATCCCTTTATTCCATCACCAGCTACCTGAGATTTCCTTTGGTGCCTTCTAGATTTTGTACAGTTTGAATAATAATAATTCATTTTTTTTTTTTGCACGTTTATGGTTTTATGAAACTCCAGTCTGAGGTTTATGCTTTCCAACCTCCCTTGACCCGAGTTTTCTGTGCACCACTGGCCTTTGTTGTTGCTCTGATCCTTTCCCAGTTCTATCCCATCCCCTCGGAGCGACCACAACCGTGTGTGGGGTTTGTCCAACCCCAAGAGCTCCTAAAACCGCAGCGCTTGAAAGGATCCTGCCCTGTCCTTTATGAGCAGAATTAATTCCTTTTGGCTTCCAACCAGCCTGGATTAAACACTCTCGAAGAGTCCTGGTGGCTTCTTGAGCCAGTTGGATGAGGTGCCTGGACCTCTGGGTGGGACTGGCAGAGACAGCGTGTGCCAGGCCCGGAGCTGCCAAATGATGTGCACAAAGTCTCTGTGCTGTTACGGATGTCTCAGGCTGTCTGGAACAAATTACAAAAGCTAGAATTATCCTGATTGTCTGAGAAATGTGCTCCCAGCTCCTGATGATGCTAATAATTTGCAAGGTAACTCATTTAGTAACATAATAGAGACCTGTTCATCCTTGCTGTTCGCTTTGCTGGTTACCAGGATCATCCTGGTATGTGGGCAGGGGGAGCTGCTATTCCTGGTGCCAGGGATGAGGAGCAGCAGCCTGGCTTGCAGCGATGACTGTCAGAGTGGGAGGCACAGGAACCACCCAGCCTGGGCTGTGCAGCAGCTTGGGGACCTCTGAGCTTCCCAGTTAAGGTGGATAGACCTCCTAGACAGGGTGTGGGGTGGGATGAGACCGTGGAATTGTTGGAGAAGGAAATGTTTGATTAAGGGCTGGGATTTTTAGAGCTGCCAGATATGCACAGATAGGCTCTGGCTTCTCTTTTTCATTTCATGTGCATGTTCCTGTGCATTAAGAATCTGTTACACTAGAATATGTAGTATGTATTGACAGGACAAGGGGGAATGGTTTCAAACTGAAAGAGAGTAGGTTTAGATTGGATAACAGGAAGGAATTCTTCCCTGTGAGGGTGGGGAGACCCTGGCACAGCTGTGGCTGCTCCATCCCTGGAAGTGTCCAAGGCCAGGTTGGACGGGGCTTGGAGCAACCTGGGCTAGGGGGAGGGGGCAGGGGGTGGGACTGGATCATTTTTAAGGTCCTTCCAACACAAACCAGTCTGTGATTCCCTGATTTTATACTCCCCAAACCCCCTTGATCTTTCCACCTGCATATAACCATAGAACATACTGATTTAAAAAATGAAATTCCAATGAAATAACCCCCCTTGGATGCCCTGCAGCATCACTTTAGGTTGTATTCTCAATGCTTTGTTTATAAGCTCTAGTTCTGGAGACCCAGGGAATAAAAGGGTTGGGAAGTGCAGATTTCTCTCTGCTTTCCTCATGTGGAACTTTTGGCACTTCTGTGTTAGAAAGCAGAGCTGAGCAGCAACAGGAGTTGGGGAAAGGGATACTTTAAGAAGGAACAAGCTTCATCTTGATTAGTTATCACCAGGAAAAGGAGTCAATCTCTGCCTAGTTGTACAGTATGGGTGGTGAAGGACTGAGATGATTGCTGTTAGTGCTGTGCATGAGTCATGCCAAGAGCAAAGCCTTTATGGGCTTTAATGGAGCTGATCCTTGTTTTCAGCTTCTTTTATGCTCCAGTGATGGATGCAGACTTGCTGGCTCAGAAAAGCCAAGGGTGCCTTCTGAAATGAAATCAGATAAAACTGGACAAGACAAAGGGAATTTACCTGTTTTCCTGAGTCACGTGGCTGGTGTGTGAGGGCAGGGAGGGAGGAGGGCAAGTCACCACATTTTCTTTTTTTTGGAGCACAGAAAGTTTATAGCTGGAAAGGAAGAGGGTGGGTGAGGTGGGTGAACATAAAGTTCTGTCTCAGCCCTTGACTGGTTGGGCTCTTGGGGAGCTGAAGAAGCAGTCTCCTTCAAAGAAGACTCTGGGCAGGGAGGAAGGATTTGGGGCCTCCAAACCCACCTGGCCAATGTCCCTGTTTCCTTTCTGCATTGTGACAGGCAGGTTTGCCCAGTGGGACAGCAGATCCCATGGGAATGGAGTGTGTTTTCCCTCTGAGCTCCTTTCACTTAGCAAAGTGGCCATGCTGAGCCTCTTGGGGTGTTGTATTTGGTCTCCTGGCCTTTTTTTGTTTCTTTTGGTGGCTTTTCTGCATTGATTTGGGTGGGGGTGGGCAGAGGCAGGTTGAGTTAAGCAGGTGGGTGTGTAACTGTGTGGTTGGTTACTGAATTAGAAGGAGACTTTCCTGGGCAGAGCAGGACTCAGGGCTGTGCTTGGAGGAAGGCTGCAGATGGTCACAGATCCTTGGGTGGGGACAGCCCTTCCCTGGCAGGAATTCTCCTTGGAATGTGGCTCTGTGCTCTGGTGGTGGCAAACAGAACGTTTCAGGTCAGAGTACTTCTCAAGGGCAGACAGATAATGAGATTGTTGTGCTTCCCTCTTTGTTAGAAGTGGCTGCCAGGTATTGAATACCTGGTAAGTGAACTGATAAACGATGGACCTGCACAAGGAGGAGCTAGAAAGTTGAGGCAGGAACAAAGAAACGGAGGGGAAATGAAGGTGTTCAGGTTTTAGTCTCGTAGTGCTTTCCACGTTCCATGCCTCTTTATGCTTCTTTGAAGCTTTTTTCTCCCAAAGAGGGGACTGTCAGACAATATTTGGGGGTGCTCACATCTCCCTGAAGTTGGGCAGCTGGAAAGTAGAAGTGACCATCCCAAGTGAAAAGGAGATGCTTTCTCATCACAGCCAGGGCTTTATCAAAGCCAGGCAGAATTGTTAGTCCAGAGTCCAGACAGTGTTTTTAGCTCTTTATGGCTCTCAAAGGGTGGTTGGTGGCAGGGAAATATTGTCTCTTGTAGGGAACCAGCTGTACTGAGCAAAGGCAATCGCGGGGACTGCAGGTGGGAAGAGGGCTCTGGACCTTGTGATCTGCTCCCAGTGTGTGATCCTGCCCAAGGGATCATGTGGAGTTGGCATCTGCTTGGCTGCTCACTCTTCCCTCGAGGTGGAAAGCTGCTGTTGGAGCTGGGTGTGACTACTCAGAACTCAAAACCAAAGCAACAAACAAAATTGCAGCTATGAAGTGCTCTATTTTTTTTTTTTTAATGCTTCCTAGTTTAAAAACAAGCAAAAAAAAGAAAAACAAAAAAACCACAAAAAAGCCCAAGCCCAAAATACCCAAGTCCTCTGTGTGGTGTTGAGTGCTGTCCCATAATTAGATGAGGAGGAGTGTGCAGGTTATCTCAGACTCCTGTTTCTCAAATGTTGTTTCTGCTGTTGTGTCCCAGTTCCCATGGGACCAGCTTTTCATGGCACAATGCCTGCTCATCTGAGAAGAGCCTGCCTGTCATTGTTGAAAAGGATGAGGATTTATAAAATCAGCCTAGTTTTAGTTATATTCTAATCCTGAGTACCAACAGTGTTGTATTTGCACACACATCCTTGGATCCGCATCTCACCCCAAAGGTTTTGGGTGCTCTCAGGGTTCTCTGAAAACATCAGGAAATCACAGCAGATCTGCGAAACTGATTTTCCATTCTGTTCTTGCTGAACCACTGAGAAGGTGTGTGGGATGTTCTGACCAGGGCAAGGCTTTAGTGCTGGCAGCTGGAAGCAGGAGGGTTTGGGATTCCAGGTCTCACTATGGGTAAGCCAAGCTTTGGGGTCAGCACATGACATTTATGGGTATCTGGAGATGTTTTTTTCCACACCAAAGTTAGATTTCTTTGATTAACTTCAGCTGTCTTGGATCTTTTCTATGCTGAAGGATGGAGGGAATGGATCTGTCGTGATTGAGGTCAGTAGGACTGGTGGCTGCAGGATGACTACGTTGGATGGAGTCCTGATTGCACAGGAAGGCCACTTGTCTCACCCTGGGAAAGCCTGGAAGCTCAGGCTGAGAAAATCCTGCTTCCTTCATGTGGCACACACCAAACCTATTTGAGTTTGGAGGGTTTGGAAAGTTCCCTGATCCTCCCCAGGGAGTTTGGCCACCCAAGCAGTGCCCTTCAAACACCCAGGAGAGATTTTTCCTCCCTGGCATGGTCAGCATTACCTACACTGACCCTTTTCCTGTATGTTGGTGGTCAGAGAAATCACCTGCAATGGTTTTTTCTTTTGATTAATAAATGAAACAAACTCATTTTCTCAACGATCTCAGGGTGGAGCATTCAGGAAACAGGTCAGGCTTTTCTGGTGGATATCCTTATTCTGTCAGTGCTGGAGTTGTCTTGGTTTCAGGAGTTGGCTCGGGGTTGGGTGTGTGTATGTAGGTGGTTCTTGTGATCAGTGTAGGTTTTAGAAGCATCCCTCTGGAGCAAGGAGTTCAGGTCACTCCTGAGTTCAGCCCAAGGTTTTAGGCACTAATGGGGTTAGCTGTTGGCTCAGTTCAGGTTGGTTCATGTTGGACTGTGTAGGATACAAGCACAGAAAGGATCAGGAGTAGAGATTGGGAATAGAAATTGCACTTGGGGCTCTCAGTGTGCCACACCTGGGCCATAAATCTGTTTGAGGGTTGTTCTTTATCGTCTTTTCTAGATGGGCTGAAGTTGGCTCACCCTCCTTGTAAATACTCCCTGTAAGGGTCAGCAGAACAAGAAGCTCCCAGAGTCAAACTAAGGCTTTAGGAGCATGTTGATGGTCCATGGGATGGTGTAGAAATACAGAAGTGAAGGACAGAACTGAGCTGCTTGGAGGAGACTGAGACTTTTCCAGCAACAAAATGTCCCTGTGCTGAAGAAGTCTCAAACTAAACTGAAAATCAGAAGTACTTAGTTGGATGTAGTTTGCTTCTGGTTCAAAGAGAGCTTAAAAGAACTTAAATTGGAGCTCTCAGCTTATTTTGCAATTAAAAAGAAGACTGAAAAACTGAACTGTCTTTTGGCTTCGTTCTCCATTTCAAATGTCCTGAACTAGCCTCCTGAAATAAAGTTTGGGCATGGGAGCTTAGGATGAAGGCTGTGCAAATGATTAAAGGGTTGAAGAATTGTCCATTTAAGGAGAAATGAAAAGGCTGAGAGAGTTAAAATTAAGAGGAAAGTCTCATCAGGGCGAGACAGATAAAGACAAGCAGAGAGGAAATCATGTTTCCCTATCTATTTTGGCAGGATTCAAAAAGCATCAGTGAAGAAATTGAAGTTTTAGAACTTCTTTACTAATGGAAATGTAATTAACTCATGGAAATCATCACAGGAATTTGCTTCTGCTGGAATGGTTTGGTTTGGATCTCGAGACCAAAGCAGCCTTGAGATCATCTACAGATTCACCAAAGAGGAAATGGGTTTTGAAGGAGGATGATTAGGCCCTTTTCCTGGTGCTCCCTGAAATAAGTTAGGTGGAAATGTGACCAGGCTGTTTCATAATTGTCCTTTTCTTTATCTTGTAATTTCTTCTGGATCGTGCCAGAGCCGCGACTCCGGAGCAGGAATCCAGCCTGTTACAGCATGACCTGTGAAATCCAGCAGGACATGTCAAAGCTCAGCTTTGTGGGTTTATATACGGACCAATATCAGTGGCAGTGGTGGCATTTCATTGCTTAATGTCTGATTTAAAGATCAAACATCTCCCTGCAAGCTCTGCTTGTACTCCAGTGCTAAGTCTGTCCTCCAAACCCGCAAGTCTAAGCTTCAGGAAAAGGTTTGGATTTGAAAATGGTCGCTCATTTAAAGTGAACCCAAGGTGGTTTCTAATAATGTAGATGTCACCTGGATAAAGGAGTCCTGGTGTTGTAGAGGCACCATCAGACCAGGTGGAGCATCCCCTTGGCCTTGCTTTGGGAGGACAAGGCCCTCCTCAGCCGTGTTCTCCACCCTTTGCAGGATTTGGAACATGTAAGAAGGTTCTGGCAGGTGAAATGATTCTATCAGAGGGTGGCCCTGTCCTCAATGAGGCTTCAGTCAGACCTGAAAGCATGTCCAGCTGCCAGAAGTCAGGCATGAAAGCTCTCCTGCTGGGCAGAAGGATTAACAAACCTCCCTCCCAGTGCCAAAGACAAATCTCTGCTGCTTTTCTGGCCTCCAGCGATGGGTGAGGGACGGGAGCCAAGAGCTCTGCGAAGTTGTAGAGAGTTATTTCTGCAGTGTGAGCAAATGGGCAGGGCTGGCTGGTGGGACATGGGTAGCACCTCTCTTGGTGGGCATCAGAAGCAGGTCTGGAGGAAAGGTGAGATGAAGTCTTGGCTTGATAAAGACATGGACAGTTGCATGGACTGGCTGCTATGGCTGCAGGACAGAGATTAAAGCCCAGCAAACTCCTTACATTTCTTTTTAATCCCATTTTTTCGGAAGCTCCAGGTGGGTGATGCTGTATCAGTCCAAAACCTTTTAGCTGACAACATATATAACCTCACCACAGATCTCTTCACATTATCTCTATCCTGAGAAACGTGTGCTGAACTGAAAAATGTTGCTTTTCTTGTCTTCTGATGCCAAATCTCAGCCTTATTTTCCCACTTCCTCGGCAGAAACACTGCAAATTCCTGAAGTTCTGGGACCAACCTTATCTCCTGGCCTGACCTGGCTGGTTGAATCCTGAACTTGTTAATTTTCCTACAATAATCAATAAAGTCCTTAAATTCATTGGGTGCAATATAAGAGGAGGTGGAAACGCTCGACTTGGCTACCAGTTTTGAAAAAGACCAAATTGTTCCATGATGCCCCAAGTCTATTATTAAAAGAACACTGTATTTTTTTCCACTGCCAGTTACAACATTATAACTAATTATAACAGGTACAGAATTATGGTAACCCCTGTCTTTCACAAGAGGTGAAAAGGACAAAGGAAGCTCAGCATGATCCAATTTCCCTGCATTAATTGGAAGGTAGGGAAGAACACCAGGCTATGGTGGCAGGTGTTGCTCTGTGTGAGACAGAACCAGGATAGTTCAGTTCCGGTTCTCTTATCCAGCACATTGAGCACTGGAGTAGAATTTTGGGAATCCTGTTTTTAACTTCTGCCCATATCATTTGATAATAAGGGATTTTAGGCCTCTGTGTCCACATTTCTAACTCTTTAAACATGAAGGTAACTCCTGTACCTGACTTCGTAACATACTAGTGAAGAAGGCTGGCTGACAGCACCGAAAAAAGTGAGTTTAAAATGTCTCCAAAGAAGTAAAAATAAGCCTTTAAAAATGTCGAAACAGAGCAGGAGGAGAATTTGAATCAGAAGTAAAAGGGATGGTAAAGGCATAAGCTCCTAGAAATGCAGCTGCTCACTCACAGTGAGTGGGAGACTCTCGCACGGAGCGTGGTGTTCGTGTTCCACGGGGAATGTGCTAAAGCGGCGCCGTGCCACACCCAGGGGAGCTGCGACCGTGGGGGTGTGTCACACTGAACCCCGGCAGGGATGTCACCACCCTGGGGGAGGTGACATGCCTGGAGTCAAAATGTCCCCAAGAATTGCCACGGCCTTGCCAGAGGATGGAAATGAGGGGCTCCACCTTTGCTGGAGAGGAAGGAGCTGAAAAGGGTGTCCTCTATGGCGAAGTCAGACTTCAGGATAATGTCCTGGCTTTGAATTGCTGCCAACATGAGTAGATTTTGAGAATATGTGGCTTGTGGTGCATACAGGGAATGAATGGAAGGGAGAAGTGTTTTCCTGGTGCCTCTTTCCCCTGGAGAGGGATGAGGCTGCACAAGCCTCCTCAGGAGAGCAGCACTGCTGAAGCTACTGATGGTGACCATGGGCCAGGTTCAGCTCTGTGGGCTTCAAAGGCCACATCTGAGCAACCACCTGATGCCTCCAGTGGCCAGAGAACAAAAGCAAGCAGGACTTGTACTTTATTTTGAAACCTCCAGCTCATCAAACAGTGCTCCTGCTTCTGATCCCTCTAGGGCTGCCCTCTGGTCTTACTTGTGTCGGAAGGATGAGAAGACCTTCCCTTGTAACTACAAATGTGGAAAATGGGGAATTAGTGTCCCTTGTCCCAGGTGACTGCAGTAGCTCCTTGCCCTTCCATGCAGGAATGGAAGAGTTCACCTGGATCTTTTGAATACTTTTTCCTAGTGGGGGAAGGTTTGGGTGAGGTTTAATTTCCACCTAATGGCCTGTTAAAATCTTCACATGGTTTCTTGGAGAATGCCATTAAAAATCAATTACATTAATGGGGCTCAGCTGGAGATGTGCTGAAATATGGATGGGATGAAGCAAAGTGACTTTGCAAAACAGGGCCCTTGGAGCTGCAGCCTTTTCCTCCACTCCATTTTCCCAGCCATTCCTATGGACCAGACCTGATCTGGAATGTTGTCAGCTCTGCAGACACAGCTCACTGTTCAGGAATGAGTGGTCAGTGTGACACGTCGTGGTGCAACCCACTCCAGATGTCTGGTGCTCCTTGCTGCTGGCACTGCAGTGTGTCTGTGAGCTTGTCATGTGTCAAATGGATTACACACAGCTCTTCCCTTTCTACAATCATTCCTGCAAAAAAAAAAAATAGAACCAGGAGTCTCAAATTGTGAAGGAAAATGCCCAGCAGAGACACATCAAGGCCTTGTCTCTGCCCCAGGGAAGCTGCTCTGTCCTTCTCCTGTGCTTCCTTCAGCCAATGTTGCTGTTACCACTACAGGGTCCTTCCCAATCCCATCTCAATCCATGCATCCTAAGGCCAGGAGGGAGGCTTCTGGTAGAGCTTTTCCCAACATATTCACTGTTATCCTAGCTCCAGTCTGCAATCCCAGACTCCAGGTCTAGAGAAACGAGAGGATCAAGAGAAAGGACTTTCTGTCCATGCCTGACAGGCTGTTAAACTAACTACAGTGTGGTTTGTGAAGGAAGATCGTTATCCATGGAAAGGAGACAGTGATAGAGCAAGGCTTGGTGTCCTTGCAGTGGGAAAGACATGGAAAGGTGAACCACAAGGTGGGCACCTTGTGAGGCTGCTCAGGACCTTGTTTGATGGTGGGACTGGGAGGGTATTACCCACAGCCCCTCCGCGGGGTGTGATTTGAGGGGTGCCCACACTGCGCAGGGCTGTGCTGGAGGGGCACAGAGCCACTTGTAGCTCGTGTCTGGCAGTGTTGGCATTGCTTTGGCCCTGCTGCTGGTGTAGCAGTCGTAACTGGAGCTGGGATAGCAGTGAATATGCTGGGAATGCTCTACCTGAAGCCTTGTGGCATTAGGATGGATGGATTGAGGTGGGGTTGAGAAGGAGCCTGTAGTGGCCACAGTGCCTTGGTGTGAAAAAAGCACAGCATAGGGACAGAGCAGCTTCCCCAGGGCAGAGACCAGGCCTTGATATGTCTCTGCTGGGCACTTTCCACTGTGTTTTGAGACTCCTGCCTCTCTTTTTTTGCAGGAATGTTTGTAGAAAGGGAAGAGATGAGTGAACTCCGGCTGCTTCGTGCCAGTGTGGGCAGCTTGGCTGCAGGCAAGTGGCCTGAGGGACTCAGCCATGAGGGAGAGCCCTGTGGTGTTTGCATCCAAGTGCCAGGCAGTGTCTGGGGGGTACAGGGTAAGGCTGCAAGTGCTGAGTACTGGCCTTGTCTGTATGACATTTGTGGCTGCTCTGAGTGTTCATCACCACTTTCTGGGTCTGCTTTCCTCTTTACAAATGAGGGGCTTGAGCAAAACCAAATCACCACATAAAATCTTTAAAACACTGGCAGAAATCATAGAAACACGGAATATGCTGAGCTGGGAGGGACCCACAAGGATCATCAGTGCAACGCTCAGCCCTGCACAGGCCCATCCCCAGGAGTCACTCCCTGTGCCCCAGAGCATCATCCAAACCCTCCTGGAGCTCTGGCAGCCTTGGGGCCGTGCCCACTGCCC
>JAWWEU010000038.1:9218874-9262985 GCA_035583155.1 Acropternis orthonyx | reverse complement strand
AGCTCCAGCCATTCCCTGGGTCTGTCCCTGCTCCCCACAGAGCAGAGATCAGTGCCTGCCCCTCCTCTGCCCCTCCCAAGGGAGTTGTCACTGCAATATCTCCCCTCAGTCTCCTCTTCTCCAGCTGAACACAAGTGCCCTCAGTGTCCTCACACCCTTCCCCTCCAGGCCCTTCCCCATCTTTGGACACTCTGCAATGGCTCAATCTCTCCCTTCCACAGTGTCCCCCCAACCTGCCCCACTATTGCAGGTAAGGCCGCCCCAGTGCAGAGCAGAGCAGGACAATCCTTGCTGGGTGTGCCTTGACTGAAGGACTTACAAGGCGCAGCTAAAAAGAACCATCCCCTGCCTGAGCTCCAGCACCGAGGGAGGGCTACAGGTGGAAAACTGCTGATCTGGTCCCCTTCAGCAGAGCTGCTTCCTAGGCAAGGGCTTCATCCACGAGGTTATCACCTTTAATATCCCAGGGCTGAAGTCTGGGATGGCACGTGAGCTCCTGGACTCGCTGCCCTCCCTTGGCACCGCAGCCTGCAGAGCCGCCGGGGCTTGGCACACCTTGGATGCTGCAGCCCCTGGGAAGGTGACTTGATGGAAATCACCAAGGGAATGTCGAGGCTTCACTTTTACACCTTGAGGCTGGAGGGCTGTGCCTTCGCCGAGGCGGTGCCAGGCGTTAGGTAACAGGGGATGAGCCGCAGCCTGTGCCGGATGCGGATCCTCTTCCCTCGTGCTTGGATTAACGCAAATTCAGCGGCACAAAACCCACCTCTTGCCACTTCCCACCTCATCCGGCCCCGAGCCGGCTCTGTGTGAGTGTCTGTGGGAGTGTCTGGGTGTGTGTGAGGAGGATCCCTAAATCCCTGAGCCCAGTGTGGGGGGTAACCTCGGAGCAGAGCGGTGGGAAGGGCGTTGCTGGAGCCCAGCCCCAGCCAGCGTTCCCAGTGCAGCATTCTTGGAAACGGGCTGTGTTTCAGGCAAATATCCGGGAGCCGGGGATTTTTTTAGCCTGTCTCTTGCTGTTCATTTTCTCCCTGGCACCAGGACTGCAATTCCAGGAACCCTGGCTATACTTGAAAGCGCCTCTCAGACAGGGATAAAAGTAATTAAACCTCTCAGCTTTCTCCTTTCTCTTTTTCTTCCCCCCCCTTTTTTTTTTGTTTTGTTTTTGACTTACTGTAGTTTTTCAAACATAGATTTAAGATGGGGACAAAATGTACAAGCTGAGATCTGACATCCTGTTCCAGTAGGTGAAGGAAAGGATGAAGTGACTATTCAGAGGGCAAGGGGACAGGGTTGGATGTTGCCAGGTGCACCTTTTATTAGTTTCCCCCTTTGCTCCCACATAATTAACTAGTTAAATTTAGCTGTCTGACAGGTATGGAAATGTATGTGGCCCAACTGCTTTGTTAGTGCAAATAACTGTAATTTCAGCTTGTTTGTAGCATTTAAAAATCAAGGAAAATTTTTCATGCCATGTGGAAGCACTGAAAGAATTGAGTTTCAGATGAAAAGCAGATTAAAAAGGCAAGACAATTGGGTAAAATGAAGAGTAATGTTTGTGTCTAATCTGGATTAAGATGATTCTGAGCTTTTAATGTTCTCAACTTCAATTTTTTACCTTCAGTTTTATTTGGGAAATTAAACTGTGACATCCTCCCAAGTAGAAAATAGTCTAAAGGTTTCAATTTAACATTGTTGGTACCCAGAATGTTCTCCATGTTGCTTTTCTTCACGGAAAGGTTTTGGCAAACTTGGCTTCAGTTGCTGAAGTGTTGTGGTTGATTTAAATCTGGAGAGGGGGGGATGTGTGTGTGGGAATTCAGTAAGAACTATCCAGCAAAACGTTTCCCTCTTGCTGCTGTGCTCCTCAGTTCCTGGCCAGGTGGGAACCAGCAGAGGGTCAGAACATCCCTAGGGATGCACTCTTTGGATGAAATGTCTTCTCTGTCAGAGTCTCCCTGGTTGCCCTGTGCTTGCTGGTGTGGAGTGATGGCCCAGCCTGCAGAGGCTGAACTTGAACCTGATTGGGTTAATTTTAGGGTTGCACCCCAAAGTTGGGGTCACTGGAGTTGTTTTGATGTATCAGAGAATCTTTAAGGTTGGAAGACAACTCTGAGATCGAGTCCAAGCTGTGTCTGACCCGCACCTGGTCCCCCAGCCATGTCCAGTCATTCCTTGGACACCTCTAAGGATGGGGACTCCACCACCTCCCTGGGCAGACCCTTCCACTGCCTGACCACCCTTTTCCGTGATGAAATTCCTCCTCATGTCCAACCTGCCCCAGCCCTGGCACAGCCTGAGGCCGTTCCCTCCCCTCCTGTCCCTGTTCCCTGGGAGCAGAGCCCGACCCCCACCCTGGGCTTCCCCCTCCTGTCAGGGAGTTGCAGAGCCAGAATGTCCCCCCTGAGCCTCCTTTTCTCCAGGCTGAGCCCCCCCCAGCTCCCTCAGCTGCTCCTCATGGGAATTACCCACCAGATCCTTCCCTTCTTTGACACACTCCACCCCCTCAATGTCCTGAGTGAACTGGACACAGAACTGGAGTGCCAGGTACAGGGGGAATTTTCTGGGTCTCCATCTCCTGAGGAGCTGGGCTGCTCTGGGCCACCCTGCTCTGCCCATCCCTCATGGAAAGCCCTTCCTTGTGCTCATCAGTGGAGAGGGTGAAAGGCCCACAAGTGAACATCAGCTCAGGTGCCTGGTGGGGTGGCACCTGCTGAGCCCCCAGGGTGCAGGTGATCTCCTTGCTCTGTCAAATATTCACCTCTCTAGCACACCTTTCACAACCTGTCCATTGTGGATCCCCGATGAATGGTGTCACAGCTCCCTTTGCTCTCCGGGCTTTGCTCCTGTGATGTGCAGCAAGGTAGGGAAAAGGCTTCTGCTCTGCCTCGTCCTGTGCGTGAATGGAGAGGAGATGACCTTCCTGACAGCACAGAAATGCTCACTGGGGATAATCCTTGGAGCAGGGCCATCCCACCAGGCACCTGTGCCATTCCCAGATTGACTTGTCCTGGTGCAAAGCAGTGCCCCCAAACCATTTTCTGCTCAGTTGGAAAGGGGGAAACGTTGGCATTGGCCCTCCCTGGCAGCAGGTCTGCTCTTTGATCCCCCCTGCACTTCTCCACCAGACTCCAGCTTTGCCTGAGGTGGCAGAAGGGTTGGTGTTAAACTCATTTGCCATCCTTACTGATCAGTGCACAGCCCTGAGTCTTATTTACAGTCTTTTTCAAGCCGTGGGATGATGATAGGAATCTTCATTTCCTTCCAAGCCCCTTTTTCATGGGCCTCATTACTACAGCCTGAGTGCCTCACACACCCATGAACTCAACATCACAACACCCCTGTGAGAGAGGCTTGCATGGTTCTTATTTCACATGGGAAGGGGAGGTATAGGAATATGAAGGACAAAAGTAACCATTAATTAATTAACCATCACTTAATACTTTCAAAGGCTGGTTTTGGGGACAGTGGTAGGCTCATTTCTCCTGGATGGGCTCATTGTCTGTCACTAATCCAGAATTAAAGATTTCTAGGGCTTCTCATAAAGTCACTGGAGTTTTCTTACATCCCTCCCTGATTTAGGACGGGGCTCTGCCACTCCACCAGTTACTAAAGAACGCTCAGACACCTAGAAAACCTCACCTAAAAGTAGAAAACTAGAAACAATAAAAAGAGGTGGGAGTGTTTCCCTGTAAGTCTGTTGGTAACTTCATGTACTTCTCATCTCATGATGCACAGACACACACAGGAAGGCAAAACCACGTAGGTGATGGTGGTGAAGAACATCTTAGTGGACGTTTTAGCTTAAAGCTGACAGTTTATGCAACTTGCACTGAATGCTCATCTCAAACCTTCTACCACTCAGCCCATCATTTAGCCCTCTTTGCCATCTGTTAGTGAAAAGGGCTTTTTAAAGTTGCTGGTGATAGAACTGCACTGTGGAGGAAAGCAACTTGGTGGTATTATTTCTTCACTTGGTATATATGTGCTTTAGGAGGAAAAATGTCCAAGAATAATTAGATGAATCAGATTTCTATATGTGGCTTTTTTGAATATTTAACATCTGAGATCTTGTGAAGCAAAAGGGGCAAGGAACAAACGCTGTTTATTTTTAGGACTTGGAAAGTGGATGAAGCTGCTGGCCTAGATCCTGCACTCCTTCCAGGAGGAGCAAGGGAGAAAACAACCAGAAGCAGAGCGTGTCTTTGTGTGACGGGGAGGGTTTCTCGTGTCTGTTTAAGCTGACAAAAGCCAATTGGTGTTCATGTTGAGTTTGAGTTGTGGAGGGAAAACAGAAGAAAGGACTCGTGAAAACTTTGAGCAAAACCTCTTCCCTCTTTGTGAAACTGGTGTTATTTCAGTTGTCCAAAAAGTGCAAATTGTCTAAACACCTAAAATGACAAAGGTCAGTAAAGGAAGGGAAGAGGGAAGACCTTCTCCCTCTCTGCACTTCTTCCCTCATCCAACCTTGAGGTTACACCCCTGGTCAGGAGCTGTGAGCTGCTTGAAAAAAGGCCTCCCGGAGCCCCATTTGGGTCAGAACTGAGGTGGCCTCATGCCCTGGCACTCCAAGGTGGACCTTTTGGGTTCACCAGGACCAAAGTGGGTACGTGGCAGCTGCGGGAGGAGATGAGGTGGGCTGGCATTGCCCCCTCCCTGCTCTCTGCAGTCCTGCATGAGATGCTGATCTCCATCGGTGTCCTGCTTTCCCAGATCCACAGTGGGAAAACCTTGGAAGTTTGGAGGGCTCCTTCTCTTCCACTCCTCCTCCCTGTGTCATTCCTGATGTTTGCTATGGTCACAGTGAAAGATGCACTTTAATGATGCGGCCCCGCTCACAGAAAATAAACTGTTTGCCAGATGGGTTATAAATAATCTCCAAATTAAGCCTCAGTTACAGGTCTGCACTTTCACTGCATTTCTTCCTGGGAGATATTGCTGTAACTTGAAAATTAAAAATAAGAGCGAGATATGCAGAAAAGATAGAAATAAGTGGGGAGAAAAAGTGTTTCTCAGCCGAGACCGAGAATGGAAAATTTCTACCCAAAAGAAGAATATTTCTGGAAATGACAACTCAATAGAAACGTAGTTCTCTAATGCATTCACTGTTAAGTGAACATTATTTATATTGCAGGAAAGCAACGCAATGTGGCATAAGTTACTTGGCTGGAAAAAAAAAAGCAAATCCACGAGCAGACATTCACTGCTCGCATGGGGGGAGACTGGGATACAGATGAGATAAAGGATGAAGACTCCAGACTATTGCTCTTGTAATTTGCATTTTGTTGGTATATATAAAATGAAATTACGTTTATATTTGTTTCAAGCTGAAGTGCTCAGCAGGCAGAGGAAGAGCTGCCTGAAATGTTAAGTGTATATGCAAACTCCTTTTCTTGGAATGAAATTGCTAGGAATAAATAGATCCTCTTTTTCTATTCTTGCTGAGGTGGGATCATGTTCTCTACACTGTTTTAATAGCAAGTCTAATGCTGCTTTTGAGACTTTTTTTTTTTTTTTGGAGAGGCAACACATTCTTAGCCATGTGATTCTGCAAACTGGGGTTGTTTTGTGTTAATACTCGGACGCTTCTTGCTCCAAAGGGGAGAGGCAAACCCTGGATGACCTGGGTGAACTTGTGTGACTGACAGATGAATTTAATTCTGCTGCAAAACCACACAGATATTTTATTCTTCCTTTCCTTTTCTCAGCCCTTCTGAAGTTGTTGTGATGGTCTGGGCTCTGTTCTGCTCCTACAACTCCCAGGATTTTGGTGTGCCAAATTCTGCACGAAGATGAGAGAGATGGGAAGGTGAGGGAGCTCCCAGGGATCCTCCTCTTTCCCAGCTCCAAAATGTTCTTGTGTACAAAGGAGCTTTTCCAGCACGTCCACCCTCCCTGCAGTCTCTGTGATGACCCCGCTCCCAACCCCTTGTGTATCTGCTTTTTCAGGTGTCACCAGAGCCTTTGGAAAGAGTTTTTCCTTTCACCAGTGGGAAGGGCAGAGGTTTAGTGTTTACATTTCAGCAGTTTGCTGGAGGTGGCAGATCCTCAATCCTCGCATTGCTGACTTCACATCAGTCCCAAAATCTTTGGCAGTACAGAATTCCCAGCTCACAACTGGCTGGGTGGGCGCAGTTGTTGCCAGAGGTCCCAGTGGCTGCTCAGGGGTCCCACAGGTGGTCCAAGAGATGAAAATGGAAGAGTGTTGTGTTCCTGTACTTCAAAGAGATGGGCCCCCCTGTCCCATGGCTTGTTGTACTCCCCTTGTCCTTCCCCACTGTCACCAGTCAGGGCAAGGCTGTTCCCTTCACACATTCCCTGTGTAGGAGGTGGGAAGGTACAAAATTGCTGGTTATTGTGCCATCTCAGGGCATCCAGCAAGGATGGGTGTGTCTGCAGGGCTCCTGCATCCTGCAGAACTATTCCCTCAATAAAGAGAGCTGGATTGAAGGCTAAAATATTTTCTCTCTTTATAATGACTTCTTTTTTCCCTCAAAATTGATGGATCTCTTTATGCTCATAAAACTTCCCAAGTATATTCTCTGTCCCATTCCAGCATCGCTTGCTTAGATTTGAATCCATCACTTTGAAATGATATCATTGCAAATGGGGTGCAGGATGAGTAATGAAATATCTTGAACCCTGGTAACTTCAAATTAATGTCCTTTACTGCAAAGTAATTACTGTCCCATGAACTAATCCTTTGTACCTCTGGATAAGGCTTTCTAGTCCGTCATGCCCCAAAGTCCTTCAAACTGTCCCTTTCAAGCTGGTTTGAAACAAAAACATCCCAGGACTCCAGGCCCTGGTAGGTTTTAAGCCCTTTAATTGGTTTTGTGGAACTGTTGGAGGTTGGGAGTGTGGCTGGAGCACATCTCTGGATGACTTTGTCCGGGACACCAGTGAGATTTGCAAGAGCCCTGTTGCTTTTTAGGTCTCTGAACAGGCTCCCACTTCTGCAGCTCGTTCTTCTGGAGCAAAGAACACATTGGTACGGTCATCCTTTTTTGCAAATATGTTCCACTCTGCCCTTCTGGCTGTGAAGAGGTGCTTCTAGGAACATCTTCTGGGAGGATTTTTGCTGATGAAAGGAGAGGGAACACTCCAAACCCTGGTACAGGCTGATGGAACTCTTGTGTGTCGGCTTTGCTCCTGTTCCTGGGGCACAGTGGTGGAGAATCTGACCCCAGTTTTCTCCTGTGCAACTGGTAAATAACTGGTGTCACTGAGCATCTGGAATTTTCAATCAACTCTCTCCCAGGAAAGCCTTTTCTCCCACTTCGCTGGTGTTGTGTGAGTGATCTTGCTGATTGTAAAATTGCTCTCTTGGTTAGAGGCGAGGGACTGACTCTGGTGTCTGAAAGAAGCCTTAGCAACGTGAATACACCTCTACAATTTTAGGATGATCACTCTGTGTTATAACTAACAATTAGATTATTCCCTGTTTCTTCTTTAGTGTTTTTTTTTTTTTCATTTTTTTTTAAAATGTTTACAACACTATTCAATCTATTCTGTATAAAAATCTAAGCTCCACGATGGGGCTTTTTGACACCTTCTTATCATTTGAAACACAAAGATCATGAGCAGAAGGTCATGTAGACAAGTTCTCTTTATCCCACGCAAAGCTGTGAAAGGATGAGACCTGAACCTCTTTGCAGGCTAATGAACCTGCCCCGTAATTACCTCATCCTATAATGACTAGTTGGTGCCAGAATGTTCAAGAAAAATCAACCCCAGAGTGACCATCAGTCTGTGTCATTAAACAGGGCCTGACCCAATCAACCAGAGCTATTTAAAAATTTAAATATCATCTCTCTGTGTCTGTCTCTGCACGAATCTCCGGAGGCTGTGGCTCGGTCTTAGTTCTTCCAAGAGAACTTTCCACAAAGGCTTTAACTCCTCTCTCTCATGCTTAGGATCACAAGCAAGATGGCCCTGATGAGCCAAGGAAATGGATGGGCCATTTCATCTTCAGAAGGGCCATTTAGTGCTCTTCTATTTTTGCCACTGGTGCAAGGGAGCTCTTCAAAGTGAAGGGTCAAGGAGCTCGGTGCAGACAATCGCTGCCACCCTCCCAGCTGTCCTTGCCAGCTTTAAATATCTTGGATGGCCCTGTGAAAGACTCCCCACAGGGCTGTGAGAGCCTGGAATGAATGAGGATCCTTGGATTAAATGATGATTAAATGCCTGAGGAAAGGGGATGAATGAGGTGCTGCGAGGCAAGAACTCCTCCGTTATCACAGCTGACCTGGGGCCAAACTGCCTCTGTTTCCCCATCTGTGACAAGGGCAATTTATGGCGTCATGAGCTGAGGTTGGAGTTGGTGTCTGATAAACCAACTTGCTCTGGAGGGCAGAGATCACCTTTCTGTTCACAGCACCAGCCCAAATAGAAACAGAATCAAAGAACGTTTTGGGTTGGAAGGGACCTCAAAGGTCACTTTGTTCCACCCCCTGCCATGGGCAGGGACACCTTCCACCAGCCCAGGTTGCTCCAAACCCCGTCCAACCTGACCTTGGACACTCCCAGGGATGGGGCAGCCACAGCTTCTCTGGGCACCCTGTGCCAGGGCCTGCCCACCCTCCCAGGGAAGGATTTCTTCCTAATATTCCATCTAAACCTGCTCTCTGTCAGTTTGAAGCCATTCCCTCTTGTCTTGTCACTCCAGGCCCTTGTAAATAATCTCTCTTCATGTATCTTTAGGCTTCCTTCAGGCTGCAATTAGGTCACCCCAAAGCCTTCTCTCCTCCAAGGTGAACAATCCCAGCTCTCCCAGCCTTTCCTCATAGGAGAGGTGCTCCATCCCTCTGATCATCCTGGAGGCCCTGCTGATTATATTGACTAGAAGCTTCCATATAATGGGCTAAGACACAAAGCAGGTTCTTCCCTGGACTGAAATCCTTCCTACCAAGTCCAAGTAGCTCCACAAAGATATCCTCAAGCAAGTCTTCATGAGGCCTGATGGAGATGGTCATGATTCCAGCTCCCTTTCATCAAGGAGCTTGCAGCTGCTGGAAAACTGAGGATTATTGAATATCTCATGAAGGAAGAGAGTGAAACAAAACAATTCGCCATCTCTAGGAGAGGAAACAAAGGAGGGAGGCAGTAGAAGAGTAACAAAAGCAACCAATAACAAAAATGCAGTTGCCTTGAAGTTTGATTTAGGCAGCTGTAGGGCCAGGCTGGGACTGAGGTCCAGGTCATGTTGAATTCCTTCTCCTCTAGTGTTTGGTGGGAAGTTCATTGCAGATCCCCCCAACTGCAGATCCAAAAAGTGAGACCTCAGCCCAGCAGGGTCACTGAGCCCACACACACTTGGAGCTCAAATGGGTTTCTATAGTCCTGCCATCCTGGCAATGACACATCTTGGCATCTGCCTCCTCAAGCCTTCCTTGTCCCTGTAATTGCATGTTTTCTTCCTGGTTTTTCTGGTTGGATCCTCAAAGCCCCGCTGGACACTGTGAAACAGCTCCCTGCCATCCATCCGTGTGCTCCGTGAAGGGACTGTCACAGCTTGTAAAACATCCCAGGATCATTTGCCGTACAGATTTAGGATCATTACAATTAAACCTAGGGAGTCTTACCTGCCCAGTTTGGTTTTACACAAAATCAATTACTATCTGAATGAATGATGAGAAAAATGACCCATTACAGGCTGGAGGAAGAATCCCTGGCTCTTGTAAAAGCTCAGTGCTGTCACTGGGAGCTCCTTGGTATGGAAACCTGGAAACCTCACAGGTCAGGTCAAGAAGTGGAAATGTGGATTCTGGTGGAAAACCACTTGATTTCCTTGTTGTTGCTTTGTATTTGAACCATCTGAGGGGCTCAAACACAGCAGGAAGCACCTCTGCTATTTCCTGGATGAGCTTGCTGAGCCTTCCCAGAAAAAACCGAAAAAGCAGGACACAAAAAGGCATTTTTAAAATGGATGTTTTAAAGGGTGTTCTTTGGGAGATTTTACATTTGCCTTCCTGCAAGTGACTCTTTCTTGTTCAGTCAGTTGGTTCTTGTCGTCCTCCTGAATGATGGTGTGTTCTTGAGTCTTGAATGTTCTCCTAGTCAGGCAGAAATATCAGATGTCACTCTGGCCTTGTTCCATGGTGTGAGTCATGGGCACCAAGAAAATCTTATCACCCACCTGGTTGAGGGCAGGATCACAAGAGCTTTGTTTTCCTGCATTCCAACTTATTTTGGTCAGTTTGGACCAAATATTTAGCCATCTTTTTCTTCAAAGGAAGTCAGAGATCTTCCTGAGATTGCTCAAAATGAGCTCTACAGGCTTCTTCACCCAGGTCTTGGGCTGGGAGAAGTTTTTCTTGCAGCCAAGCTGGTGCTTTCGGCCTCTTTGCCCAGACAAGCCTTACAACAAACCCTCAGAAACATCCTGGAGAGTCAAAATGTTGACTTGAAGCAACAAAAGGTCATTGTAACTTGGCATGTGGGACAGGAAGAGGCATGGAGAGATACAGAAAGGGCTCAGCATGGCTGGACCCAACATGATATCCTCAATCCTGGTGGAGGTTCATCCAGATGGGCTGGAAGGGAAGGGATGGAAACAATTGCCTTTGTCAGACGGATTATTCCCATGGTCCTGGTGGCTGGAGATGACACAAGTGACAGGAGCTCTGCTGCCATCCAGCAGTGGGTGGGCAGGGCTGTCTGCTGAGCTTCTCAGCCCAACACCTTGTAAAGACAGGGCCTGCCTGGAGAAAGAAAACACTGTCTTTGCCAACTCCAGCTATATTTAGTAGGAAACGAGCTGATTTGGCAAGAGATGATGGTTTGGGTGGTTGGTGAGCTTGACAAGAGGTCTTGGTCTCCTGGACTCTCACCAAGGAGAGGCAGCCCAGATTCTTTAGCTGTGGTTGGACCACGACTCTGTGGCTGGGAAACTCCAGGCCTCCTTCATCCTCATTTTCCAAACTGTTTCTGCCGTGTTTATGAGAGCAAAGTTCACCCACCGTGCTGAGCAAAGGGCTCTCCAGAAGGCCAAAGAGACTGTTGAGAGCATCCCCAGGGAGAAAAACAATACCATGGAGGAAACAGGAGATTTCTTTTTTAATCTGTTAATACATTTGTTGAAAGATGGATGTTTCAAGCCAGAAATTGGGAAGGAAGAAAATGTTAAGCGTTTCCCTTTGGGTGCCCTGAAATTTATTGCTTTTATGTACTTGAAAGGATTCTTTTGACTTTATGCTTTGAAACAGCACTGATTTAAACTGTAAATAAAAATTAATTAAATGACTCAGACATCATAAATCTGCTCCCTTTCCGGTCAAGTGAAATATTTGGTTGACCTAACACGGCTTCTCTCGGGTGTCTTTTCCCAAGGAAAGCACATTGTCTTGCAAATAGTCCCTCACTGCTCCAGAGGAAGGTGTCCCTGTCCATGGTAGGGGTTGGAATGAGATGATCTTTAAGGTCCCTTCCAACCCAAACCAGTCTGGGGTTCTATGAAATTTGGATCATCAAACTGAAAACTTCCCCTTGCCCAAATCCAGGTGGCAATAATTATTTTCCCCTGTTTTTTCTACACTCAGACAAGTGTCAACAGTCAGGATTTTTCACTGCCAGTCTCCTGTGGAATCCATTCCCCTTGAATTAGAATGGAACTGCCTACTGGTTTGGGAAATACTTAAACTTGTCAGGGAAGCAGAACAAAGGGAATAGAGGAGAATAAGGAAATGAAGACAATTTGATGGGTCACTGGCACCAATGCCTGAAGGGGATTTCTGGGGTAAAAAAGGGGTCTAGGATGCGCAAAAGAAGAGGCTTTTATTCTGTTTATCTGGACTGCTTTACCTCTGTGGAGGAAGGATGTTGGTAGGAGGAATGTTGTGTTCCAAAAACAGCAGCACATCTCTTTTCTTCCGTGGTCTGTAATGCCAGAAGGAATACATGGAAGAAAACCCAACTCCTCAGCAGAGAGCTTGGGCACTGCTGGTGGCAGGTCTTGGCTGTTAAATTGAGTTTAAAACATCTGAAGGATCCACTGAAAAGATTCAGACCTCAGGAGGAAACAAAGAAGAAACACTGAAAGGTTATAAATCTCCCCCCACAACAGTTTCCTGGAAAACCTGGAGCGTTACAGGAGCTTTTGTACAACCAAGAGGAGGTTAAAGAGTCTTCAAACACGAGCCAGCAGAAGGGGCTGCATCAAGTAGGAGACAAACCTAAGGCAGGCAAGAGTCAGAAAGATGCATCTCTAAGCAAAATTCCCCAGGGAAGGAAGCACAGGTGGCTCTTGCCCTACAGGGACCAAAGGCTTTTGTTTCCTCTGTTTTCATTGGAAAAAATTCTTAACCCCCCCCACTGATTATCTCAAGTCTAAGAGGTTTAGAAAAAGGGCAGTTTATACCATCAGACCCCCCTGTTCTTCCCAGGACAGATGAATTGCTGAAGAGGTACTGGAAAGTTTCATTCCATTTGGACATCCCTCATCTCCTTCAGCCTCTGTATTGATGATGTGGGGGGGGACATGAAAGTCCCCCATGTATTTTTTGATTTCAGTGAAATCATAAGAAAGGACCTTCTCATCGTTTTATTCAATACAAAATGCCTTGAAGGCTTAATACCCTTTGACAAGCTGTGTGCTCATAAAAAGGGGCTCAACAACCACCCCCTCTCTCAAATCAAAGGTTAACGTGTCCCCTCTGTCTTTCCTGGAGAGGGAAAAAGACCTGGAGCTGAGTGAAGAACCATCACAGAGTTTTCCAAACCAATTCCTGGATGGAATGTGTCACCTGGAAGTCACCTCCCCAAGCATGGCAGAGACAGGAATGTCTCCCAACCTGTTTGTACCCTCCTCTAGGAAACATTTTGCCCTGCTCCAGTTGTGGGCCAGTCCTGGAAGCCCTCAGGCAGGAGGGGAGCAGCTGGGCTGTCCCTCCTTTTCCAAACATTTCTCTCCACCTGGGATTTCTTCTGCCCTCCAGTGTGTTCATGCACATATTTACGTACTTTGTTGTTGTTTTGAGCTGGGAGGTTTGATGTGTTCGTACCTTTATTTCTCAGAGTCTCTTAACTCCTGGTGATTGTCCCACCAGTTTCACTCCTCATCTCAGCACAGACCAGGACAGGTTTTATCCAACTTAGGGGGAGGAGACCAAAATCTTGTTTATCCAGTAATTCTTTTGTAAGATTTTGTCAGTTGGATACAGGACCAAGTGCTTCTTTCATTTCACATTGGATCCTCCAATAGGAGCCGTATCTAAAGCCATTAAAGTGAAAAAATATGGCTTTAATACTCTTAGTATAAAGAATTATAGATGGTTTGGGTGGAAAGGGACCTTAAAGCTCATCCAGTCCCACCCCCTGCCATGGGCAGGGACACCTTCCACCAGCCCAGGTTGCTCCAAGCCCCGTCCAACTTGGCCTTGGACACTCCCAGGGATGGGGCAGCCACAGCTTCTCTGGGCAACATACATATATATATATATATACCCTCACACACATAATCCCCCTGCTCCTGCACACGCCAATATCTTTGAACCGAAGGGATTTTTTCCAGTGTTCCTGAAGTCAAAGCACGTGAAAGGTGTTTTTAATGTAAGTGAACTTCTTTTTACGGTTCTTCAGCACAAGCAGGGTTCAGCCCTGGCTAATCTTACTTTCCAATCATCATATCGAGAATATTTTAATTTAAGAAGTTATTACATACCCTTTCATTTTTTTAACCTATTTATCTCCATTTGCAAAGAGCCCATAGATGATCCAGGACTGTATTACACTACGTCCTAGACAAACAGGAGTTGGATCTGAAACCAATTAGAGGCTCAATTTAAACACGTGGGTCAGTCACTAATCTCTGGTTTGCCAGACAATGTAGTTCCTTTTTCCAGCACAATGGCCACACATCTGTATTTTGGGAATGGGATTCAGGAGAAATTAAGCT
This sequence comes from Acropternis orthonyx, assembly GCA_035583155.1. Classification (NCBI taxonomy): domain Eukaryota; kingdom Metazoa; phylum Chordata; class Aves; order Passeriformes; family Rhinocryptidae; genus Acropternis; species Acropternis orthonyx. Next base: position 9,249,091 of record JAWWEU010000038.1, on the reverse strand, counting down.
GGGGTGTAAGGCTGTAATTGTTGCATCTCCTCCAGCAGGAAACACTGGCAGCATCTCCTTCAGCACTGCTGGGTTTTGTATTCATTAATGGTCCAGAAAAGTGGGCTGTGAAGATGCAAAGGTCAAAGTCTCACATAATTAGGGAGATAAGCCAAGGCAGAAGGATTTCAGGAGGCAGGGATGGGCAGGATGGTGGCAGGAGGAAATCAGTGCTGGCAGCCATGGGAAGACAGCTCATGCCATGGGAGGGATAATTTGAGCTTCTGGTGGTATAACTTCACCCCAAGGATGGGAATTGCTGGGAAACGGGGAGGGGTAGATCTGGGTGAGACTGTGGAGAGTGGAAAATCTACTCTAAGTCAGGCAACAGTGAAAATAGTAATAAACCTGTTAGAATTACAGTGGGGTAAGAAAATAAGTGTGTCAATATCTGAACAAAAGAGCCTTCCCTGAGCTGCTCTCTGATCCGTGCATCTAATGGAGTATATGAAATAGAAATTAAAGTTGTCAAGATGAAAAACAGCAGCACTGGAACAATATTAATGAAAATCCAGGGTCACTTAATATAAAGAGATGACTAAATGGGGACATGAGACATGTAAAAAATAAGAAACAATAGGCCGGTGAATCAGTGGCTCCTTTTCTTACTTATGAAGCACAAGTAGAAATTGCAGGTAACTCCTGGAAATAGCAACAATAAAGAAACCTCACACAAGGGGAAACTTCATGTTTGTAGTTCTTGCAGAGAAACAAAGAACTTCTCATGAGTCCAGAGGAGGCCACAAAACTGATTAAAGGGGTGGAGAGGCTCTGCTATGAGCAAAGGCTGAGAGAATTTGGATTTTTCAGCCTGTAGAAGAGGTTTGGGGTCACCTAAGTTTGGCTTTCCAGTGCCTGAAGGAGCCACCAAGAAAAATGGAGAGAGACAATTTGCAAAGGCCTGGAGTGACAAGACAAGGGGGAATGGCTTCAAACTGACAGAGAGTAGGTTTAGATGGGATATAAGGAAGAAATCCTTCCCTGCGAGGGTGGGCAGGCCCTGGCACAGGGTGCCCAGAGAAGCTGTGGCTGTCCCATCCCTGGGAGTGTCCAAGGTCAGGTTGGACGGGGCTTGGAGCAACCTGGGCTGGTGGGAGGTGTCCCTGCCCATGGCAGGGTTTGGCACTGGGTGGGCTTTAAGGTCCCTTCCAAGCCAACCATTCCATGATTCTAGGATTCTATGACATTATGACACAACCTGGGGTCTTATTCCTTAGATATTATCAAGGCTGAGCACCTGCATTTGTGATGTCTCCAGACAGCCCAGCATTGCTGGTGCTGCACCAAAGATGTGGTGTCATGGTTGTGTTTCACGGCAGCTGCAAACCTGGAAGAGGGAGGGAAGGAGGTGAATGTGAAACACTCTGGGATTCCCTGCCGGTTCTCCAAAGCATTTGGTCCAGGCTGCAGTTGAAGGTCGGTTCCCTCAGGCATGTCTCTTTCCAGAAAAGGTTTTGTCATGCACAAGATGGTCTCCAGATTGGGGTTGGATTTCCATTTGTGCTGTTGAGTAGAAAGCTCAGGGCTCTGTGATCTGCTCCCAGGTTGTTCTCTTCCTCTGCTGTTGAAACCACAGAATCACAGACCATGCTGAGTTGGAAGAGACCCATCAGAATTATTGTGTTCAACTCCTGGACACCCCAACAATCAGATGAGACGTGCTTTGGACATGCCTCAGGGTGTTGTCCAAATCTTCTTGAACTCAGACAGGGTTGTGGCCATGGCCACTGCCCTGGGGAGCTCATTCAGTGCTCAGCCACCCTCTATTTCCTGACATCCAACCTAACCCTGCCCTGACTCAGCTCCAGCTGTTTCAAGTCCTATCACTGGTCGCAGAGAAGCGAGATCAGTTCTTGCCCCTCTGTTTCCCCTCACGAGGATGTTGAACACCACAACAAACTCTCCCCTCAGTCTCCTGTGCAGATGGAAACAAAACGGAGTGTTTTATCCCTGTTTCATGCTCCGTGACCACGGTGGGTGCACATGGGAGACGTGCAGGGCCAGGCAGCACCACAGCACCACTCTGGGGGCCGCTGCATCGCAGAGGGTGGTGGGTGGCTGGGGAGGAAAACCTGACTATGGCTAAATATAAAGCCCAGGGGGGCGGGTGGGGGATCTCCCCACCTCACACCTCTGCTCTGGGTTGGTGCTGCTCCAGCATCCCCCTCGCCCACCCCGCCTCTGGCCAGCGCGCTCGGTCTCTCTGGTCGCTGTCACGCCGAAAGGAGCCGGGGAGAGACACCTCAGCCCTCTCCTTGCCTGGTTTCTATGGTGATATTCCACTCAACTGTTTTCAGCAGGTCTGGCTTTATTTCCCTGCAGATAAGGCAGCCTATGCTAATATTCTGCAGCCTGGGCTCTATATCTTGGCAACAAGCCGAGGGTTTGAACCGCTGAAGTGAAATGGCTCTGGGCAGGGCGCCTTTCACGCTGGCTTTGGCAAGAGCTGCCATTGTCTCCTAAAATAATGTTTGGATTGTTTATTGCTGCTGTTTGATGCCCTAAGCTGGAAGGCACATGGAAATGTGTTTTCTCATGTTCTTCCTCTGTGTTCCCTGGTGCAGAAAGCTCAGGGAGAGCCAGCTAGGGCTTGGGGAAGGCTGGAATATGGTGGGAGGAAAACGTGTGAGAGGAGGGTGTTGGAAGCAGTGGGAAAGGGGCTGTGCTGGGGGTGTTCAGGCTGGTTGGAGCTGTGTTGACTCCAGGTGAGTAATTCACACCCTTTCTCTCCATGGAGGAGATGCTGCAGCTCCTATCCCTGCTCCACCAAGGGGGCCTTTGGGAGTAGCTCCAAGTGTGTGTTTTTCTCCCAGGTGGCCTGAAGTTTTCGGATGCTGGTGAGGGAAGGTGATGAAAGTTCTCCCATGTGCATGGGGAATGATGGCAATAACTTTCTTGCTGCTCTTGGGCCCGGACAGCCTCCCATATTTTGGATCACAGAGCTACAGCTCAACCATTCCCATAGAAACTGTGAGTCATGGAGATCCCAAAGGATCCTGTCCATCACTCAGACCTCCGAGAAGTGCACCAAAAGTTGTGTAGCAGCTTAGCTTTGACTGGGGTACTCTTTGGGAATGGAGATGTTCTCCTTAGCCTTCTCCAAAGAAAACAGGGGTCCCAACTTGCCTTTGCTCCAGCACAGTCGCTGTGACAGGGGTGGCCTCTCAAACAGTGGGTTGATCCTACCAGACAACTGTTTCCCGAGGCTTCCAACCTGAATCATGCTGGTGTGTTTGGTGCAGAAGGAAGGTAAATAGACCTTTGGAGGAAGTGGAACCCCCTCCAACCCAGCAAAGCAGACTGTGAGCTTTGAAAGGGCCTGGGAAGTATAGTTATTTTAATGATTTAATACACTTTCCTGCAGGTGGGTAACCCGGGGAGGAAGAGGAAAACTGGGAATGTTGCAGCAGAGCTCACAGCAAAGCATGATCATGGTTTTGCTCTGGGCAGGGAAAAGAGGATGGGCAATCCCAAATCATGGGTTTTCCTTTGAGCAGGAAAAACAGGATGGGCAGTCCCAAATCCCTCAGGACCAGGGACCCTGCAGTGCCTCCCAGAGCTTCACAATGACCTTGTGAAGTGAGAACACCTTGAGAGACACCTCAGCTTGCCCTGGACTCTCCGTTCAGATCTTCCTTATTCTCAACTCCTTCCCCTCCACGACCCCAGGCTAAAACCATCCTGAGAAGTGCCAGGGAAGCAGGGAAGCAGGGAAGCAGAGAAGCAGGGAAGCAGCTCTGCTGTGGGCTCACACGGCATCTGTGCCTTGGCAGGAAGTGTGGTGGCACCGTCAAGTCTCCCGCGACGTGACGCAGGGAGTTGGCTGCTCCCCTGCTACACTTCACACCCCTCCCCGGCACGGCTGAGCTCACCAGTGGCATTTTAACAGACCCACCAGCAAAGCTCTGTGCTGGCACTTCCAGCAAATTCCATTCCTCTCCAAAGGAGAAGACCTGGGAGAACAAACGAAGCTTTTGCTTAGGGAGTCATAAATTTAAGCTACTCCAAAGCCTTCCCTCGAAGATGTTGCCCAACTGCTGTGGTTGAGGTGACTGAGGGTGGAGCATCATCAAACTGTGGGCTCGGGTCCAACCACCTGTGATCAGCCCTGAGCTCCTTGGCCAGCTTGGGCAGCTCAGGACCCTGTGCGTGGAAGGGGGGTAGAAATCCTGCCTCGGAGTGGAGAAGGGATTGGATTAAAACTTCCATTCCTTCTGAAGGGCTCAGAGCCCACTTGCAAAGAATATTGTGGAGAAATCCCAGCACACCTCTAGGAAGCACACGAACCTGGGACAGCTCCCTGGATGTCCTGATTCCATGGGGACTGCAGGCATGGTGAGGGTGGGGAGACCCAGAGAAGCTGTGGCTGCCCCATCCCTGGAAGTGTCCAAGGCCAGGTTGGATGGACCTTGGAGCAACATGGGCTAGTGAAAGGTGTCCCTACCCATGGCAGGGGATGGAATGAGATGATCTTTAAGATCCCTTCCAACTCAAGCCATCCTATGATTCTATGAGCTTGTTCCTCTCTGTTTTTAAGAGTAAAACAGTTTTCTTGTACCCAAGCAGAAGATATTGATGTAGCAGGTGCTGTTGCACCGTTCAGAAAAACTTCTAAATTAACTCCAAGTCTCCAGGACACTTATGGATCCAGAGCACTGTCCAACTCCATGTTTCATAAGGAAAGTTCAGTAAGGTTATAGTTCCAGCCAGGAAGCAACCACAGACAAGTGACCTGGGGTGCAGCTAATTGTGCTGCTTTGGTTTATTTTCGTCCATCTCAGACTAACAGCTTGCATGTCTGACAGAAGCTTGCTTTTTCTTTTCCCCTTCCAGTGAGGGATTATTAATAGATGAGGCATCAACAAAGAAAAGACCATTTGAGAAATAAGATGGGACACTTGCTCTACAGTGGAAAAAAACAACAGCACACACCCACATGAAACATTCTTTTCTTTTTAAAGAACACTGACAAGAAAGGCCTCTTTCCTTTGGGAGGCATTTGTATTCCCCAGAGTTCATGATTCAGCCAGCAGTGCTGCTCTCCTCAAATAGATAAAAATCTGAAGGACTTTTTTTTTCTCCCTATTGTGCCTGAATGATTTTAACTTAGGGCAGATGCTGACTTGCAAAAGGCTGGGCTGGAGCATCATCTCCTTTTATCACTCCTATCTGAGACTTCATGGGCTCTCTTCAGGCTCTAAATAAAATGGGACTAAACATAATAAAATCTCAGGCTGCAGGGCAAAATATAATTACCTGAAGGGATCAGGGAGAAATTGTTTTTCTTTTGTGAATAGCCCTGATTAGTGCACTGTGGGTTGATGATGGAATTTCTGATAAGCAGTTACGGGCTAACACTGGAAAGAGACTCCCTGTGCCAAAAGTCCTTGCCTGTGATGTGCTGATACCTCATTTTATAGGACTTGGAATTGGATTCTGAGAAGCAAAGAAACTTTATCTTTAGGCTCTGGGAGACTTTTGGATCCACGGCTGGAGCAGAACTTCGCAGCAGAGCAGTGTGGAGGAGCTAAAAGTGTTTGTGGAGAAAGAATATGCTGCCTCTGTTCAGGCCCTGAGCTGTTCCCCGGGTGCCACCACCCATGGGTGCTGCTGCCCAGGCCACACTTCGTGTTTGGCCTCCTGGGAAACCCAACTGATGGATTTATCCTGAAATCTCCACCCCTGTGGTGCTTCTTTCAGCTCAAAAAGCAGATTCCAAATGGAGAAATGGTTTCAGGAAAGAATTTATTTTGTCAGTGCAGTGCCTGCCTGTTTCCTCAGGGATCCTGGTGGAAGATCCCATCCCTTAGGTGAATTCCTCAGAGTGTGGGGAGCACTAATGGGGGGGAAAAAAACATCACTGAGTTTAGCAGGAGAGGTTTTGTTTGAAGGCTTTGACCCTGCAACAGGTGGGTGATAACCTGGAGCTGATCTTTGCCAGGTGGCTCAAACCCTCCTTGTAATTGGGAACAGGTGAGGGTGGAAGGTTGAAAAAGGCAGGGGAGGAACAGCCTCTGGCCTGGTGGAAGCGACAGAGGTTGGTGTGGCTGAGGGTCAGGCACAGAAAAGAGCTGAGATTTTGGGCTCTGGCATCACCTTTGGGGCTGAAGATGTGTTTCCTTTGGAATTCTTCCTTTCTGCAAAGAGCAGGTAACAGAACGGGTCTGGCTGAGGTCTTTGCTGTGTTGCTTGGGAATGGAGGTTTCTTGGGGCAAGGTATGTGGTGTTTGTATGGAAAGCTCTTTTTGGATGGGGTGTGGGCCAAGATGGGTTTGCTGTGGTGCCTCCTGATGTGCTGGTGGTCAGGTTTTAACTTCAAGGTGCTATTCCAGTGGTGTTGCATCACTTGGATACTGCCTGTTGTATTCCCAAAGTGACACAGATTGTGGAATGTGCTGAGTTGGAAAGGACCCACAAGGATCATCCAGTCCAACCCTCAGCCCTGCACAGCCCCATCCCCAACAATCCCACCCTGTGCCCCAGAGCATCATCCAAACCCTCCTGGAGCTCTGGCAGCCTTGGGGCCGTGCCCACTGCCCTGGGGAGCCTGGTCAGTACCCACCACCCTCTCGGGGAAGAGCCTTTCCCTGAGATCCAACCTGAGCCTGCCCTGGCACAGTTTCAGCCATTCCCTGGGTCTGTCCCTGCTCCCCACAGAGCAGAGATCAGTGTCTGTCCCTCTTCTTCCTCCCACATGACTCTTCATTTGATAAGCAAAACTTTGGAAAGAAAGCAAAGGCTCTGCTGTCTTCCTTAAGGCTGGGCCATGAAAGTCACATCGTATGGGATACCTGGAAGGCAACAGAAGTGTCAGTCCTGTCTTCAGGGTAAGGTGGCTCAGTTTGGGACCTTGTCTAAAGATCTTCTCTCCTGGGTTAAACCAAGCAAGAGCTGTATCTCCTCACAGACCCAGTTTCACCTGAGCCAGGCCACAAGTCCCTTGTGATTTTTAGTGTGTGCTGGAGAAGGCAGAGCAGACTCAGATCCATGTCTTGTACTTCTTGCTTTACATTATGGCTGCATATTTAGTGATAACTTACTGATCTGGGGTCATCCAGCCCTAATTTTCTTCTTTTCCTGGTGCAAATGCAAACAAAGTTTCCACAGAAGCAGCATTTTTATATATTCCTGATGGGCTGTTTTTCTTCTCTGTCCTGCTGGCTGTGGATAATTGGTGGCTCAGGTACCATCAAAATTTTAAAAAGCCTTTAACAGAGTGATGTAAACTGTTATAGTCTTGGAAGCGATCTCTGAATTACAGAGAAAATAAGAAATATTACATCTCCAGAAGTCCTGTTAGTTATCTACCTGAAATATGGAGAGCTGCTGACACTCCAACTGCTTTGCCAGAAGTACAGACACAAAAATTAATAACCTGTGGGCTTTGAGGACCTGCCCAAAGAAGGACATGTAACAGGGGCCATGCAATTCATGACTTGGCAAAGTGTGTTTTTTCTTGGAGTTAAATCCTTAATCTTATTAAAATTTTATTTATAAAGTACCTTCTTGGAGGCACTTAAGGTGTTGCACAAGCTATAAAGATGCACTAATAAAGAAAATAGCCTCATAAAAAAGTACAGAAATGAGAAGAAGTATAAAAAAGGTGCCATCATGAAGACAGCAGCTATTACAAGTCATATATTGATGTCAAAATTGTCCCTCCTTATGCTGTAAAGATTAATAGTTTGCCACTGGGAGCTCAGATACCATGGTGACAGGACCAGGGTTAGATTTTGAGGAGAACAGAAGAGATGGAAAAGTCAAAGTTGAAAAGGAAAATGCTTTGTGGACCTTGTAAAGTGGGGAATGTCACCTGCTGGAGCAGCCTGGACCACAGCAGGGCCCTGCCATCCTCCCTGTGCTGTTTGGGGCCAAAGAAGTAGCACAAGGAATTGGTCTTTAGCATGGATAATTAATGACCAGAGCAACCTGGGCTAGTGGAAGGTGTCCCTGCCTGTGGAATGAGGTGGGATTTGAAGTCCCTTCTAACCCAAACTGGTCTGTGTTTCTGTGCACACACGAAAGCTCTGCCCAGTGAATGTGAAAGTGTCTTCTTGCTGTTTGTGTTGAACTGCGGATCTTGTGGCTTTGTGTTTATTTGGAGGTAGAAAATCTGTGTAATCCACCTATCTGCTCCTAGTTGTTCCCATCCTGCAAAGTTTCTGATCCAGGGATTTCCAGAGCAGAGATTCTTGAGCACTGGTGGTGCCTCAGGTTGGGATGAAGGCTGCGCCCTCCTCCCTGTGGCCAGTTCTGGGTGATGACAGGGATGTGCTGGGGGTGTAAAAGGTTAAAGACTGTGGAGATGCACAAAAAGTGGCTGATGCAGCTCCCTCTGCCGAGCCCAGAGACAGCCCCCATATTGTACAATGCTGGTGGCACAGCGGATCATGCCTTTTGTGGAAACAAAGTGGGTTTTTGATCAGTGGCAATTGCTGTGTGAGCTCTCAGAAAGAGGAGCAAAACATACCCCCACTTCCATCCCCACCTCTGTCTCCAGCCTCCAGTTTATTCTACCTCCTCTATTTTTGACTTCCCAGAGTTACTGGGAGAACCAGATTAGCAACTGATCATTTATGCTGATTTTCTAAGTGCTGAAATGTCTTTCATTAAAACTGCCATTCAAGAGAAAAATGTTAAATGGTGCTTTTGCCACGTGCTGCAACTACGGATGCAGCTCGTATCCCTATCTCTGGGATGGAGACATTCCCATGGCTGTGGATTTGCCTTGTCCTGAAGAGAAGGGCCAGCTGGAGGAGGCAGTCAGTCCATGCTGTGGCTGATTCCATCCCTCAGTTGTCCCTGGAAAGATGCTGTGTGGCAGGATCAGCTGCATGAGGGGTGTGCTGTGTGTGTGTGATCCCTGTTGTGCAGCCACAGGTGAAGATGCTCCCCCAGCCTGAGGAAACAAGGGCCTGTTTATTGGCTGCATTTAGGAGGAAAGTCTACTTTCTCCTCCCAAGGCTGTGGGAAATGCTTCCCAGGCTCTGATATAGAGGCATTTATGGGCTGGAGCTGAGGGTGTGCCTCTCTCCAGGATGGAGGTGGCCTGGAAAGGTGCCAGCCCCATAAAAGCTTTCAGCAGAGCTCTCCAGGGGCCTCACCAAGGGTTGGGAGGCTGAGAAGGGCTCTGGCTCCAGCTCGTCCCACTGTTAACCCCTCCCTGCTGGATCAGGTCTCTGCTCCCACTCCCTGGCACTGGGGTGTTTCCTGGAGGTGGAGTCACCATCCTGGAGGTGTTTAAGAAAAGACACAGTGCTGTGGTCTGACACACGAGGTGGTGTTGGGTCAAAGGCTGGACTTGAGGATCTCAGAGGCCTTTTCCAGCCTAGTTGATGCTGTGTTTCTCTGCTTGGCTCTGGAGCTGTGCACAGCTTTGCTGATATCCCACCAGGCTCTCTGCCACCTCCCCGTGCCCCTCCAGGCTCCAGCAAGAGCACTGGGGTTGTACACAGCAAATAATTGTGCCCAGTCTGTGATCACATCCTTTATTCCCCTTGTCACCACAGGCAGAATCCTCAGCCTTGAAAAGCCACTGCAATTACCCACCTTGCCACCCATTGCTCCTCCACAAGCTCCATTTTGATCCATGATACTCCTGGCAACTTGTAGCGTTACCTACCAGTGTTTTGATGTTCAGAGACTGAAATATGTCAGAGGCAGCATAAAAATTGCATGTAATTATCCCTGGTTTGGCTCTGTGGGAACAGGGAAACATCAATATTGATGTGTGGTAGCATTTATGTTTTATGTGCCAGCACATATCTCCTCTCCCCGTGTTCAGCAGGAGTTTTTGATCACTGCCTGTGTGCTGCACCATTAGAGCAGCTCTCGTGCTGGTTCCTCTCCCTGGGGGCTGTGCCTGGGGCTGGGAATCCAGGGCTGTGGAATATCCGGAGCTCATTACAGAGGATGGAGCCTGACCCGGGGGACTGGAGAGGCTGTGGCACCGGGAATGGGGCGACAGCTTCCCAAAGTGCCTCTGCTCCCTGTTCCTTCTCTGTCTGTACTTCTGCACCATTGCTGACGTGGATGAATAATTCAGGAAGGTGGAAAAGGGAGGATGAGTGCTCTCATTGCTGGGAAGAGGGGAATGGGAACAACCTTATTATGGTCACGGATGGGAGGTGGGAGTGGGTCAGGTGTGGTGTGTGTGTTGGGGGCTTATCCACCAGTGCAGTGCTGTCCCTGGAGGAACTGGGTCACTCTCCTCACCCTGAGAGTGCAGGGATGTGCTGGAATGGAGAGGGACTGTTTGGACACACAATGCCCCACGTGGGAGAGAATCCTCATGGATTCTCCCTGACCTGGCCTAAAATCACAGCCATGACCAGGCATTTCCCACCTCACATTCCCTTCTCCACCCAGCCTGTGCTCCTCCTCTTTTCTTTCCACTGTTGGTTGTGTCTGGACCATGTTAATAGGCAGCTGGACTTCAGGACACAAATTCCTGAGCGTCTTAAAAGGAGTGTTCCAGGCAAACTCTCCTTGGGCCGAATGGGGAGCACAGGGAAGTGTTCGGGCAGGAATGGGGTTATTTGCAGCCCTGATGGACTGTGGGTCCCCAGTGGGATCTTGCCATGCCCAGGTGGGACTTGCTCTGAGCCAGAGCTTAGGAATGAGCCTGGACAAACCTTTATAAGAGGGTTAAATAACAAAGAGCCACAACAGAGGGAAACTGTGGGACAAAGGCACGGTTCCCTTTGGGACAGTGAGCCCCGGGGGTGGTGGGATCTGCCTGTCTCCTTGGAGCACCGCAGGCTCAGCAGTGCCCAACCCTGCCCAAAAGCAGGTGAAACCTTCAGGCCTCCAAGCTCCTGACCTTTTGCAGGTTTAACAAAGCTGGATCATGAATCTGCTGGTGCCCCTCCAGCATGTGGGAAACAATCTGGTGTTCCTGGATGGGAAAAACCTGGTGGGAAAGACACAAATTGATGTTGCTGCAGGACCTGAGACATGGACTGACAAAAGCTCTGGTGGCTGTGGGGTAGTTTTCTGGTGGGTGAGCCCTTGGACTGGATTCCTGTTGGAATTTTATGATGCTTTAGGACAAAGGGAACATTGAATCCATGCTGCAAAGGTGTATTTACCAGTCCAGAGGTCGTGCTTACACCTCATTCCTGGCCCTGGAGTATCCATCCTGATGATTACAGATTTGCCCAAGCCTTGAGGGAGCTGTGCCCATTCTGCATGGATGGACCTGGGAGCAGGGGCTGGCTCTGAGCACCATCCATGCAGGAGGTTCCTCATTATTCCCCTTTCCAGCCCTTGGAGGAGCGATTTGATGGGAAATGTCACTGCTCTGGTGTTTGTAACTGTGAGTGGTTCCTCCCAGGGGGAGCTGCCATTTTGCTGAGACTGCATCAAAATGGGTTTGCTGCCCAGAGATGGAGTAACCCACAGAAAGAGCAAGGAAAGAAAAATACTCCCTTCTACTCACTATGAAACATAATTTTCTATATTAATGGGAGAGGAATGACATTTTCTGTGCTGCTTTGCTCCTGTGGTCACTTAAATATTGGCTTTTGCATGAGATGCCTTGATAACTTTGCTCCCTCTAGTAAATGCTGTGTAGTATAGAATTACAGGATACCCTGGCTGGGAAAGGACCCACAAGGATCATCCAGTCCAACTCCTGGCCCTGCACAGACACCCCAACATATCCCTGAGAGTGTTGTTCCAACACTCCTTGAGCTCTGACAGCCTTGGGGTTGCCAATAGTAAATATTATTTTACTATTCACTATCTAGATACTGATATTATAACATATAGTAAATATATAGTATCTATAGAACTCGAGTAGGTGTGGCCATGGCACATCATCAGGCTGTTGGTGTCAGCTCCTCTTCCTTTTTAATTTTTCCTAATTACAATCAAGGCACTCAGAAACACTTTTTTTTTTTTTAGCAGTTTGCTCCCCTTCCCTGAAATCAGTTGCTTTGATGAGGAGACTGTTATGCTTCAAAGTGAGGTTGGGCCCTTGTAAAAGCTGTAAATTGAGTTCCACAGGGGCTGCTCATGTCAGGGAGGAGCTGAGGATGGAAATTTTACTCTCAAGTTAAACACTTGGGCAGGACTGAAGCTTTCCTGGACTAGGGTGACATTTCCAAGAAAAATCAACTAATTCCTAGTTGTTTTGAAAATATAAATCTTTAATGTTGTGCTTGGTGGGTGGAGTGTCCCCCACTATTGTGTTGGGAGGATGGTGGAGATTTGGGTGAGTGATCTCAAGAGTTTCTCTCTGCGGTCCCTGCTTTGGTGGATTTATTCCTGTGCTCACCAGTCTCACCTGAGTGCAAACAGGTTGCCATTAAATAAATACTGGTGTTATTTTCAAAAAAAGCCCTTTTTTCACTAAAATGCATTATTTTAAAGAAGGTTACAGTTGACTTTTGTCTGGATTGTTTAAATCTCTAAAGAAGTAACTTTTCCCTTTAGGAATAAGAGACAGCTCCCAACAGCTTTTATTTCCAGCATGTTGTAACTTAATTTTCAGTGCAATTAGAAGCAGCTCTGTCACAGGGCACCCATTTAAACCTTGACCTAGGGCTGAGCTTAAGCAACTCTTTTGCAGGTCTGTCCCTGTGTTGGCATATCTGATGTATTGCTGAGCCAATTAAGTTTTCACACAATGGCTGTATTGTTACTGCAGGACTTCCCTGTTTATTAACCTTTGCTCTGAGAAATTCCCTCCCTAAGCCTCACCAGATTGGACATATGTTAATCTCACACAGTAGACAAGAAAATGAGGCAGAGGGAGGTGAAGGAGCTGAAATTCTGGAGGGGGAGGTGACCAGGGCTCAGGTTGGGGGGTTCAGCACTTTGTAGGTGGCAGCTGCTGGTACCAAATTAAAGATTCTGGATGGCAATATAAATATCCTTTATCCATTTACCTTTTCATTAAAGCTTTAGGTGGTTTGCAACCTTGAATCACCTGTGTTTTTGTGGAAACAGATTTTCCTCTCTGTGCTGTCGCTGTTGGCACTTCAACCCAGTTATGTTTAGTTTCTGTTATTGTGGAATAAAGGAACTACAGAGTGGTTTGGATGGGAAGGGACTTTAAAGACCATCCAGACCCACCCCCTGCCATGGGAGGGACACCTTCCCCCAGCCCAGGTTGCTCCAAGCCCTGTCCAACCCGGCCTTGGACATTCCAGGGATGGGGCAGCCACAGCTTCTCTGAGAATCTGTGGTGATATCACACCATCCTCACAGTGGTTATGAAGTCACTTAAAACCTGTGATGTTGTTTCTGCTGCTTGACTGGTTTGTGTCTGATGTTTTGGAGAACCTGCATTGCGGGAGGGCCCCTTGGGACACCCCAGTGGGGTTTTGTCTGTGTGCCCCACACCACCTTTGAAGAAACAGACTTGTGTTGCTCTGGGGATAGCTTTCAGGGTTGCAGCACCAGGCTGGGGTGGGTGGTGTTTCCCACTGCATGAACTGTGTGCAGATCAGAGCCAGCAAATTGACTTTGACTTGGTTCTGCTCCGTGCCACTCATCAGGTGTGTGTGTGCTTAACAACACATGTGGTCTCCTCCTCCCTGGAGCCTCTGCCCAGAACCTCTGGCTGTAGGTGCACAAATCCCTGTGTCTCAACCTGCAGAGCCATCAGTTGTTCCACAGAGGGGAAAACTTCCCAAGTGTCTGTATCTTTTCCATCCCCACCAGGGAAGAAGCTTCCCCAGGGCACTGGATCAGCTGCTGCTCACTGTGCAGTCCCAAACCTTGGCTGGGAGAGTTTGCAGCTTCACCATGTCTGTGTGTCCTCACAGTACCAAGCAACCCTGTAAGTGCAGGCATCAAACCCTCTGAGTTTCGTTTCCTGCTGCTGTTTCCCCCGTGCAAATTCTGGCAGAGGAAGAAGTAAAGCTGTTGTTAAATATTAGTGAAGAAAACCTTCCTCTTCAGGTGCCGCAGAAACAGCATCAGGAGGGGCTTCAGGTAACCTGAGTGCCTCTTTCTCATAATTCCCTGTGCACCCCACCAGGTCTGTCACAGGCTGAAAGCACAAGCTCCCTCCTAATCAGTAAAACTTTAGTCACACACTTAAGCCAGCAGGATTTATTCCTGTGGTTAAGTCCATGCTTACAGGCTTTGTTGGATCAGGACCTGCACAAACACGAACAGTGAAAGTTGTCCATGTAGTTTGCTTTCCATAACTTTTAACAAAACCCAGAGTTACTTCCTTTTGGTTTTGTCTTGTAGCCAAAGTTTTCTGGCCCTTTTGCTTTGTTCTTCTGCATCTACCCTGGAGCAATTCACAGCAGCCCAGACTTTGGGCAGTTGATTTCCCTGTTTAGATATTTACCAGCCTGTAGGAATTCTTTATTTAAGTAGCAGACTGTGGAGAAAGGGTGAAGGGTGTTTGACTTCCCAGTGGTGCCTCTGACAAAGAACAGGTATAAAGAGATGTTTTAGGCTTTACTGTAGTGTTTGTTCTGCTCTGACTGCTCTCCTTTGGAAATGGCACCTATAGAGTCCATAGCACCCTTTGAGAGCTTGCAGAGGGATGAACAACATGGGAAGGGGCTGGAAAAGAACAAGGCTCCCAAACTCAACCAGCTGTTCTGCTACATCACTTAAAGAGGGTTTTCTTTCCTCTAGTAACCCCTAAAAAGGCAGATTATTCATTCCAGCTACCTTGTTCATCACTTTGGGAAGCTGAGTAAGAGGGGAAAATGCTTCAAACACCTTGGGCATCCTTGGGAATCCCACAGTGTGACGAGCAGATGTGCAGCACCATCCCATTTCCTTCCCTCTGGCTGTCCAGCAGCAGCTCTTCTGTGCCATCCGAATCCTGAGGGCTGTGCAGCAACATGGGCAGTTGCTGGGGCACAGTGAAACCCATGAAGGCTTGGAGGGCTTTTGTGCCTCTTTAGGACCTACAGTTCTCCCAGAACTGCCCTATTTTTTTTTTTAATGCCTTAGATATTTTTAGATCTTGAGAGACAAATATAGTTAATGCATTCAGCACTGACGTCAAACCCAGAGCCAGTGGGTAGCTGGAATAGCTAACATTTTATTTAATCATCTTGGTAAGCAGTTTTTTTCCCCCCTTCCTTTCTTTTTTGGTTAGAGAAAGAGGCTCTAGAAAGGCAGTTCAAGCTGGGCCAGACTGTGAGTAGAGGGGAAGGTTTGTTTGTTTTGGTCTGTAAGAGGAATCTCGTTCTCTACCTTGTTGCTCTTCAGGCAGTCATTTGTGTTGGAAAAGTGAGACTGAGATGCTCTGGCATCATCAAAAGGTTCTCCTGATAACTGGTGAGTTGTGTTTGCCCCTCTTCATGCCTGGTCCATGGAGGATGTGAGTTACTGAGCAATCCAGAGCTCTTGTGTTTTGCTCTCTGGTTCACACTCAGGTGTGTTGGGTGTTTCAGCCATTTGGCACATCCTGAGTCACCCAGGGCTGGATTAAACCTTTCCCATGACATGAGACACATGGAGACCTAGTGTGGGAATTAATCCAAGGTATAAATGTACAAAAAGCAACCTCTGCAAACACCAAAACTTATTATTATTCTATCTTTTATGCAGAGGTCTGGCTGATGTAACTGTCTTGATAAAAGAGGTGGAATAAAAAGATAAATACAGTAACAGGAATAAAGATCTCCAGTGAGAGTCTAAGCACATGAGTTTGACGCTGGGGAAATTTGTGTACATGACTTTTTAATGACTTTTCCCCATTAAACTCTGCCTTGGAAAGGTGTGTTTCGAGGAGCAGTGTTTGGTTGGACCCTTCCACGGGCTGGGTGGGAGCAGCAGCAACCTGTGCTCTGGCCCTTGGCCTCACTGCTGCTGTGCTGAAGTGCTTTCTCATCCCTAACACTGAGAAAAGGGGAGCACGAGCCTGCTCTTCTTGGATGCTTGGAGGATTGAGCAGCTGGGATGGAAAGGTGTGCTGTGCCCAGGGCTAAATCACAACTTGCATCCAGTAGCTCTCCACAGTGAGAAGAAGTCTGGGAGCATCTTAATACTGCAAGTTAAAATTGAGGATAATGCAGGAGGGATGTTCCTGCAGGTGTCTTAATGCTGTTTAATTCTTTCCCCTTAAAGCAGCCCTGGGACTTGCTAAAGCTGTGGCTGTGCTGAGTGTATAAACCTATAAGGTTCTTGCAAGTTGTGTAACACCATGGAATGACTGTGCTTGCAGAACATCCATGGAGCTCCTTATCCAGCCAGATGGTGACAAAAAGCTCTCTGGTGGCTCCAGGTATTAGTTTGAGCTTTGCTAGTCCATATCTCTGTGGTCCCCTTTGCTTCTGTCTCTTGCTGTGACCCAGCTTGTTGTTCTGCTTTGTAACTTGAGGTTGTTTCACCTTCTGTGCCAGAGAAGTTCATCTGGACTTCTGGGGCACCTGCAGGCTAAATGTGAGGCTGATGAGCGTCCACATCCCCTCCTGGGAGCTGGACCTTGTTTCCCTGCTCTCTTTGCTTTGCTGCTGCAGGGCAAAGCTGAGACTTGATGCACACAGCCACAGCAGAGCCCACGAGGTTCTTTTATTATCCAAGAATATTGGAAAAGTGGCTCCAGGGCCCCTCACAAGGAGGTTCTGTCTGTGCCTGAGACTGTTTTGCCTTCTGTGAGCCATCCAGCCTGTCCCTCCCCTCCCACTGCCAGCATCTCCCATCATTTCAGCTCTTCCTCTGGGCTCATTCTCCAGGTAACAATGTTCTTTCTCTGCAACAGTAAACTCAAATATTTTTCTAAACAGACAGGTCTGTTTGTGCTATTATGTGATTTTATATCTTTTTGTCTTCATAAATGAACCTTGCTGCAATCCTTCTCTAGAGGAGATTTTGGGGGGGCTTACAGGAATTAAAGCTTTGGGGTCTGATCGCTCTTACACAGGGCATGTTGATTTCTGTGCAGCTCAGACCAGATTTGGGCCCTGACCAGTCCTGATTCAGCCACAGAGCTATGACTTTTCACCCTGAACTGATTCTGGGAAGGGCTCTGCTGGAGTTCCTCTTTTCCCTTTGCCTGGTGAGCACATCAGGTGGATGATCTCAGCCAAAATTTCATTTTACCCTGCTCTGTTGCAAAGCTCAGCATCTACCTGCACCAACTTTCTTCAGACCAACATTTGAGGTGGGATTTTGGGTGTTGTGTTTTTGTCTGGAATATTACAAGCAGAAGGGCTTCTAAGATCACTTGCAGAGCTGCGAAGTCTCTCCAGGGTTGGGATGCCTGTAGGTGCAACTGTAGTATAAATGCAACAATTTGCCTGTTCTCTAGGGAAAGGAATTGGGTTTTTCCTGGTTTTCCAGCTCTTTGTGGGGCTGCATGGCCATGGCAGACCAGGCTGGTGTTGTGAACTCAGACCTACGCAGCAAAGCCTCAGCAAAATGCTCTACATGGTAATGAAGTTGACTCCACGAAGTCAAGAGCTCCAGTTCCTCTGCAGACACCCCCTGCCACGGTATTTATAGCCTACCTGCTGGTGGGTGGTGTGATTCTTTCTTGTATTGCCTTTTATTTTTTTATTTTTTTTTTTATTTGAAATTTTCATTCATGAAGGCTGAGGCTGCGCCGCCCACTCGGAGCAGTGCTGGATCCTGTACTCCTGCAGGGAGCACAGCTCTGGTTCCTCACCGAGGTGCCTGCTCTCTGCAGGGAGCTGGTCAAGATGGGCAGGGTTTCTCCTGGGGATGGATAAAATCCCACTGGGAGCCTCGAGGGATTGTGGTCCTCATACAGGCTGAGTGCCTTGGGTTTGCCAGACAGATCTGGCTGTGTCTCTCCTGTGCTTGTTGCTCTCTCCATTTGAAATTCTCCTTTTTTTTGGTGTTCTTAAATCTATCTGGTCTGGTCAGACTGAGATTTTTTTATGACCCTGAGATTATCTCAGTTGGTCAGAGCATGGGGCAGGTTCTATCCCAGTATGGGATTTGATGATCCTTGTGGTTCTCTTCCAACTCCAAATACTCTATGATTTTGTGCCCCAACTTGATTATCCAAAGGTTATCCTCCTTTCCTCTCTGAAAACCAGGGCTGCTTTATCAAGTCTCCACTTTTACACCCAGAATTCCTTCTTGCTTTATTTTTTCCCATCACTCCACCCCTTCAGCAGCTTCCCCAGCATCTCCACACCCACCCCTGCTCGCCTGTGGGTCTGCCTTGCTGGTGTCTTCATCGCCCCCTTCTCCCTGACAGCTTCTCCCTGTTCCTCAGGAACCCTGACACCTCCTCTGGTGCCTCAAGCCTACACCACCTTCTTGCTTTCTTTTCCATGCCATGGTCTTCCCAAGAATAAAAAAAAAAACAAACCAACTTCCTTTTGCTGAGGAATAAGAGCTGTGTAAGCGCCAGCTGCTTGAGAGCCCAAATCCTTCCCCGTGCCCTGCCCTGGGCACCTCAGTGTCTCACCACCTAAAGTTTGTTTCCTCTTTCACTGGGATAACACCAGGATAACACCAGATTCCACAAATTCCACAGTGTGCTGAGAGTATCAGTAATAGTAACAATATTGAACAGCTTGCATAAGGATCAGCAAGGACCATGGGAGGCTTCATTAGAAAGCCATTCACACCCATCCTGGGCAGCGATGGGAGGGTGTGTTCCTCCATTGTCCCTAGAAGATAGTTCCCAATCCAAGCCTACCTGAGCTGTTCCAGTCTTGGCAGCTTTGTCCACCTGCTCATAGTTCTGATGTTCTTCAGTGGCGTGATTTTTTGATGTGGGAGCATTGACAAACAAACATTTTCCATCTTATTCTCTCTGCTTTTCCACCTGGGAAGGGCAGGGATAGAGGGGCTGGGTGGGCACTTGGTGTCCAACCCAGGTCAACCCTCTAGAGAGGGTCAACCACCTCCCTGAAGGGCTGGGAAGGGAGCTGGGAGAGTTTGGAGCTCTATGCTGTGCATCTTGGGTGTCTTATGGGCTTGGTGAGCAGGGAAAGGGGATGGAACTGTGTCATCCAAAGCTTCGTGGAGCTGGTGAGCAGGGGATGGGGATGGAACTGTGTCATCCAAAGGTGTGTGGGGCTGGTGAGCAGGGAAAGGGGATGGAACTGTGTCATCCAAAGCTTCGTGGGGCTGGTGAGCAGGGAAAGGGGATGGAACTGTGTCATCCAAAGGTGTGTGGGGCTGGTGAGCAGGGAAAGGGGATGGAACTGTGTCATCCAAAGGTGTGTGGGGCTGGTGAGCAGGGGAAGGGGATGGAACTGTGTCATCCAAAGGTGTGTGGGGCTGGTGAGCAGGGGAAGGGGCTGGAACTGCATCACCCAAAGCTGTGTCTTTCTTAGCACAAGGTGCCAGACTTGGAGCACGGGGCAGGAGCCCGTGAGCCTCCCTGCCAGCAGAGACCTCAGAGGACCCCATCCTGCTCGTGCCTGGCTCCCACCCAGCTTTCTCCTGGCAGGCAGTGGGTCTGAGACACATGGACACCTGCCCACCAGGACCTGGATCCATCCCACTGCACCAACCAGCCATCAGATGGTGGTTGTGGTCCCTGCTGGGCTGGGCTGGACTGGGCCCAGCAGCCCCTGAGCTGCGGGCACGTGCTGGCAGGGCTGGGCTGCGTGCGGGCATGCACAGCACGGGAGCAGAGAGGTGGTATTTTTGGCCTTGCCCTTCCTTAGGGATAGGGAATGTCAAAACTACAGAACTCGCCTGAAATGCCAAATGTGAGATGAGGAATCCTCAGCGGGCAGAGTTGTTTTGTTGGCTTTTCAGAGAGCTGCCGAGCACACTGGGGGCCTCCAAGTGCAGCTTGGACAGAGGGAGATGATTTTCGGTGCAGGAATCTGACCCTTTGCTTTGAAGGAGTGAAATTCTACCTGCACATACCCATAAGCACTTTAAAGCAACCCCAGGATCAGTCTCTTTACTTTTGTTTGTGTAACTACACATGAGTTTTTTTCTCCCTCCTCTCCTGGAATTTGGTAACTGAAAACATTTTAGAGATATTAAGTCAATTTAAAGAGTGAGTTGGAGACAAAATGCTTCTCCAGCTCCCAATCTATCTTCATCTCCACCAGGCAAAAGCTGAATGGAAGTTCTAGTGAGACAAAATGAGGACAAGGCTGGTGTCCTGCTCAGGAGGGTGCAGGTGGTACCTGGTTGAGCTGGTCTTGAGCACTGCCATGCCCTGTAAAATGGGATGGGGATGGCTCAGACTGGGTCACAAGTCTGAGCTTCCCTCATTCTGGAGACCCTCTGTGGTTCTGCTTCATTCCAGAAGGAACACTTTTCTCCTGTGTGAATGAATTTCTTTCCCAACAACCTCTGAGCACAAGGGGTAAGAAATTGGAACCAAGAGTTGGAGAACTGCAGGTCTGAAGGGAAGCTCTGATTCAGCAATTACAAAGCCATGGCCCTGCCAGGGGGTTTTTAGGGAAAAGATTTGAGGACAAATTCTCCCAAATTTAGGACAACTTGAACCATAACAAGTGGTTTTACCTGGACCTGTGGCACTTACCAGGCCAAGGCAACTGCTTTCAACCCTTTTTCAGTTCCTGGCTCCCCAGAGAGGAGGTGTAGCTTGGGAATGGACTTTGAGAATAAATCAGAGAACTTCCTGGGAGGTTTATGGCAGGTGAGGGGACAGTGTGTGGGGTGGGTGGGACACTTGGCAGTGCTGTCTTGTGCTGGAAACACAAAAGCTTTGGTGATATTCCCAACCTCTCTGTCTCTGAGACATCTGGAGAGACAGGGCCGTGTATCACTGGGGAAGGCTGAGCACAGTTTGGCTGCTCCAGGGCCCTGCTGAGCTACGAATGAGTCTGGGAATGTATGGACAATGTGGATTTGTTTTCTCTCTGTGTGCATTTTTCTGCATCACATCAACCAAACTCAAAGTGCTGCCAGCAACTTTCTACAAGAGAACGTGGGCTTTGTGTCTGATTAGTGGCATGACAAGGAGTGGCAGGTTTAGATTAGATACTGGGAAGAAAGTCTTCCCTGTGAGGGTGGGCACGCCCTGGCACAGCTGTGGCTGCTCCATCCCTGGAAGTGACCAAGGCCAGCTTGGATGGGGCTTGGAGCAACCTGGGCTAGTGGAAGGTGTCCCTGCTCATGGCAGAGGGTGGAAGTGGATGATCTTTAAGGTCCCTTCCAACTTAGACCATGCTGTGATTCTGTGATCTGTCTGGGTTTCTCTGACTGCAGCCAAGGAGGGTTTCTTCTCTGAAATACTTTTAGGTGATGCTCAACACTCTGAGCCTATTCCTGGGACTTGAAGAGTCATTTTCTGTAGTTTTGGCTGATTGGGTGCTGTAACTTGGTCTGCTTACAAAGGGAAGGTGGGGATGTGAAAATAACTCTGTGCCTCCTCCCTTCCCCTCCTCTGGAGCTCAGGAGGGGAAATCATCACTGTGGGTCAATCCTGCTCAAAGAGGACATGATTTTCCTCTGTCCAGAGGTTCAGAGGAGGAGGGAGGAGATGGGCAGGCTCGGGAGAGGTCCTGAGAAAGGAGAGCCCTGAACTGGCACTGTGGGCAGGGGGATGATGCTGCTGGGAGCTGTGCTGGGAGCTCTGAATGCTTCTGGAAAATACAACCCCAGAGATCTTCAGTGTGGACTTTGACGTTCAGTTTCTCTGTCACTGCCAAGACCATGGTGGTTCAAACTTTCTGTTGTTTTGTTTGGGCCATTCACTCAAGAGTTGGACTTGTAGATCCCTTTCACCTCAGAATATTCTGTGATGTGTGACTTGCAGGGCTGCCCTTGAGTTATTCGGTGTTCTTGACTTTTTAAATATATATTTCCTCTCTTGGTGCTCTTATTTGCAGAGTAGAGCTCCAAAACAGAGCTGTGCTGGCTCAAAATGTTCAGGAAGAAACCTACCTGTCTTCCTGAGCCCTGTGAGTGAGGCTGTGAGGTGGGAGCACATGGCAGTGCCAGCGAGGTCACAGCACAGACCCCACCGCTGAATTTCCCTTCTCTGCTGCTGTTGCAAATGCAAGCTGTGAATTCCTGCCTGGAAGTGGCAGGCTCTCCTCCTGTATCGATACATCCCGAGCTGGGATTGCAAACCCCACGCTACAAAAACATGATTAGGAGAGAGACAATAAACAGAGCAGCCATCACTGATGCCACATAATGCATTCTGTCCTTACAATATAAATTTTTCCATTTCCTTTTCTAATTTCTAGTAATTGAGCTCAATGAGCCTGCTTGGAGCTGATTCCTCCATACAGTTTTCTTTACATCTATTTCAGATTTCTGGCCTCACTCCAGCTGCTTGCTTGATGGTGCATTTTATTTTAGCTTCTTAATTTGCTGTTAGAGTTGTCAACACCACGGGGCCCCCTTGTTGCTCTGCTTTGCTTAAGTAGGGTGGATATATTTCTTGGATGAGTTAACCTCTTGGGTGCTGCCAACACCATAAACCTGGCAGGTGTTACTGGGAGACACACACAGTGCTGGTGGCAGGTGAGTTGAAACAGGGAATGGGGGTGTGCCAGGCTGTGCTGCTGTATCACAGGGTAAACTAGGCTGGAGAAGACCTCTGTGATCATTGAGGCCAACCTTTGACCCAACAACACCTCATCAACCAGACCACGGCACTTGAGTGTCACGTCCAGTCTCCTCTTAAACCCCTCCAGGATGGTGATTCCACCACCTCCCTGGGTAGCCCATTCCAAAGCCCATCACCCTTTCTGTGAAGAACTTCTTAATGTCCAACCCAAACAGCCTCTGGCACAGCTTAAGGCTGTGCCCTCTTGTCCTGCTGGTGGTTCCCTGGGAGCAGAGCCCAGCCCACCCCGGCTCCCCGCTCCTGTCAGGGAGCTGTAGAGAGCGATGAGGTCACCCCTGAGCCTCCTTTTCTCCAGGCTGAGTTCCCCCAGCTCCATCAACGGCTCCTCACTGCACTTGTGCTCCAGACCCTTCACCAGCCTCGTTGCTCTTCTGTGGACCTGCTCCAGCCCCTCAACATCCTTCCCAAACCCAGGGGCCCTGAACTGGACACGGCACTTGATGTATGGCCTCACCAGTGCCAAGTCCAGGGGCAGAATCACCTCCCTGGTCTTCCAGTCCATGCTGTTCCCGATATCCAGGGAGGGAACGAGCCCCCAGAGGTGGAGATGACTTTCCCAGGCTCATCCTCACATGCCTTGGATTCGAGTGATGTCCTGGCACAACCCACACCTGCCCAGCAACAACCTCGAAGGGCCAGAGGCAGATTTGCTGTCGTGTCTTTCCCTGTCCCTGTAATTGCCTTTGAGAGGAATATGATGGGCTTGCAACTGCTTCAAGTACAGATCACCCCAATCAGGGACCTGAGGAGGTCAAAATCTCTCTCTTTGCAGGTCCCTGCAGTTCTGTTGAGTGCTGCAGATCAGCTTTGACCCAGAGCTACCCCGGAGCTGGCGTGCTGCCTTTGCAGTTATCTTTCATGCTGGTTTTTGTTGATGCAACAGAAAGCATTTCCATCTTCTCTTTATCCAAGTAACAGACATGATCCAATCAGGGCTGTGATGAGGCAAAACAAAAATATGAGGCATAAAACAGAAGCACAAATGCTTTCCTTCATGATTTCCTTCTTCTCAGTGGCTCAGGGTTTTATGGCTTTATAGAACTTTCCCCAGCGTGTTTTTCTTGCATTACCCATTTACATTTTTTTCAGAGCTTGGTTATGCAGGCAAAAAGCAGCTGTTTTGCAGGTGTCCTGATACATTTTCACTTTTCCAGATCTTTTTTGACACAGCACGTTCTCCTAGGCCATGTTAGTTGAAATGTCCCAGCTGCTCTGTGTTTGCTGCTGCCTGGATGGAACAAATTTGGCTTAGAATGTGTGATCCCCTGTGGGGCTGATTTCCCCCCCCTCCCCCCCCTCTTTTCTTTTATAAATCTTTCATGTCAGTCCTTTGGGTTGATGGTGTGGTGAGCCCTTGACACGGGGACCGTGCTGTTGCCTGGTGGCTGTATAAGACATCTTGTTCCATTGCTCACTGGAGAATCATCACTGGGAGAATAAAGCACATGTTTGTAGCCTGTTACTCAAATGCTGATCTGCTGCTTTGGCTGAATCATCAGCCCCATGCACAAATCACTGTTTATTGTTTACCTTGCTTCCAAATTAATCAGCCATTTGCTTTATAGAGGAGAAAGCAAAAAGCAATTGTTTCACCTTGCTGGTGGCAAAATCTCTTTGGGTTCCTTATTGCTGCAGAGTCACTTCCGCATCTCGGGCGAAATAACTTCCCTTACATTTCACACTTGGGGCTCATAGAGTTTGGAATGCCACTGGGAATATTGCTGGGCTGGAAAATGTCTCATTGTGGGTTTTTTTTGTGTGTTGTGTAGTGATAAGAATTAGGAAAAAATAAGCTTGATGTGATCGTGTTGCGTGATAGAGGAATGGGAGGGAACAACAACTCTGCTGTCATTGTCTGGGTGTCAGGGGGACAAAACAGATGAGCGGGGGGGTGTGGTAGAGCTGCAGGTCGGGTTTAGCAGGGGATTGTAAAGCTAATGATAAAAGTGCTGCTACAAATCAGCCCCTCTCAGGCAGTGCCATCAATACCACAGTTCCTTTGGCAGCAGAGAAACAAACTGCAATTACTTGCTGTATATTAGCCAAAAGAGGATTTCACTGCTGCTGGTTCTTTTCCCCCCTTGAACACAGACATCTGCAGAAGATATACATCAGCCCACTTGTAGCTTGAATAGGAGAGGATTTTGAGCTTGATGGTGATGGAAAAAACCCAATGATGGTTAATGCTTTCTAGCTCTAATTCTCTGCTGGGTACTTGTATTGGCAAAGGCTGTCCACCCTTGGAGGCAAGTGGGTGGTGATTTGCATGGAAAGAAAGAAACAAGATGAAGTTGAGATGCAAAGTAGAAAAAAGAAATTGCCATTAATTGGAGAAAAGCCTGGATTCATGCCAGTAAACTTTAAGTACTTTGAATGATTTACCTTCATTAGAAGATTAGGGATCAGAGAGGAGTCTCCACAGGGCAGTTCCACATAGTGGAATTGCCTCAGGAGGCACCTCTGTGCTTTGGGGAGACAGAAATAAGAGTGTGTGTGTGGGCAGCTGGTGTGACTTTGAGTTTCTCTGCCCTGTCTCTATGCAAACCCTCCACAGCTCTTCATGCTTTGCTTCCCTCCAGCCCTTCAAGTGGGGTAATAAAACTGGATGCGGCAGCGGAGACGGAGATCACAAAGCTGCGTTAATTAATCACTTGCAATAGCCTTGGCTTGTTCAGGTGGATTGTTGCAGTTTGCAGCCAGCAAACCCCCAGCCATATGCAGAGAGCTGCAGACTTGGTAGGGCTGGGGCTTTGTTCCCAGCCCTCCCCTTCTCCAGCCTGGCTGCTGAAATCCGAGGAGACAGCAGGGAGCAGCTCCATGGCACAGAGCCACGGAGCACGTGAGACAAGGGCATGTTTGCATTGCTTATGCAGAGCACATCAAGCAGTTTTTACAGCCTGAGGTAAAACTTTAATAGTTGTTTGATGGTAAATTTCCATGTCAGCTGCTCTGGAATTTGGTTTCAGGGCCGAGCCAGAAGCAGCATATTGTAGCGGGGGGGATTCCTGGTTATGTGAGAGCCACAAATGTGACCCGGCAAGGCAGAGATCCAAGAGGAGAATGCAAAGTTTGAATGATAACAGTTGCCTCATTCCAAGATGCAAATGAAACACCAAATGTTCAAGTTCAAGCTGGGGTGGTAGCTTTTTTTTTTTCTCTCTCCCCTCTTGAAAGATCTGGCCACCCCCAGACTGGGTCTGATGCAGTTTCTTTCTTGAACATATTGAATGCAGAATTCATCATCTTGGTAACTTTTTCCATATGGCTGTTATTCCTCCTGGAAATAGTTCTGTGTTTGGCTTCCTGTTCCACGGTCCTCCCTTCCCATGTCTGATTTCTTCTTTCTTCCCCACCCCACCCCCCTCATTTTCTTTCCCCTGATTGAATATGACGGTGGGTCCTTTGCAATTCATAACTGGAAAACGAGCCTGGGTTGAATTTGGGATGAGCAGGGAGCTGTAGGGAATGCTGAGTGCTGCTGTCGTAGCACGAACGTCTCCAGCCCACTTGTACTCGCTCATCCACATGGTTACAGGCACGGGGCTCAGTCAGCCCAGCTTGCATGAGCACACACTCATTCCTGGCCTTTGCCAAGTCCTCAGCTCCCCCCTGGAGTCAAAAAGCAGGAGAATTAAATCCTCATAACTTTCCTGCCTCTCTATCAACACACCTCTGTGTGGGTGTTGTGGCTGGTCAGCTCCTGAAAGGGTCAGCAGGTCAGTGGGACTCTCCTTCTCTAAAGAAATCAAACCAGCAGCATGTTTTGTGCTCCTTTATCAGAGCAGAGCTCATGTCTTTGGGTGCTGGGACTGGGCAGGGAGTTTGGATTCAGAGTCCTGGGAATTCTGATCGTGATCTTGCAGGTGGAACTGAGGCAGAGGAGGGGAGGGTTTGTTGACAGCAGTGCCTTCCCAACCATCTCCTCTGCTTGATCTCCTCAGTGACTAACACTTGATGTTGAAGCAGACTTTGCTGCAACAACCTTGAGGTGTTCTAGTGCTGGTGAAAACCCTGTGTGAGTGCCAAGGACTGATCTCCAAGAGCAGCACTCAGGGCCCAAGGCCTGGGCTCTGCTCAGCCTGCAGGACTGCAGAAGGACATTCAGCAGCACAAAGTGGCTGCCCATGAACGTGAGGAGCTGGTACCGACTCTGGAGAGAAAGGAACAGAGTACAGGCTGCCCTCCCACACTCTGCTGTGCCCAGCACATGTATCACACACCACATTCATCCTGGAGGGAAGAGAATGAGCAGACTGGGAATATTCATCTGAAAGCTCTGATGCTCGTTTGATTTGCCACTTTTCCAGCAGTGCCAGGCACTGACTTCATGGGGATGTCTGGCATTGTGCAGGTCAAGCTCTGAGTGTCCAGATGGCAGCAAATTGCCCATTAGGTGAATAATTGAGTCTTCTGGAAGGGAACAGGACCTGAATATGACCTGTGTTCCCAAGAGATGCTGCTTAGTAACCTTAGACATCAGTCCAGGAGCATTTGGGGAACACAGAGTCCTCCTGGGTGTCTTCATGGTACCCTCTATGCACATGCAAGCACAGAAAAAGCACTAAAGAATGTTTCTTTTTCTTCTGGGTGACATCAGATGGGCTAGGGAGACCAAGGGAAGATTCACTTTTGGAGCTGAAGCTTTCCTGAGCTCCTGGCTGGTGGAGCCCTGAGGTTCATGGGGGTTGTCACAGGTAGAAGGATGCCAGAAGGATGTTTATGATGGTGAGCTCATGCCCCACTT
The DNA here is from genome assembly GCA_035583155.1 of Acropternis orthonyx. NCBI lineage: Eukaryota > Metazoa > Chordata > Aves > Passeriformes > Rhinocryptidae > Acropternis > Acropternis orthonyx. The sequence continues at coordinate 9,221,828 of JAWWEU010000038.1, read as the reverse complement.
AGCAAATGATGGTGAATAAAACCCCTGAGAGCAGGCAGGAAGTGATCTAAGGGAGTTCAAGGCCTCTGAAACAGGGAGGGAAGAGTCACAAACTGAGTTGTCTTGGCCAGAAGCCGGTTTGTGCAGCAGATCCCACACAGGGGAGCCTGAGAAACAGCCTCATTATTGGCACAGGCTTCCTGGCAGATGCTCACCCCCAAAGCCCTGGGTCCCTTCCCTTCCCCCTTGTTTTCTTTTCACCTTTTCCCTGGTACTTCAGAGCTCTCGCTGACTCTGCCACTGCCATCGGGAGCTTCTGTCTTGACACAGGCTCTGCTCTCACCCAGTTTTGTTAGACAAAGGTAATAGCTCAGGAACCTGCTGAGATGAGATCCCACATTGCTCCCTGAAGTGTCAGTCTCAGCCATCTGTGCCCCTTCCCAGAGCCGAGGCCTCCTGCTTTTGTTTTCCTTGACTCTCTACCCCAAGGCAGGGGCAAAGGCGTCCAAGTTCCAGCTGGGCTCCTGCAGCAGCCTCACATTCTGTGCATGGGCAATTCCCGAGTGTCTCCTGCAATCCATTGCATCCCCCAGCCTGTGGGTTTACTCTGAGGATACAGAATGGTGGTCCGAGGCAGCTCGGCAAACTTCAGACCCTTTCTTCCTTCTGGGCAGCCCCAAATCCCAACCTGATGCCTCTTCAACTATTTCCTGGCCTCCAGAAAGGACTAAAGGCTGCTCTCACTGTCTTCAGTAACCATTGGAAGATTAATTAAATGAGGAATACTGAAGAGATTCCTGGTTCCATTTCAGCCTGGCCAGTCCCTGGGTGCCCAGGGTTGTTTGTGTTCGATCCCACCCCTCCCTTTGCTGCAGCTCCTCCCCTCCTGCTGCCTCACCCTGGTTGATGGCAGGGAGTGACCCTGGTGTTCCTATGGTGTTCCTCTGCCCCTGTGCCTGCAGTGAGCAGAGCGCATTACCCCTTTGATGAGGCTGCCTGTGTAGGAGGCACCAGGGCTGTTTGTCCTGGAGGGCCCAGAAGCACAGCCCAAGGCACTGGAGAGGGGGTGGTTTGATGTTGTGGGATGCAATGATGTGGGAAGGACATAGAGGGACCCAAGGGGGCAAGGTGTGAGCTGCGTGTGACTGCACCAGTGTGTCATCCTGCAAAGGCAACAGACCAAATGGCATTGGTGGGGATTATGCCCACAGGCAATAGGCTGGATGTCACCAGCAGGGACCATTCTAGCCATGGACAACAGTCTGGATGTCACCAGTGGGGGCCATTCTGTCCAGAGACAGTAGTCTGGGGTGCTACCAGTGGGTGTAATAGTCTGTGTGTCACCAGCAGGGACACTTCTGCCCAGGGGCAATAGTCTGGGTGTCACAGTTAGGCATTCTACCTAGGGACAATAGCCTGGGTGTCACCAGCAGGGGTCATTCTGTCCGGGGACAGTAGTCTGGGGTGCTACCAGCGGGCAGTAGTCTGTGTATCACCAGCAGGGACTCTTCTGCCCATGGGCAATAGCCTGGGTGTCACAGTTAGGGGTTCTGCCCAGGGACGATAGTCTGGCTGTCACCAGCAGGGATCATTCTAACCACGGGCAATAGGCTGGATGTCACCAGGGGGGATCATTCTGCCAGGGGACAGTAGTTCTGGTTGTCACCTGCAGGGACCATTCTGCCCATGGGCAATAGCCTGGATGTCACCAGTGCAGACAATTAAGCCCAGGGTCAAAAGCCTGGGTGTCACCTACGGGGACCATTCTGCCCTGGCTGAGGTGCCTCAGCTCCCAGCAGGGGTGGAGGGTTCAAGCAAGGGGCTGTGCTCACGTGCTGCTGGTGGTTTTGGCTCCAGTGTTGTGCTGGATATCGTGATGTGCCATGGGAGGTGTTGCTCAGTCCCACAAGACCAGCTGCCCTCTTGCCCCTTGGCATCCACACCACAGGAACCACTGTGGTCATGCTGGAAGAAGCTGGCCAGGGCCATGTCTAAGAGGTGAATTTCCGGGTGTCTCTACAATGTTATGAGCTGTGCTGGAGAAGGCTGACTCCTTGAAGGTCCATCCAGCTGCTTGATGAAACTATGAATCTTGCTGTGTTTGTACTGAAGGTCAAGGTGATGTGCTTTGGTTGTCCCCTCTGGCTCAAAGACTGTGGTTATGACAGGGTGAACTCTTGGGTCATCTGGATTTGGAGTATTAACCAGTTTCTCAAAAAATATTAAGTGAGGATGATAAATAAGTAACAGGGCGCTCTGGTGGGGTGGTGGGAGATGCCCAGGAAATGCTCAGGTCTTGGTGAATTATCCTCATGCCCTGCTGGGTTTAGCAAGCCCCACTCTAAGCACAGCTCAGTAGTTAAGTGTCCCTATCTCTGCATCAGCTCTGGCTGATAATTTATCCTGTGGTGATTTAAATTTGGTGACTTTATTTGAGTCCCCTGTGCTGGGCAAGGTGGCAGATGCTGTGGAAAGTGAGACCATTCCCATTTTGCTGCTCACCCTTCAGTTTGATCCCATCTCTGTGTGCTCCAATGGGAAGCTCTCAAGGGTTGGACTGAGGGATGTGAGGAAGAGCTCTGTGTTTATGTGTCTATTCTGTACCTGGGTTTGGTTATAAAAACAGAGGTTTTCAGTCTTGAGGGCTTCCATTAACATGAGATTTATAAGATTTTGTCGTTAAATGTGCCGTGCTGTGCTGGCTGCCTGTGCATGAGGAGCGGGCTGGAATCCTGAGACATCCTGCCACCCTGTCCCACAAAACATGAGCATTAAATTCCCATGGATGGCTCCCTTTATTATTTGAGATAGGAGACGGGAGAAGAATTCTTTAGGAGGCTAAATTTGCTTGGGAAAGAAGGAAAAGAAAGAGGAGTATTAGTTAATTTGGTTGCACATCTGCCTCCTGTGGTATTTTGTGGCCAAAGTGGTTGTTTCTGTTTTCCAAAAGAAGAGACACCACCTTGAAAGCCAAA
>JAWWEU010000038.1:9198145-9211975 GCA_035583155.1 Acropternis orthonyx | reverse complement strand
CCGCTCCAGCCCCTCAATCTCTTTCCTGAGCTGAGGGGCCCAGAACTGAACACAACACTCCAGGTGTGGCCTCACCAGCACAGAGTACAGGGGAGGGATCACTGCCCTGCTCCTGCTGGCCACGCTGTTTGTGATCCAGGCCAGGATACCACTGGCCTTCTTGGCCCCCTGGGCACAGTGTTGGCTCATGTTGAGCCTCCTGTCAGTCAGTCCCCCCAGGTCCCTTTCTGCCTGGCTGCATAAACTTACAGAGGTGGTGGTGGGTGTGTTTGTTGTGCAGGGTGGGTTGAGCTGTTGGGACTGCCTGAGGATATTGGGTTGTGAGGCTTTGCTGATGGGGCAAGTTGGCAATGTGAGAAGTTCCTGCTCTCAGCTGCAGGATCCTCCTGCCCCTTGGGAGGGGATGTGAAAGAGAATTGTGGGAAAACACTTCCCCCATTTAAATGGAAATCAAAAACCTGTTTGTGTTGGAAGGGAACTTAAAAACTGCCATGGGCACGGACACCTTCCAGTAACCCAGGTTGCTCCAAGCCCTGTCCAACCTGGCCTTGGACACTCCCAGGGATGGGGCAGCCACAGCTTCTCTGGGCACCCTGTGCCAGGGCCTGTCCACCCTCACATGGGCAAGGCCATCTCTCTTCTGAGGAGATGAGGTTGTGGCTCTGCTTCATCTAGTTGAGGCAGGAGTGCATCCTGTGTTGTCTGCTCTGGGTGTCCTTGGGCTCATCTTTAGAAAGATCTAAAGCTGTTAGGAGCATCCAAATGAGGGACACAGAAATGGTCGAGGGTCTGGAGGGGCCATAAAAGGAGAGGCTGAGGGCACTTGGCTTGTTCACCTGGAGAAGAGGATATTGAGGTCAGACCTCACCAGGGTCTGCAGCTCCAATCTCTGCTCTGTGTGACCACTGCACACAGGGAATGGCTGGAGCTGTGCCAGGGCAGGGTCAGGTTGGATCTCAGGGAAAGGCTCTTCCCCCAGAGGGTGGTGGGCACTGACCAGGCTCCCCAGGGCAGTGGGCACGGCCCCAAGGCTGGCAGAGCTCCAGGAGGGCTTGGATGATGCTCTGGGGCACAGGGTGGGATTGTTGGGGTGTCTGTGCAGGGCCAGGTGTTGGACTGGATGATCCTTGTGATCCTTCCAGCTCAGAACATTCTGTGAATTTGTGTCAGCCACACCATAACCATTTCAGTGCTGGAAAAAATTCAGTGCAGGATTCACACCCCTGTGCACCCCTGGAATCTGTGGGAGCAGCAGGGATGCAGTGGCAGCAACAAGGTTTGAAGCCACCTGGTCAGGTGGAAGGTGTCCCTTCCCATGGCAGGGGAGTGGAATGAGATGGTTTTTAAAGCCCCTGCCAACATAAACCAGTGGAACCTGGTGCTGTGTCCTCTGCATTCAGCTTTTGAACTTGGAGCGTGGTTAATGCAGGGGGTTTCAAAGGCAGCTGGGCTCCCCCTCTGCCTTAATGCTGGATGAAGAACAGGCGTGTAATGAGATCAGGCTGGTGGTTTTTAAGTGCAGCTGAGGCTGATTTCACGTGCTGAAGGCACCAGAATGCCAAATAAAAGCTTTTAACGTCTGAAAAATGGAAATGAAGTGAATGCCTTCAGAGCACCAGAGGGAACAAGGCGAAGGCGATGGTGAATGAAATAAACTGTGTGATGACAGGACAGAGGAGAAGAATGAAAAACAGGGAAAAAAAAACAGAGAAGAGCAGGGAAATAATATCCCCAGCCTGGATGCATGAAAGGTTTGGCTCCTGGCTTACTCTGAAATTAGTTAGATACATAAATACTGCTGTGACTCTGATCCTCTGGATTTTTACTAATTTTGGTTGGTTTTTGTTCTACTTTTGGCGAGATGTGCAAGGCTGAGCCCCCAGTGCTCCCATTGTGTGCTCAGCTCAGAAAGGTCAGGGGACATGAGGGGACATGTGCCATCCATCCATGGGGACAGACCACACTCTGCAGCCAAGCTGGGTGTGCTGGAGATGGAGGGATTTTATCCAGTCTTCTGGATCAAGATCCTGCCTTGATTTAAGGCAATAACTGAAAAAAATCCCACCCAACAAAATAAAAAAACCCCACCAAACCCCAAACCTCCCCAATGAGATAAAGTTCCAACAGCTCCCCACCCCACCACAGCCTCCTCCATTCTCATTGAGAGCTGGTGTCAGGTTAAGAATTAATACAAATATATTACAAATACACTCTGTAGAATTAGTTCATCTATTCACCTTCTTTGGGGAAAACTACACAGCAGTTCAAAAGCCAGGACAGAACCTGGAGTTTACAGTGTCAAAATCTACGATTGGAAACCTGAAATACGAATTTTCCAATGAAAATGGCTTGTTTGGGTGGGGGTAAAAACATTTTAATTTTGTTTTTGGATTTTATTTCTGGCACAAATCTTAACAAAGTGAAAACAAACATGTTTTCAAAATAAAAACAAGTGTGTTTAATCCAATAAGACAGATTGTGACTGTTTTCCTAAATGAAGTTTTATAAGCTTGACCTCTTCCAGCAGGAAGTTTTGATATGATCAAATTGTCGTTTTCTATCAGAAAACTGTTCTTCCAGAAAATCTGCAGCCACTTCCAATCAATATATTTCCTTTCTTGTGCTCTGGGCAACCTTGGGAATGGATGTCCTGGTGCAGTTCATTGTAAGGTTTTTCCTACTCTTTGGGACATGATTCAGCTCAATTACCCCTGGAGACAGAGGGGTGTTTGTACCCCCCTGTACCCCCATCCCATTCCCAGCCACCTCCCCCTCAGCCTGCTGAGCTCAGCAGAACCTGCCAGAGGAGATGCTGCTTTTTTCCTGGATTCCAGTTGTTTAACACATCCCATCCCTTGGAGCAGCTCGGAGGAGAAATGTCCATTCCAGGCCACCCATCCCTGGAAGTGTCCAAGGCCAGGTTGGATGGGGCTTGGAGCAACCTGGGCTGGTGGAAGGTGTCCCTGCCCATGGCAGGGGGGTTGGAACAACCCCTTGGTTTTTAAAGATCCCTTCCAACCCAAATCATTCTGGAATTCCATGTTTCTGTGTGGTTGGAGCTTTGCAGGCTGGGCACTGCCTGGTGTGGGGATGGCAGAACCTGAAGTAGGTTTGTGGTGCCCAACCTCTCTCTGAGCTCCAACCTTTGCTCAGGATTCAGGTGGGAACCAGGATGGAGCTCTGCACGTGGAAGGAGTTGCAGGGGTCAGTGGGAACTGTGGTGTGGATAAATCCCCTTCCTGCCTTTGATCCTTAATTCTAGAGTGGGTTTTTGATGCTGGCCTGGGACACGAGCACCCTGGCCCAGTTAGAGGCATCTGGAGTCAAGCTGGGAATTCCCAGGAAGTTATGGATACCCAAGGAGTAACACCTCTGCCTTCCTGCCCCATCCTTGCTGCTAGGGCTGGGAGAGCACAGGCAATGTTTCCAACAGGCAGGAAACCCCTGGAATGTGCCTTTCAAACCCCTGGGATGTGCCTTCCAAACCCCTGTAGTGTGCCTTCCAAACCTGTGGGATGTGCCTTTCCCAGGACACCCCAGTCCAAAAGCAGCACTCCCAGTCTGGACATGCCCACCTGCCATCAGGTGGGAAGACACAGCAGTGCTGTGCTGATGCTCATCTCATTCCCAGTGATCCCAGTGCAGCTCTTTAGGCAGCTGTTGGGATACCCTGGAGAGCTGCAGCTTTGCTAAAGAGCAAAAGTGGGAGCCAGACTTGTCTCTGCACGGGGAAGTGGCTGCAGGATGGGTGGGAGCTGGGCAGCACTTTGTGTGCTGCAGGATGTTCCTGCAGAGGATGCACCTTCTGGATGTCTCCAGGGTGTTGTCAGTGAGAGGAATGATGGAGCAGAACAACCTTTCCCCAGTCTGGGACCAGCTTGGAGATCCTGTGTAGTTTCTGCTTTGGGCAACCAGAATGGACCTCTGAGGGTTTTGTGTCTTGAAGGAACAAACTAAGAACATCTTGTCCTGTTTTAAGGCTCTTGCTGACCTGCTTTGGTTTGGTGTTCAAGCAGAGAGGAGCAGAGGTGTCCTGCTGGAGGGGGGAAACCATAACTGCTCGCTTTGACAACCTCCCTGAGGGTTTGGGGGTGTTTGTGTCACAGGGAACAGCTCCGGGGCAAGAAGAGGCACAACTTATCCAGGAGCTCCTGGCAGCATCACCTCCGAGCTTTTGGAGGCAAGAGAGACTTTTCAGAGCTTGGTTTTAGGACAGTGTTGCATCTTCAAAGAGTGCTCTAACCATGAGGCTGCTGGGCCTTCCGAGTCCCTGCTGGTAGAGTGGCTCTTCTGCTCCACAGCAGTGACATCAGTAGCTGTCGAGGCAGAGTGGGGACAGTCCCTTGGTGACATCCCACCTGCCCAGCCAGCCCAGGTTCATCTGCCCCGAGTGAAGCAGTTTCAAGAGGACAAAGTAAGAGCCATTAATTCCTGCTCTCATGTCCTAGGACAAGGACCTTGTTTTGGCAGAAGTGAGCCCAAAACTCGCCGGGATGGGCGACCTGCCCTCCTGTGCCCTGAGCAGATGTGCCAACCTGGAGATCCTGGGACAAGAGGGGTGGAATTAATGCTCTGTCCTTCTCTGGGGTGGTTCTGAATTTAACCCTTCATTTTCCCCTGTGGCACCAAAACACCTGACCTGAGAGTCACCAAACACAGCTGATCCTAATTGGGAGGTTATTAGGGATACATTCCTCTGGAGAAAGGTGCTTCAAAACCATCACCCAAACCAGCTGAAGGCTTGCTCTGAACACACATGTTTCCTATTAAAACATTAGCCCTTGATGAGCTGCAGCCACACAACAGGTGAGAGGAATCAGGTCCATGAAGAACAAGAGAAAAGGGATGGGTGAGGAGTGGCTGGTAATTCCTGAGACTCTCTCTCTGCTTCCCTGAGCTTTCAGAGCTCTGCTCATCCTTGGGAAGAGCAGAACCACCAGGATGGATTTGCTGCCTGTGTGGTGAAATTCCTGGGGTTTGGGAGAGGGGGAGAGCCGTGTTGGTTCCGAAGCACCTGGTGATGCAGGGAGTGACTTTGCACATTGGTCCTGTTGCTTTGGCCACGGGGAAGTTGTGCCACCTGAGGTAAGACCAGCTCCTGATCCAGGGTGTCCATCCCTTTGGAGCCCCTCTCACTGAGGGGCAGCTCACCTGGCTGGGCTGGTACAGGGATGGACTGAACACTCCAGGGGCTTCTAGGCATCCCTCTGATCCTGGTCGCTAATCCTTGGACTGATATTTTCCATTTCTGTTGAACAAACTGAGGAAAATTGACTCCAGGATGTTTGGGGAACCCAGGTACTTGCTCATTATTTTTTCCCTCACAAGATGTGAAAATAAGATGTTGCTTTATTTTGTTGGTTTTATATATAAATTTTAAAGCTCATTTACGCTGACTTGTGGAGAATTACCAAAGTCAAAAGACCCTTTGAGCCACCTAATTTAGTGAACACCAAAAGGAAATGTTTGATTATTCCTTCAGCTCTTCATTTTTCCTGGCTGAGCCTATTTACTGTATTCAGCCCAAATTAACCAGCACTTTTGGTTTCACTCCACATGCATTTTCCTTTGATAAAATATTTTCCAGAAGGACTTTGCTCAGCTTTCTTCCATTCCTAGTGTTTAGAATGAGAATGGAAATCATATTTCTCATCCTCAGAGGGTGTTGAATGGGAATTTTGTGTTATTTAGGATGCACACCAGTGCTTTTGTAAGGGATGTTCTGTGTGTGGCTGGAAGATGCTGTAATATATTATAAAGAGGTTTTATTTTCCTCAAGTGCTGGCTGTGTTCTCACACATGCTGGGAATGTGCAGGTGTGTGTGCGCGGGGAAACATAATTTTGTGTCCCCCAAACGACCTTTTGTATGAAGGAGACCTGTCTGAGGGTCTGGATATTGGTAATTGCCTCTTAAATTTCTCCTGGGCAGTTGTAGAAGATGAGGTTGTGTTGCAAATATTGAGCCTAAACCTTAACAAGTTGGCTTATGTGTGTTTAAATTTTTATGAGGGTAATTACTGGAGAATAATTGAGAGTCTTGCTCTGGTTTGACCTGTATCAATTAATTTGTTTTCCCCCTCAGTGGAAGAGGATGGTGCTCTCCACCATCTGAGCTCTATGGTTTAAAAATAAATCTTCTACTCCTTCTGATGTGCTGCTGTGATGGAGATGGAAAGAGAGGCTCTGCCTCTTCATGATGGCTTTAATTGAAATCCGCTCACCCCAGAAATGCTACAGATCTCCAAAGATGCTGGCAGAGACTGTGCAGATTTTATAGATATAGTAGAATGGTTTGGGTTGGAAGGGACCTTAAGGATCATCCCATTCCACCCCCTGCCATGGGCAGGGACACCTCCCACCAGCCCAGGTTGCTCCAAGCCCCGTCCAACCTGGCCTTGGACACTCCCAGGGATGGGGCAGCCACAGCTTCACTGGGCAACCTGTGCCAGGGCCTGCCCACCCTCACAGGGAATAATTTCTTCCCAATATCCCTTCTATCCCTTCCCTGTGGCAGTGGGAAGCCATTCCCTCTTGTCCTGTCCCTCCAGATCTTCATCCCAAGTCCCTCTCCAGCTCTCCTGGAGCCCCTTTAGGCACTAGAAAGAGCTCTAAGATCTCCCTGGAGCTTTCTCTTCTCCAGGTGAACCCTCCCAGCTCTCCCAACCCATCTCCAGAGCAGAGGGGCTCCAGCCCTTGGAGCATCTCTGTGGCCTCCTCTGGGTTTGCTCCAACAGGTGCATGTGAGGCTCTTGCTGGTGCAGGCACCAGATGTGCAGTGGGAAGAACAACATGGCTTGGAGATTGGAGGGGGGGAAAGCAATTTTTTAAGGGTTTCTTCTAAATGAAGCAGAGAAATGGCATCTCTAGGATGATCTTAGTAGTGTCTGTGGTTGACTAGAAAAGCTGACCTCTTCTTAGATGGCTTCATGCCTCTTCCTGACTGCCACACCTGAGGGCTGGGATATGGGGTCACCTTTCTGTGCTTACAACTTCACCATGGTGGCCAGGAAAGATCCTCTGTAGGGAGGGAGATTCGGCTCCTTCAGGGCTCCAAACCCAGACCCCTTTGCCCTGTGCTACCTGGGAGTGAAATATGAACAGGCATCAGATCCTTAAATGTCATTTACACCTGGAGCTGGAAGCTTTGGAGCAAAGGGAACTGCTCAAACTGAGGGAATAAAATTTATAAGGGATATTGGCACTTGCAGCCTGGGGGGAATGGAAATGCCACCTCATCCAGCCCCATTCCATGGTCCTTCACACTACCCACCCTGTTTTTGGGTGCTTTTCTTCTCCCTATGTGGCCTCTGGGAGATGTTCACAGAGGGATTTACTTGAATTTTGACAGTTTGGGGATCTTTAAGGCTGGTTGAAATGAATCCTGTGTAAAGGAGTGACCCAGAGCAGCCCTGGTGCAGAGCTTGAGTTGGTTCTTGTGCCTGAGGTTCATAAAATCTTTGGTAGAGAAATTATTGTTGTCTTTCTGGATCCATTCAAGGGGGGAAAAGAGGTCCCTTGGGGCCAGGATGAGCCCATGGAAGGCTGGTCTCCCCAGTTTATTAGACTCACTGGAGTGACAGGGAAGGTGGCTCCAGCCCTGTGGATCTGAGACACTGAGGCTGGGATGGTCTGTGGATGCTGGTCTGGGGATATCTGGAATATCAAACCGTGGGTAGTACAGCTCTCATCTCCTGCCAACAGCTGGACTCAGTCTTAGAGGTCTTCTCCAACCTGAATGATTCTGTATTTGAAGGTTTATGTATTTAGTTATCGATTATTTTGTTGTCTGGTGGCCACCACAGGCTCTGGTTGGCAGGGGCCAATCTCACCAAGAAATAGGTGTTAGGGTCAGTTTATTCAGCCCAGCATGAGAGCATGTGATGTCAGAGCTCTGTGAAGGTTATGGTTTTAGAATAAAAAGATAAAGGAGATGCCTGATGTGGAGCCAGCTGGGAAGAGGCTTGTATTCCCTGGAGATGTGGGGGGTGGGCAGGCTGTGTGTGGCTTGGGATGGCTGTTTTTGTGACCTTGACCGTTTTTTTGAGGGGTAGGGTCATACACAGTGTGAGGTGTGCAGAGCCTGAAGGCAGTGGGGAAGGTGTGAGTGACTCCAGAGCTGGCACTGGTGACTTGGGGCATGAGAGAAGCAGGAGGATTTAAACAGCAGGAGGGGTGAAAGTCTTCAGGTCAGCCACAAGAGATGCCTTGGGACAGAATTCCCCTTGGCCCAGGTTCTGCCTTGCTCTCCCTGTGCTCCAGCTCTCCTGCCTGCTGGGAGTGTGGAGCCAGTGGTGCCTCAGCCCATCCAACCTCGAGGCTCCCACACAACACAAATGCAGACGTGGCTCAATCTTCACCCCTTTCTTTTTGGCAGGGGGAGAGAAGGACAGGGTAAAGCTCTAATTAAAAAGCTGCTCCTGCCAGATATTTCACGCTCCTAATTGCTGACACAGGCTGGCCAGGGATGGTTTTTTCTCTCTTCTTTTCTGTTGAAATAAATAAGTAAAAGCAGGTTAAAGGATGTTGCTGTTCCAGGGCAAGCTGTATGACACATGAGAGGGGCCCCTCCTGCAAGTGCTTTGGCCTCATCTTTTCAGAGCTGCGCTGAAAACCACGGGGTGAGGGTGGTGGGGGTTCACGGACTGGCAGCTTGAATTTTGGAGGTGCAATTTAACTTCATCTTCCCAGCCCAGGGAGGGGATGAAAGCCTGTGGATGAGTCAGTTGTCTGGGCTGCTGGGGAGCACAGGCTGAGCCGAGGAGAGGGATTTGCTGACCTTGCAGCCCACTGATATTGTGGTGGAAGACAATCCTTCATTGAGGTGGGAGCAAAGGCTCTGGGAGATCTGAGAGCCCTTTCCAGTGCCTAAAGGGGCTCCAAGAGAGCTGGAGAGGGACTTGGGACAAGGGATGGAATGACAGGACAGGGGGAATGGTTTCTCAATGCCAGAGGACACGGATAGATGGGATATAAGAGAAGGAATTCTTGACTATAAGGGTGATGAGGCTCTGGCACAGGTTGCCCAGAGAAGCTGTGGCTGCCCCATCCCTGGAAGTGTCCAAGGCCAGGTTGGACAGGGCTTGGAGCAACCTGGGCTGGTGGAAGGTGTCCCTGCCCATGGCAGGGGGTGGCACTGGATGATCTTTAAGCTCCCTTCCAACCCAAACCAGTTTGGGATTCCATGAAAAGTGCTGCTGAGGATCAGCCTGGCTGGAGGAACCACCTTGCAGGGCCTGTGATGGGAGGGCAGAGCCTGTCCCAAGAGAGATGGTGCACTGAGTGAATTTGGAAGAGTTTGCTCTTCTAAAATTTCTGGTTGTGGTGAAAGGACTCAACCTGGCTGTGCTTCAGGGAGGCTCTGACTCCCCTGGGTCTTGATCGGGGCATAAGGATTCTCCCAGAAGTTATTTAATGTAGACTTGTTTTAACTTAATAAATCTCATCAGTTTCACAGCCCTGGGTCTTTCTGGTGCCAATGCAGAGCTCAGTGGGTTGTGGCAGTGCCAGTGGGTAGGCTGAGGCTGGTGGGTCCTGCTGCCCCATCTCAGCATCCCCCAGAGGAGATGGGGATAAATTCTGCTGTTGTGCGCTTCCTGAGCTACAACCAGTGCTCCCTCGGGAATGCTGAGTGGGACAGACTCTTGGACAAAGTAATGGATTACAGGTAGGGTTTCTCTGAGCTTGAGGCTCCTGAAACTACCTCCTTTGAGAGCAGAGGGACATCATGTCAGATTGCACAACTGATTCCATCTGCCTTTCCTTCCTTCCCAGTGCCTCCAGCTGCATCCAGCAACTCCCTGGGGAGAGCTGTTTACTGACTGAAAATGTTCAACCTCCTAAAGCATTGCCTCCAGCCAAGCCCCCTGTCCCTGCTGCCCCATCTCTGTGTGTAGCTGGTGGCAGACTCTGGGATGAGTTTTGGGAAGTGCATCCTGCAAAGCTGTAAAACCCCATTGCTGGAGCTGTGCACTGTCAGGAGATGCTGCTGGAAGGGCAGTTGTGGATGATGTGACAGGCACTTGTTTCCCACGGTGCCATCATCCTTCATCCCCCTGCCCTGCTGAGGGTGCTGCAAACCTGCAGCTTTCACAGAACTGCTCATCAGGGAACAGAAACTTCCCTAAATGTCCCCTCACTGCACCAGGTGTCCTTGGAAGTGCCCAGGGGGGATGTTCTAAGCTGTTTGGGATGTCCTTGAAGGAGTTGGGAGGGTTGGTGCCAAGCACAGAGAAGCTCTGGTGCTGTGTGAGGACCCTGTGTCTCTGTGAAGATGGAACAGTCTGAGGTGCTGAGATGTTTAATAGCACGAGGGAAAATTAAACCTCATGTTGCTGTGTAGACCATGAGTTCTGAGGAGTGGGAAGAGACAGGGAGAGCTCAGCTGTGGTGCCCTGCAAAGTGCTGATGGGGCTGTGGGTCAGTGTCCAGGCTGGTTCTTCTGTGGTGTCGGGAGCTGAATGTTGTCTGAGGGCTGGAACCAAAATATTGGGATAGTTTAACTCCATCTTTAAATGGAAAGCTGTGGAAGTGGGAAATGGTGGCCCACAGACAGTGTGGGAAAATTAGTGCAGATTTTGATGCTGAGGGAGATCAGCTGGAACCTATTGTCACTTTTGGCTTTTTAGGATACCTTTCCAAATCATTAGAGCATCACTTATCCTTATGGGAAATAAAACCATCCTCTTCTGCAGTGGCATGAGACAAAGAGCACAAGCTGCTGTGCTGGCTGGGAGCTGATCCTTCTGGGAGCTTTACAAAGTACTCTCCTACCTCAATTTGAAAAGGGAGAAGCAACTCTGCTGGCAGTACTACAGAGGACATCATGTGGTCAGTTATGCATTGGTAAAAAACAATAATTTTTCAAAATGTTCCCCAAAAAGATTATAATTAGTACAATTAAGAGTCTTGAATGGTAATTTTATTCTACTCAATAATAGTGCAAAGCACAAACCCCCCCCCCCCTATGAAACAATGCACCCAACATATGTAGGGCAACATCTTCGTGGTGTGAGCTGTACAATGTGTGCTTGTTTAAAATTATATTTAGATCCTTCAGTTCGGGATAATTGATTGCAGGAGGAGAACTTTGTGTGACTTCCATGCTTAGAGACAAGAACAAGGATGGCTCGAGGGCTTTGGTCCAAATTCACACAGAGAGACCACTCGGGTGGAGTTGAGCATGGGGGAGGGTTGGGTCCTGCTCTGGGCCACAACTTCCCTTTTCCTTTGGAACCTGCCAGCAACGTGGTGAGCTGGGTTGGTGATGGTGGGGACATGGACCTGCTGGAGCAGATCTAGAGGAGCCCATGGAGATGCCCCAAGGGCTGGAGCCAAGCTTGGAGAGCTGGGGGTGTTCACCCAGAGAAGAGAAGGTTCAAGGGAGATCTTGGAGCTCTTTCCAGTGCCTAAAGGGGCTCCAGGACAGCTGGAGAGGAACCTGGGATGAAGACCTGGAGGGACAAGACAATAGGGAATGGCTTCCCACTGGGAGAGGGCAGGGTTAGATGGGATATTGGGAAGGAATTCTTCCCTGTGAGGGTGGGTAGGCCCTGGAACAGGTTGGGCAGAGAAGCTGTGGCTGCCCCATCCCTGGGAGTGTCCAAGGCCAGGTTGGACGGGGCTTGGAGCAACCTGGGCTGGTGGGAGGTGTCCCTGCCCATGGCAGGGAGTGGGATGAGATGACCTTTACTGTCCCTTCCACCCAAGCCATTCTAGGCTTCTATGATGGGATGCCCCTCTCCTTCCTGCATTATTTAGTAGGATCAAAAAGTAAAAATATCTCTTTATTTTAACATCCCTTTAGTCGTCCTGATGGTTTGGAAACAGCCTGAAAGATCAGGATCTGTGGGGCAGGTGCCTTGAAACAAAAGTGCATTTGAGAGTGTGCTGCTGAGGGTTGGGGTGCTGAGAGCCCGGGGGTGCCTCAGGAGCAGCTCTGTGGTGGGACACAGGCAGCAGCAGCAGCCAGGAGCTCTGATTTCCTCTCCTCCCAGGGTTTTCCTGCTCCTTTGTTTTCCTCCACAGCCTGGCTCTGCTGTTCTCACATCTGAACACACAATTAACTTTCATGTTTCCTGGCGATTCTGTGCTGGTTGGTTCTGTCGCTGCAAACATTAGCTGGAAACTCCATTATATTAAGAAAGCACAAAGTCAGGTGGAAGAAGAGATAATTACCTTTCTAATATAATTATGGCTGGGCTGGTGAGCCTTTTATCTCAATCCTTGTTCTTCTGTACAACAACAGCAAGGATTAAAATTTGCCAGGTTATTGCTCGCTCACAGCAGCCAGAGCTGTTTTCTCCCCACAGCAGGGAGGAGTTTGTTAGAGGGGATTTCAGGTTAAGCCTTTGCGGAAGAGGAAGGAGCAGAGGGAGAAACCCTTTGTGCTATTAAAGCAGCTTGGAGGGAGAAAAACCAGCCAATGAGTGAGACAATCCCATCCCATGGGAATGGGGCTGTGGAGCTGGAGCACAGCAAAGGGCTGCTCTGGTTTTTGGGCTGGAGGGAATTTCCCCACCCAGGATGTTGTGTGTCCCTGCTGTTACTGCTCTGACCTGTCCCTTCTGTCCCTGCCAAGGAGCAGGGATGGGATGGCAGGTCCCTGCTTGGGTGGGGAGGGAGCAGAGGCAGGAGGCAAAGCCCTGCGTTAGAGGAGGAAAGCAGAAGGAAAAGCTCCTTGTCCCCACCCCAGACACGGGACAACACCTGCTTTAGGCTTGAGGGTGAGTTTGGGACTTGGCTGGTCTTGGTCGTGCTGTGGAAGGCTCTAGACTTTACTGCATCTCCATTTCCCAGCTGGGAGACCAAGGGAACCTGTTCTCTGTGCTGTGGGAAGAGCTGACAGCGCTCTCCTCTTGAGTGGCACAGAAGGGTTTTCCATTGCTTTCTTCCTCAGGCTTTTAGAATGCAAAACTATGTCCCTGGGACCTTCCTGGGGCACTGTGCCCTCCTCTTCCCCACCCTGGTCCCATCTGCTATGGAATGTGTGGTAGGGAATGGTGTCATCCTCCTGCATCCAGCTCTCTTCACCTTGGCTGATCCTTATGGATGGCTGGTGCTGTGGGAATGAGCTCCTTGGTCCTCTACCACCAGAAAACCCCCGTGGCTGTTTGAACAAGGTGCTCTTCCCAGCTGTCCCCTCATCCTGCTATCCCTGGGCAGGGAAGAGGGTCTGGCCAGCTGATGGAATTATAGAACCGAAAAGGTCAGATCTTTCACAGAACATAAAAGGCATTAAAATTCCACTGTCTCGTTTGTGTAATGAGAGAGAAAACAGGAGTGAGAGGAAAATGGAGAGGGGGGAAAAAAAATCTTCCTTCCTGAAGTTGGATGAGGGGAAGGGAAATGGTGTAAGTTTAACTCCTGTACTTACGCGTGGTTTGATGTAGCTGTGTGTGCAGGTCCAGCCTCTCCCCTCGGTGTAAAGGAGCTAAAATCTGGCTCTGGGTCACTCACTGGTGTAATGAATTTGGTGGTTTCAGCTTTCCCCTCATTGGTTTGGTCTTTGCCAGAGCTTGCTCTCAGAACCCAGGAGATGCTGGGGATGGGGAGGCATCAATCCTGGCAGTTCTATTTGATGTGATTGAAGCTGGAAAAACAGGAGGTGAGGATGAGGTGCTGAGGAGCGGGACAGCAAGATCCAGGATACACCTGCATATTCAGCATCTGAAAGGGGTGATGGGGCTGGGTGTGGCATTGCCAGCTCTGGCTGGGGGACCCTCTGCCATGAAACATCTGCAGTGATGTGCCCTGCACAGACACCCCAACAATCCCACCCTGTGCCCCGGAGCATCATCCAAACCCCCCTGGAGCTCTGGCAGCCTTGGGGC
>JAWWEU010000038.1:9178806-9194573 GCA_035583155.1 Acropternis orthonyx | reverse complement strand
GAGGGGGTGGATTCACCATCCCTGGAGGTGTTTAAGCTGAGACTGGATGTGGCACTGAGTGCCATGGGCTGGTAATCGCAGTGGTGTTGGATCAGGGGTTGGACTTGATGGTCTCAAAGGTCCCTTCCAACCCAGTTGTTTCTATGATCTCTGCTGTGTGGGGATGTCTGGGGGTGTTTCAGGTGGCTGCAGCACATGGACAGACCTCCTTACCTGGCCAGGGAGTGAAGTGAAGCTCTGAAACCCCATGAGTGATGCAAATGGAGCCTGGAAAACTGCAACTTCCATCCCTGCTGTGTAACTGCCCGATGGGCCCAAAGGGACTGCTCTGGAAAGCTGGAGAACACAAACATTTGCTGCTGTGCTGGGCCCTGGGCTGGCAGTTTTCTGCCCACAGTGTGGATTTTTTTAGTGCCTGGTTTATACAGCCCAGAAATGTAGAGTTTATGATGAAAATGCTGCCAGACTTTTCTCTGCAGCAATTCCAGGGTTCTTAACAGCCCAGTGGGGAGCGAGAGCCTCCATTATCTGAACCGCCAATTAATTGGAACACGTTCCCCTGTCCTGTTATAAAGATGTCACTTCCCTGTGCCAGTGACATTGCTCTGGCCTCTGAGCCCCCACCTGCCTCTGCTGCCCACTTGCATTGCCCATTTTCTTTGGTGGAACAGGCTGTCCAGAGAGGTTTGGAGTCTCCTTCCCTGGGGATATTCCAAACCCATCCGGACACAGTCCTGAGTGACTGCTCCAGGGGATCCTGCTAGAGCAGGGAGGTCACACTGGATCATAGAATGTTACAAGTTGGAAGGGACCTTAAAGATCATCCAGTGCCACCCCCTGCCATGGGCAGGGACACCTTCCACTAGCCCAGGTTGCTCCAAGCCCCATCCAACCTGGTTTGGGACACTCAAAGGGATGGGGCAGCCACAGCTTCTCTGTGCCAGGGCCTGCCCACCCTCACAGGGAAGGATTTATTCCTGATTTCTAGCCTCAATTTCCCCTCTTTCACATTTTGCTTGATGACCTCCAACGGTTCCTTCCAACCTGAACCATTCTGTGGTTGCTGACTAGGAAGCACCTTGTGTTGGCTTTGGGAAGGGGATTATCCTGCTGGGGTGGGTGTGGAGGGATGGGCCATGTGGGGAAAGAGTGGAGTGGAGTAGGGAAAAAGCAAGACTGGCACACCAATGCCCAGAGACTGAGACTGTGGACTTGTGTTGTGTTGGTGTTGAAGCACCAGAGAACTGCTGTCATGTGCTGCAGGGGGCAAATTTGGTCAAACATCCTCCTCTGGCTGCACATCTGGGAACTTGTTCTGGTGTGGTCCTGGAAGCTGCAGCTGGATCCCTCTTTCCCCAGCTTTGCCACTGGGGAGTGATGTGATCACAGAATCATGGATTATCTGAGTTGGAAGGGACCCACAAGGATCATTGGAGTGTGACAGCTCTGCTCTGCTCCAACAGGGAAAGAACAAGGGTTAAAAAAGGAACAAATAAACGTTTGTTTGGACTGTTGCATTGGAATGGGCTCAGTTTGAGTGGGGATGAGGAGGTAACTCAGCTGAGGTTTGGACAACATTCCCAGGCACGTGGTGGGATGGTGCAGGGACAGAAGTTGGACTTGATCCTTGTGGGCCCCTCCCACCTCAGGAGATTCTGAGAACTCCCCAGCGTGGTTGGGTGATGGGAACTTGCATGTCGCTTCTCTAGCCAGAAGAGGCTTTTTAATTGCACATCAAATTTTCTGGGATGTTCATCCTCAGAAGGGCTTCTGGTGGGGTGTAGTAATTGCTGGAAGGTGTTGCTGGGCAGACACATCTCCTGGAGGCAGGACCCACCGTATGAGCTGCAGAACTTGAGCTTTATCTGTACAAAACCTGAAAAAAAAAGGGGATTTATTTATCACATTTGGGAAATGCTGTTCCCAAAGCACCAAGCACAGGAGCTGTTATGGTTAAATCATCCTAAAAACCAGGAAGGGGGCGGGGGGGGAGTTACAATTTCTGTTCTCAATACTGAAGGAATAAATCCTGACTTTTTCGTGTCCACAGCCCAGCTTGCAACAGGTTTAAAGCACAGTACAGATGGCTGTGCAATTATTGCCAACATCTACTCATTGTATTAGATAAGGCCCTGGGTTTATTTAGCAGAAGCAGATGGAGGGAATACACAATATTTTAGATGTCTTGGCAAACTGTGTTTTCCTTAGAACAACATTGCATGTTTGATGTGATAGTTCTGGCCAAAAAAAAAAAGGCAACACAAAAAAAGAGAAATAATGCTACCTTTTTAAGGACAATGAGGTGTGACTTAAAAAAAAAAAGAAATATTATATTGCAAGTCATGTTATGACATCTGATGCCTTATGATCCTTGTGACAAGAGGAGACTGAGCTTTCAGAATGTATTTTTTGTGGCTCATAGAATAAAGCTTGAAAACAAAACCCCAGCTCTCTACAAAAGCTGAGAGATCATAATGCAAATAGTCATAACATGTAATTTTTTTTATGATCTCATGACGTTTAGTCCAGCCTTGTTGATTTTTGGGGCTGCCTGCTTGTGTGAGTAGTGACAATACTGTACCTCTGAGCAAGGGGCAGCTGCTGTGGGTGGGAAAACACTGGGATTTGGGTCCTTTGGGGCAGGAGGTGTTTGAGGAACACACAGATCTCTGCTTGACCTGAGCATTCACAAATGTGAATGTTTGGATGGGGTTTGGATGTTTGGATGATGCTCTGGGGCACAGGGTGTGACTCTCGGGAATGGGGCTCTGCAGGGCTGAGGGTTGGACTGGATGATCCCTGTGGGTCCCTTCCAACTCAGCACATTCTGTGGTTCTTGTGATTCCAGACGTCAGGGAATGGTTCAGCTGGTGGCTTGATGGGAAAGCCTGTAGTGCAGTGTGTCATAGAATCACAGAATATCCTGAGCTGGGAGGGACCCACAAGGATCATTGAATCCAACCCCTGGTCCTGCACAGATACCCCAACAACCCCAGCCTGTCCCTCAGAGCATCATCCAAACCCTCCTGCAGCTCTGGCAGCCTTGGGGCCGTGCCCACTGCCCTGGGGAGCCTGGTCAGTGCCCACCACCCTCTGGGGGAAGAGCCTTTCCCTGAGATCCAACCTGAGCCTGCCCTGTAACCTCACAAGAGCTCCCCTTTCCCTCCTGACTGATATTCCCAGCACTGGCAGGTATTTTTCCTTCTCCTTCACCCCAGCCCCTCACTGGCAGCTCCCCATCCCTCCCCTGACAGTCCCAGCAGCACCAGCTCAGCCCCCCAGTGGGGAAGGCTGAGCTATTACCCTGAACCATCTTGTTTTGCTTTTTAAACACTAATGTAATGTGATAGTGATGACATTTTCTGCTCAGCTCATGAACAGTCTCTTCTGGGGACTGGCCAAATGCAGAGGGTGATGTTCTGGTTCCAAATAACACAGACTTCGTCACGGCTCCCGGGGCAGCCTGGCAAGGAGTCTGTCCTTCGTGGGGACTGCAGGGAGGGAGGCTTGAGATGTGCCTCCAGTGACTCAGACTTCTTGTCTCCTGCTGCCCTGCTAGCCCACCTGGCAGGGAAATGCATCCCCCATCTACCTACCAGCTGTCCCGTGCCCTTTGCCCAGTTTTGTGGTGCCAGCTTGTAGAGAGCTGAGTCCTGCTCCTCCAGGCTTTCTGCCACAGCAGTGACCTGTGGGGTCTGCTCTGGGGGACGTTTTTCATGCACACAGGGTTTGGGAGTTTAGAATTTCTAGGAAAAAGGCAGCTTTAAATTGAGTCAAAACTCTTTGCAGGTTTGACGTGAATTGCTTTCACTAAAAAGGAAAAGGTATTTAAATTTGGGAGTAATTCCTTTTAGATCTTGACAAATGAAACAATCCCAAATGCTGTTTCATTGTTCTCTCATTTCCCTCCCCTAAAGCAAAAATACTCAAAACATTTTGCTGGCCCTGGAGTTCTTCTCTCCTCTTTAAGAATCTTGTTGGTTACTGAGTTAAGCCCTCCACAGCCTGACCATGGGATGGGGTGGGTGACACCAGATATGTCCAGGAAAACGCTTTGTGCTTCCAATTGCTGCCCTCAGCATCCTCTGGAACCACGCTCTGGGATGCCCATTTCCAGGGGCATGAGGCACCATCTCTCCTTTGTAATGTTAATGGAGTGAGGCTCAAGGTATGACCTACTTTCCAGCCACAATGAAGCTCAGGATGGTTTTAACTCCTCTGTGCTCAGTTTTCCCACCGTGAGCTCCCTGAAATGGTTTTGGGACATGTGCATTTTCCTGCCAGCTGTCAGTGCTGATTGCAAATGAGCTTCCTCTTCTGCTCTGCCGTGTGGTGTGTCCATGTCTCTCCTGCTTAGCAGCAACAAGGACTTATTGGAGCACTTGCCTCATAATCAGCATATCTTCCTTCATCCTGGGCAGGAGCCAAGCCCTCAGCTCCCTGCACTCTGCAGAACCTCCTTTGGGGTATTTGAGTGTCACGCACTGTTTGGCTGCTGCATCTTGTTGTTGCAGAGGAGTGTTTGTCTACAGATGCTGCTCTCCCCGTGTTCTCCCAGGAGCCTGGCTCAGGAATTACAGTCAGAAAAGTAGGTTGCAGGTGGTTTGGGGAGGGGACTCTGCTCTCATTTTGCTGTGTCTCCTCCCAGGACTCTGGAGTGTTTCTGCAAAACAGGAGGAGGGAATTTGTGTTCATATCTGGGCAGCTCTGTGAGCTGAAGGCTTGGGGGCAAATTTAACGCTGGTTACAGAAGGCTCAGAAACGCACCCATTTGGTGTGACACCAAGGAAGGGCCCTCTGGAGATGAGCCAGTCCAACCCCTTGCCAAGGCAGGGTCACCCAGAGAGGGTGACAAAGAAACACATCCAGGTGGGGCTTGAATGTCTCCAGATGGGAGACTCCACACCCTCCCTGGGCAGCTGTTCTGGTGCTCTGCCACCTCCATGGGAAGTTCTTCCTTGTGTTGAGGTGGAACTTGTGTTTTCTTTTATGGCCTTTGCTCCTCATCCTGTTGCTGGGCACCTGAACAGAGTCTGGCACCACCCTCTTGGCACCCTTTGGAGATGTTTGTATGGACTGCTGAGATACCCCTCAGTCTTCTCTTACGGGTTGGCTCTTTGTGCCTCTGAATCCCTGTGTGGTGAATATTGTTATTTCCTTGGTTTATTTTATTCTGCCTTTGTGTTACAGCTAAGCAGAGGCTTTTCCTTCAGCACAGTGAGGCTGTTTTGATGGATACAGTTGATTTGGGATCAAACCTGTTTGAGCACAGGGATCAGCCTGAGTTGCTCTGAACAGCCTGGTGTTAAGGAAAGGGGTGGGACCTGGTAGGCTGTGTTGAAAGTTAGGATCAGGCCTAGGTGCAACATGCTGAATGCTTAGGCTTCATATTGGTCATCCAAATATTGAATGCTTAGGTTTGGTTTTAGTCATCCAAATGCTGAATGCTTAGGTTTGGTATTGGTCATCCAAAGGAGACACAGAGGGGTGGAAGTACCAAAGTGATTTTCAAAACTTTCAAAGGGGGAAAATGTAACAAAGTATAATGGAAATCATTTTATAAGTCTGTAATCAAGGATGACTTTTAAGGGAAATCTTTAGAAAGAAGAAAATCATGGATGCGATTAAAGGTATAGATCCCATCACAACCCTAGATGTGATTAAAGTTATATGTAAAGTAGATCCAATCACATCCCTAGATGTGATTAAAGTTATATGTAAAGTAGATCCAATCACATCCCTAGATGTGATTAAAGTTTCAGGTGAAGTAGATCCCATCACATCCCTGTTGTGTGGGAGGGACAATGGACAGCTGGGGGGGAGTCGCCAGTGTGGAGTGGCAGAGCCAGCAGATGAACCTGGTCATGCCATCAATTAAACGGTGCAATTAGCACGTCAGATTCACTTATCAGCTCAACCCTGGTGTCCACTCTGTGCCTTTGGTAGTCAAGATAAAGCTCACACACCATGAAATCCAACTGAGTGGAAAGGGGCATCTTTCCAACTGCTGCAGTCACTGTTTGCTGGCAGACCTGGGGCTGTGGGACCGCCAGTCGTGTCACCACAGACTGAGTGTGAGCTGGCTGAGCAAAGCAGCTGCCACATCCAAGGGGAGTGTCACCCAAGGAGGTGGCTCCTGGGCACCCCTTGGCTGGGTGTCTCCTGTGCCCTGCCCTTGAGCCCTGGGTGGGGAAATCAGGCAGCCCCCATGCCTGGCATGAGGCTGAGCCTCAGCGTGAGCACTGGAGTCATCCCGGTGTGCACTGAGGTGTCTCTCAGCAACCCCCTTCCCACAATGCCAACCCTCCCTGCATCCTTCTGCAGCTTCCAGTGTGTGCAGCTGCTGTGGCTCCTCCCTGGGCGTCCTGCTCCTTGGCTCCATCCACCGCCAAACCCTCATCATCTGCTCTACATGTGAGGAAATGAGGGCGAGCGGTGCCCTCGTGGCACAAGTTGCCAGAGGTCATGGCGTGTCCTTCGTGGTGCTGCCTGTTCACTGTTGGTGCTCTGGTAGAGGTCAGTGCCAGGAGGATCTGATGTTCCTTCTTAAATGCCTTCTCCAGCCCCCAGACAATGGAGGGGACATCAGGAAGGAGTGGGTGGGCAACAGTTGCAGATAGAGGTGTCAGTCAGCCCATGGGGGAAATATCCTTAAACTACTCATCCAATATTCATTAAGATATTTTTTCAATTTGTTTTCCCCATTGGATTCCATTTCCTGGAGGTCTCCAGGCCTTGTTAACCATCAGCAGCCTGTGCTCAAAGTCAGGCTCTGGGAATGGGGGGGATTTACAGGAGTTTTCTCCCTGTCAGGTATTTTGGGATTGATGCTGCCAAGGTGGGGTTGAACCTGTGGGTAAGAAATGACAGTTGCTCATTCTTTTCCTAAGCCAGCTGCTGGGTTTATCCTGCTTTGAGGGAAGCTGTCTGCAGAGTATTTAGTCTTTCTCCTAATCCTGCTGAAGGGATTGATTTGGTTCTTAGGAACAGGTGTTTGGCATAAGGGCTCTAGAAAAAAAAGAAATCTCTTTCTAGGACTAGAATTAATACAAAATAACAAGGTTACATTAAAAATGCCAACAGTTTGTGCCAGTGATTCCTCCTGTGGCAGAACTGCCCTGGCAACGGAGTTGTCCAGTGGCGAGATCCCCTGGGAAGTGTTAATGGCTCTGAGCTCTTCATCTGCTGTAGCTCTTTGTTATCTGCTCAGGAGCAGACACACGGAAGCTGCTGGACCTGCAGCCAGCTCCAGTTCTGCCCTGCACATCCATCCCATGCTGTGATTTATAGACAGGGGTGGCAGGAGACTAGGTGGAAACTGTGCTCCATCTCCTGCAGATGTTGGGCATCTGGCTGTGCCTCTGGGTGATGAAATACACAGAAAACCTGCATTTTTGATCCCCTAGCTTTGGCTGTGGCTCAGGGCATCTCCTGTGGTTCTGTTGCTCTGCCTCCTCCCACCTTGGGGGAGATGCAAAGCACCTCTGGCACCTGGGAAAGCTGAAATAAATCCACTGAAAGGCCATTAAAGCAGGAGGAGAATGAGGTGGGGCTGCTCCTGAGGGAGCAGGGTCAGCTCTGCATTTAGAGCTCTGGGACTAAGCCTGAAGGAGTTCCAAGGCATTTTCTTTGGTCAGCGATTCAATGGGGAGATTCCTTACCTGGGATTTATCTGCCAGCTGAAGCGGCACACAACAACCCTGAGCTCCCAGGAATTTAAAAGGAATGGATTGCTAATTATTGATGTTCCCATAACACTCAGCAAAGGAACTTTCCCTTCTTTCTTTGCTTTCTTTTATACCCGAAAGACTCAGCTGCTTTTATAATTTATTCCAGGCTTTGCTAGAATCCAAGTTCTCAAGCATTTATCGCACATCTGTCTCTGGGAAGGGATGTCAGTCAGAGCTTGTCAGTGGAGGGGAGAGAGAGAAAGCAGCATTTGAGCAATGTGGGGACAGGGAGGATTGAGGTTCTGAGCACCCAGGGCTAGCAGGATCATGCCCAGGTCCTGTCCAGCAGCACAGGAGAGGTTTGGTGTTCAGCCACCCTGCTCATCAAAAAGGCAAATTACATGGAGGGACTTGTTTAATGAGATTTTGTTGCACTTACACACTTGAAGTGCTATCAAAGGCATCCTATCAGATCTCAGTGTTTCTGTACAACCCATTAAGATACAGCAAAGGCTGCAGCCCAAACCATTTATTCCTTGTGAGGTTATCACCTAAAATCTTATGGTTTAGCATTTTATTTTTTACCTTTTCCAGCTGATTTTCTCTCCCAGCATTGGCTCACCCATCACCTCTCCTTTGTTCTCGGCTCTTGGCTGTGTAGCCAGGGATGTTTCAGCAGGATTGTTGGGCTGTGCTTGTCAGCTGGCTCCTTTGATCTCTCTATTTCTCTTATTTTTAATGATAATTTCCCTCTTGTTCTGACCTAACTCACAGTGGCTTCTGGCAACTTTCAGCTGGAGCAGGGGGAAAAGTGAAACAGCAAGGTGGCACTTTGGCAAATGCCATGAAGTTAATTAAGGTCTTTCCCTCCCTGGGACATTTTTCCAGGCATGTCTGGGAGCAGTTTAGGGAACTGGACTGGTGAGCAGCTGCAAATTAGCTTTGGTTTTGCAGGGAGAAAAGGCATCATCTCTGTCCTGGCACAGCTTCTGAGCCGCTTCGTTGTGCTCCAGGTGCTGCTGGCGGGTCCTTTGTAAGACTCCAAGGGCTCCTGGGTTGGGTGGTGACACTGTGACCCTTCTAAAGTGTCTGGGGCTGCAGAGCTGTGGGTGTGAGCGCAGAGGGTGACAAGGCTGCAGCATCCAGCCCTCCCACAGCACAGACCTGCTGGGTGCCCCCCTGGGCTTTCTCACCACCTGCCTCGTTCACCTGCAAGGCTCAAAGGTGGGTGTTTAGACCTGGAGCTGCCTCCTCATCCCCTTGGTCTTCTCTTTCTGCTGGAGCAAGTGCAGAGGAGGTCATGGAGGTGCTCCAAGGGCTGGAGAGCCTCTGCTCTGGAGCTCTGGGAGAGCTGGGGGTGTTCACCTGGAGAAGAGAAGGCTCCAGAGAGATCTTAGAGCTCTTTCCAGTGCCTAAAGGGGCTCCAGGAGAGATGGAGAGGAACTTGGGATGAAGATCTGGAGGGACAGGACAAGAGGGAATGGCTTCCCACTGCCAGAGGGAAGGGATAGATGGGATATTGGGAAGAACATCTTCCCTGTGAGGGTGGGCAGGCCCTGGCACAGGGTGCCCAGAGAAGCTGTGGCTGCCCCATCCCTGGGAGTGTCCAAGGCCAGGTTGGACGGGGCTTGGAGCAACCTGGGCTGGTGGAAGGTGTCCCTGCCTATGGCAGGGGGTGGGATGGGATGCTCTTTCAGGTCCCTCCCAACCCAAACCAGCAGATTCTGTGACTTTCCCCCTCAAAGTGACTTTGTTTAGCAAACAGCTGTGTTTTTTGTCTTTTCCTCTCCAGTCAAAACCTGTCCAGGGCTCTTTTGTTTTCCAAGAGTGATTCCAGGGCAGAGGCAGCAGGGACAGCTCAGCTCTTTGGTCGTGGCTGGTTTGTGTGATGTGACTGGGATGTGACACAGACCATGGGACATGGTGGGCTGTAGGGTGCCTGTGTGGGCTGGCTGGGGAACGACAGTGCCAGTGATGTGGGAATTAATTACTCTTTGGTGGTTTTGACTGGGAAAGGGAGTGTTGAGTGTTCCCGTAGTTTGAGCAGGGTGTTTTTAACATCAAGCTAGTCAGGAGGAAAACTCTGGAATGCAGGCTTCAAGCCACTGGAACATTTACTGGCACCATGGAGCTGATTGATGGTGTCTCCCATTTCCCCCCATTTTCTCTTTGAATTTAAGACAAAACAATAACTATCAAGCACTCCTTCCCTCAGCTTGTACCAGGAACCAGCCTGATGACAGCACAAATCCATCCTGGCTCACTGGAGACTAATTGTGCTGGTAGGAGCAACATCCAAGGTGGATGTTGAAGATTATCTTTTGACTTGAAGTGTTATTGCCACACTGCACGGGTTTGTAAGTGAATAATTAAGCTGTGAGGATGGAGGGAAGGGAGAAGAGGAATGAAATCATTGGCATGGGTGCAGAAGATGGAATTAGAAGTCTCTGCACGTGATGGTTCTTAGTTTAAATCGTCTCCTGTTGATAATGCTCAAACTGCATCGCTGGAGCTGATGTAATGGGAATTTTAAGGTCGTGAAAATATGGGAACAGGTGTCCTATAGAATAGATACTCAGCTCCTCAGGTCCTGGCTTGCTTTTGCCTCTTGCCATCCAACATCTCAGCAGGCTTTTTTCCTGATCTCCAGCACCTCCTGCTGAGGGAGTCTGGCCCTTTCCGCCCAGCAATGCTGATCCTGCTCTTCCCTGGCCTGGGATTGCAGCAGGGCTAAGTCAGTCAGTAAGTCAAGGACAGGGATTTTATCTGAGTGTGGCCGTGCTGGGAGTGCTCCCTCCACACACTCTGCTGTGTTTGCAGACACCCTGCATGGTACAGAGCAAAATTATACATCTTGCTATGAGAAATTCTGCTTTTTTCTTGTGGTTTTTGGTTTATGGTAGCTGATCACTGCTGGGTGTTCAGCAGCCTGTTATCAAGGAACCCGAGAAGATCAGCCAGGCTGGTGAAGGGTCTGGAGCACAAGCCCTATGAGGGGAGGCTGAGGGAGCTGAGGTTGCTGACTTTGGAGAAGAGAAGGTTTAGAGGTGACCTCATAACTCTCTACAACTCCCTGACGGGAGCGGGGAGCCAAATGGGGGTTGGTCTCTTCTCCCAGGGAATCAGCACCAGGACAAGAGGACATGGGCTTGAGCTCTGCCAGGGGAAATTTAGGTTGGATAGTAGGAAGAAATTCTTTCCAGAGAGAGTAATCGGGTATTGGAATGGGCTGCCCAGAAAGGGGGTGGATTCACTGCCCCTGGAGGTTTTTAAGCTGAGACTGGATGTGGCACTGAGTGCCATGGGCTGGTAATCGCAGTGGTGTTGGATCAGGGGTTGGATTTGATGATCTCAGAGGTCTCTTCCAACCCAATTGATTCTATGATTCTATGAAAGGGCTCCTGGTGAGGGGCAGAGAAATCCTGGGTGCACACTGGTGCATCTCTGTGCCCCAGCATGGGACAGTTGCTGTGCCTGGGAGCAAAATATCCCCTGGGATTCACTGCCTGAGCCTGGCACTGTCCTTCCAGCCCTGCCCACGGCCTGTGGCAGTGCCAGGATCCCACTTTTCAGCCGGGTTTAGGAGTCCCTGTTGCTGCTGTAACACTCAGGGAAGGGTTGGCCAAGCATCAGGTGATGGTCAGGGTTGGGCAGTGCTTTCAGCAGTGGTGGGTACCAAGTGGTGGAACCTTGTACATTTGATACCAGGTGGCTGTGGGCTTGAAGACCCCACTGGTGGATCAGCCACTTCCACCTTGGTAGAACAACCTGGGGGCAGAGATAACAAAATAAAGGCAGTCACTCCCAATCACTGTAACTGGTGCCGTGCGTGGGGGGCTGGTGAGAGGGTTTGGTCTGACTCAACTGCCCGGCTGGTGTGTGTTAGAGAATTGTTAAAGTTGGAAAAGACCTCTAAGATCATATCCAACCTTCAGGGGAGTGCTGTCTCAAATGAAGAATATTTGTGCTGAAGCATCAGAGGAAGTGCTGCAGTAATTAATGAACTTTGCTGGTGGGCAGTGTGTCTTTTACAGAGCCCTTGCTCAAGGAGTTTCCATCACTGTGGCTTGTGGACAATATTTCTTCCTTTGCTACCCCCTGAAGCCATTTCATTTTTAAGAAGCATTCTGGTTTGGGGGCTGTATTTCATATCAGAGTTACTGTACTGTGTCAGGAAATACTTGCACTCTGCTCTCTAAATATTCTCCTCAAAGAAGATGCTCTGAACAAAAGTTAAACTTTACAACTGGAAATTGCTTCAGATATTGGGGAAACCCCAGACATCAGTACTTGAGGGATTCCTGAATTTATTACAGGTAATTTCTAGTGTAGCTGAGGGGTTCAGTCCCCTCTCTCTGACTCCTTCTGGGCCTTGGTGTGCGCTTTTTGTGTCACAGAGTGCAGGCCTTTAGCGACCAGAGGATGTGCCAATGGCCCCATAGGCAGGCAGAGAATGGCGAGTTTTGGGCAGCTCAGCAGCCCTGATTTTGCTGGTTTTCAGTGCACACCATTGCCAGTGTGACCACAGGTATAAAGTTTAAAGCACGACACCAACCCGTGCTTTGGAAAGAGGAATTTGCATTTAAATCTCATTTCCCCCTCCCCTCTCTCTCTGTTTTTATCAGGATTCTAGCAACTGCTGGCACCGACTTTGACCTGCGCACCCTGCGAGCCGTCCGAGTGCTACGACCCCTGAAACTCGTGTCGGGAATCCCAAGTGAGTGTCGGGACGATGTCACCTTCTGGCCCGAGGGGCTCTGGAGCTTTTGGGCTCCAACATGCTTTTCTGAGCTGTATTTTCTTCCCCTGTGTCTTGGCTGGGTGTGGCTCCTGCCCTTGGCATTGTCTGATGTTCTCTCACCCCACTTTGTGCACAGCCAGTTGGTCTGGGCTCTGTGCTCCCAAATGTGCAGGTGAGAGTAGAAACTGGTCCTAGGACTCCTTTGCCTTTGGGGTTGGATTAATTCTCTGGGGTGTGAAGTCCTGAGACCCAAATTTTGCAGCTTTCAGGTCCCCAACCCTGAGCTTGGATGTTCTGATGGTTTTTGACAGTTGATGTTGGGCTGGGGATTTTACCTTTTAAATAAGGTGGATTAAAAGAAGGGGAAAAGCAGGTGGGACTTTGCATTTCCTACTCAATGAGGAACTTCATATATTTTAGGTGTTAACCTGAAGGATCTGACTGCTCCAGTGAGGGGCTGCATAAGCCTTCCTGATGCCCTGAAACCATCCCAGTCCCCACCCCCGTGGCATTTTATTTGCCATTGTCCCCTCTGCCCACTAAGCAGGGCATGGCAGTCAGGAGCGGATTTCATTCCTGAATGTGGAACAGAGAGAGGTTTGACCTCCAGCAAGAGTTGGTGAAAGGGAACTGCAGCTCCGTGGGATGCTCTGGTTGGCTCTGCATTAACCCCTTGGCAGCCTCCTGGCATGAAGGTTGGGGCATCAGCTCTGCAACCCCCCCTAGCTGCTTCAGGACTGAAACTTTGGAGCTGTAGACATCTAGTAAGAGGTTCTGCTTTGTAATAACTGCACCAAAATTTCCTGCAATCAGCATCCTTTCACGGGCAGGGCTTGACTCTGAATTCCCACCCAGGAGAGATCCTCAAGCCAGGCTTGGGAAAGGTGTCCTTTGTTAACAGGATCTCGAATAAGGAGATGTTTTGGCTGCTTTTTTTTGGACTTCTTGCCTGTGCAAGTCTAAGGAGGTCAGAGCAGTAAGGTGGCCCCTCAGAGCTGTCCCTATCCTGGTGTGGGACATGTTTCCCCCAGCAGGGCACATTCTGGTGGACCTGGGGATGTTTCCTGAACCAGCACAATATTTCCCCCCCAGTATTTGCCCTCAGGTTTTTAGGGATGCTGTGAAAGCTGCCTGCTGGGGTTTTCTTCCCCTATAGGGAATGTACAACCTTGAGGAGCAAACACCCACAGCCATGGCTATACTTCCCTTCAGGATTTTCCCCAACATGCCATTTTTATTGCATGTACCCAAACTGACCTCACTAGTGCTGGACAAAGTGGTAGGACAAGGATGATCCTTCATTTTCCACCCCTCAGGATGGGCCACCAAGGCAGCTGCTGCTTGTCTCAGCAGGTTTTTTTGTTGTGAGCATCTGTTTGACATTATCTTCCTCCTCCATCTCTGCAACCTCTCTTGCTTTATCTCCCCTGGTTTTAATTGAAAAGGAGTTTTAGTGCTGGTGAAAAAGCTATGGATGGATGGCCCTGGAGGCAGGGTTTGTTTCTCCAGCAGCAGCACCGTGGCTGTTGTGAAGGGTGAGGCAGCTCTTGGTCAGCCCAGAACTCCCTGGGGACAGGAGTACCAGAGCCATGCCCAGCTCTGCTGCTGCATCCATGTGGCTGCAGGATCTGGTGCAGCTCCAGGGAAAACCATTTTGTGTCTCTGAAAGCTTAACAGGCCTTTGAATGTGTCACCTGAAGAAGAGACACCATTAAAGCATAACTCCTGATGGTCTCTCCCGCTCTTGAGCTCGTTATGGCCATGGCATTATTTTTATGATACCCTGGAAAAAGCAGCAATGGTGGTATTGCCAACGCCAAATTTTCCCTTGGACAGCCCTTCTCTCCTACCATTCCCCCTCCCCTCACTGATGTGTTTTCCTTGTCCCCACAGGCCTGCAGGTTGTCCTCAAGTCCATCATGAAGGCGATGGTGCCCCTGCTCCAGATCGGGCTGCTCCTCTTCTTCGCCATCGTGATGTTTGCCATCATCGGCCTGGAGTTCTACATGGGCAAGTTCCACAAAACCTGCTTCTCCAACGAGACAGGTGAGCTCCGGCCTTCACACCCTCCCAGGGTGTCATCATGGTGCTTCTGGTCCCCTTCATCTCCTCCTCATCAGGATCCTTCTATCCCGCTCTTATGTTGCTTTTCCTTTACCTTCGTCCACATTTGCTGCATTTTCTCCCTCTTTACCCACCAATTCCAAGAGTTTTGGAGTTATACCTTCTGTGCCAAGTTCTACATTCACTGGGACAAATTGTCCTCTCTGTTACACCCCCAGAGCACCCCTGAGCTGCTCTCAGTCTGCACAAGAATGAGAAGTCTTTTTTCTCCTAGTAGAGATACAACCCCAAATTCCTGTTGTTTCAACTTGTTGAAAGGTGAAGGGGTTTTTTATTATTATTATTATTTTTCTCAATCACTGGTGTCTATTCATATTTTCATTGTGTTTAGCTCTATGAGTGTTGAAAATCCTTGGAAGGTTTCTGGGGCAACTTGCATGGTTATGAGAAAACTTTGGTGGGAAATAGTAAAAGATTGGAAAGACTGGGAGAAACTGAAAAATAAAAGGAAGGCAAGGAGTCCTGTGATGGAGAAAGGATAAAAATGACTTTCAGAAGGGCAAGGGAAATTGGGCACTGAAGAGTAAATGATGTTCCTCCCTCTGGTGGAGTGATAAACCCCAGAAGATGGAGATGGAAAAGAATGATTCCCAGAGTCCCTTGGCTGGGACCAGCTGGCATCAGGAATCATGGAATGGTTTGAGTTGGAAGGGACCTTAAAGATCATCCCATTCCACCGCCTGCCATGGTCAGGGACACCTTCCACCAGCCCAGGTGGCTCCAAGCCCTGTCCAACTTGGCTTTAGACACTTCCAGGGATGGAGCAGCCACAGCTTCTCTGGGCAACTGGGCTGTACACAGATGAAAATATTGTTCTTGTCTCCAAACCATTGCATTTTAGGGTAAAATTGACTGTCTTTAAAACACAGTCTTGTATTTGCAGTCATTATTGCTAATAGGTCTTAATATTGATTTATTTACATGCATTCAAATGGTAATAAAACAACATCCTGCCAATTCTCTGGGCATCTTCTGGGAGCTTCCTAACGGCAGCATGGAAACAGTTTAGCACACATTGTTTACACAGAGCTTTGCATGAGCAGGGAGACATTCTTGTTTATGTTCCTATGGAATGTTAGGAAGTTATTCCATAGGAACATAAAGAAGAATTGCCTTCTGCTCGTGCAAAGCTCTGTGTAAACCAGAGGGCAACAAAGATGGGGAAGGGCCTGGAGGGGCAGCGTGTGAGGGCACTGAGGGCACTTGGGGTGTTCAGCTGGAGAAGAGGAGAC
>JAWWEU010000038.1:9158716-9173700 GCA_035583155.1 Acropternis orthonyx | reverse complement strand
ACAGAGGGTGATTCCTCTGAGGTGCAGGGTTGGTAGATGAAAGAAAAATTCCAAGATTTTAAACCCATAACAGGGGGCTGGAGTGCCTTGTGTTAGTCTGGGAAAGCTTGTTCTGGATGCAAAAGTGATTTAGTTTGTGTATTTCCCCCTGTGGATGACCCCCTGTCCCCTGCTTTTCAGGAGGATTGTTTCTATTTTCTCATGGGTGTTGTAAGAGCCTTTGGGCCACTGTCACGGCCTGTGGCAATCTGAGGTGGTGGATTTGCTTTCCTGCAACATGTTTTGTGTCCGTGTGGTGTTGCCACGTGTAGGAATTGCTGTGGCACCCCAAGCTGCAGGTGGGATGGGTGGGTGAGGAGGAGCAGGTCCTCACAACGTCCTCTAGTAAATGAGTTACCAAGTTGCATGATATTGGGTGGCAAAACTGAGTGACTCCTTAATATTTTGGACCTCGAGCTTTCCTCCCTTGAGGAAGTTTTCTTCTCTTGGGTGGAGCCTTTGTGATCAGACTTTTAATTCACATCAGTGAGCAGCACCCAGATCCAGGACTAGTTTGGGCAACTCTAGTTTTACAAAGTCCTTCTCTCACCTTCACACATGGCACGACACTGTTGGATGTGAAGAAGATCAGGCTGAGTTTCCTCATAAAGGTCTTTGCAGGCTGTCAAAACCTCCTGGTTGGTCGGTTTTACCCTTTCCAATGTTACAGAGCAGGACAACCTCACCCAGTCAGCAACAGCTGAATGGCTCTGCTGCCTTTCAGTGCAATGCTCTCATTTGAATCCGTATTTTATGTGGAAAAATAACTAAAGCAGGCATTAATAATGCCCTCAGCTCATTTCCCTGGCAGGAGGATGGCAGTGTGTTCAGGCTGCTTCATTACAGACTCCAGACCCATGCTGGGCTCTTTCACAGTCCTTCCTGTGAGGGTTTTTGTAGCAACAGGAAAGGATTTTCATCAACCACAGTAAATTGCAAGGTACAATTCTGCTGGGTTTGAAGCCAATATACCTGATTTATTACCTTCTCCATTCGTTGCTCAGTTCCTCCATTTATTGCCAGTCTCTGACCACTTAGAGTGATCTCTAGAAGGGCCCATTTCCCCACTCCAAGCCCCCCCTCTCCCTGAAACTTCAGCACACAACCAGTTTCTCCCATTCTCATTCAGCATTCCCTCTCCTTCCTCCTTGTGCCAAGTGCTGTAAGAAAAGCCCATTAGCATCCTGCTTGAATTGATTAATCAATATGTGGTGTATTAGATCATCTTCTCCCAAACTGCCTTTTGTACCACATGCAAAACCCAGAGCTTACAACTGGGGCATTGATTTTGGGGGCTGCTTTGGAGCTATTGCAGTATCCTCCTGGATATCCATTAATCTCATTGGGAACAGATTCCTGGGGGAGCTGCAGTGGAGTGTTTGTTGTATCACGTCTGAGACCCCAGCCCAGGCTTTGATGCTTGGTAGGTTCACCTCTCTGTCAGATCTGAGGGTCTCTGGACATTCTGCTTGTTGGCAGGAGGGTTGTTGTGCCACAGGGCCACTCAGCAGAAGGTGTCCATGCCCACGATGCCAGGAGCCACCTCTGCCCTCTGTCCCTGAGTGCTGTGTCACCCTCCCCTCCCTGTGCTGCTCTGCTGCTTGAGGACCTGGCTGTACTTTTGCAGGTTAGCAGCTGAGAGAAGCTGTGGGTGGAGAAGATGCGCTCTGTGCAGCCCTCAGCTTCTCCACAGCTTCAGTCACATGAACATTGCTGGCCACTTGGCATTTGTTTTGGTGTTTTCTGTGCCTGCTCTAAGTTCATCACATTTAGGGAGGAGGCCAACCCCAAACCTTGCTGCAACAGTGACTGAAAAGCCTCCACAGTTGGTGTCTGTGGAAGCAGCAGCCAGACTTTGCAGGGGGAACAGAAATGCAGCAGTCATGGAATCACAGACTGGTTTGGGTTGGGAGGGACCTTAAAGATCATCCCATTCCATGGGCAGGGACACCTTCCACTGTCCCAGGTTGCTCCAAGCCCTGTCCAGCCTGGCCTTGGACACTCCCAGGGATGGGGCAGCCACAGCTTCTCTGGGCAACCTGTGCCAGGGCCTGCCCACCCTCACAGCCAAGAATTTCTTCCCAAAATCCCATGGCAGTGGGAAGCCATTCCCTCTTGTCCTGTCCATGCAGGCCCTTGTCCCAAATCCCTTTCCAGCTCTCCTGGAGCCCCTTTAGGCACTGGAAGGGGCTCTCAGGTCTCCCTGGAACCTTCTCTTCCCCAGGACCACCCTCAGCTCTCCCAGCCTGTCTCCAGAGCCGAGGGGCTCCAGCCCTGGCAATATCTCCATGGCCTCCTCTGGACCCACAACAGCAGATCCAAGTCTTCCTTATGCTGAGGATCCCAGAGCAGGAGGCAGAATGTCAGGTGGGGTCTCACAGGGGCAGAGTAGAGGGGGAGAATCCCTTCCCTTGGTGCAATCCATCCATCCTGAATCAGCCTGATCCCTACTGGCCCCATACTGGGTTTGTATGGGAAGAAGCTGGAAGATGTTCCCTCTTGCACCCAGAACTGGAATGGTGGAATAAATGAACATGTATCAGGGTCCTCCTCCTCGGTTTGGGGAGGGCAGGAAGCAAACCAGCATGTTTAAGCTCAGACATGTGGATGTCAGAGGTTGTTACTTGCTCAGGGAGCTTTGATTCACTGTCTGGGTTCTCCAGTGCCGAGGAGAATGTTTTTTAGTCAGGAAAATTCTGCAGTGGTGGAGCTTCTTTCCCTGCCAGCCCCAGCCTCTGGTCTCCTCAAGGAGACCAATATTCCCCTGGTGCAGGATACTCATCAGAGCTGAGCTGTGAACCTACTTTTAATGTTTTGCTTAATTAAGATTCGCAAAAGGCTGTGGGCCATGAGAGGCAAGACGTGGTCTCTGCAAACTGTGATTATGCATTAGTCAGATAAAAGGCTGTGCTTTTTCTTCCACTAACTAACAAGAAAACATGAAAAACTGTACAGTTCTGGGGCTCTCAAAATAAGAAGGACGTGGAACTGCTGGAGCAAGTCGAGAGAAGGCCACAATGTTGATAAAGAGACTGGAGAGCCTCGTCTATGGAGGCAGGCCAGGAGACCTGGGGTTGTTCAGCTCGGAGAAGAAAAGATTGTGTGGAGACCTCACAGCACCTTCCAGTATCTGAAGGGGCCTCCAGGGAAGCCAGAGAGGAACTCTCCATCAGCAACTGCAGTGACAGGACAAGGGGGAATGGCTTCAAACTGGAGGACAGTGGGTTTAGATTAGACCTTAGGGATAAATTCCTCCCTGTGAGGGTGGGCAGGCCAGAAAAGCTGTGGCTGCCCCATCCCTGGGAGTGTCCAAGGCCAGGTTGGACAGGGCTTGGAGCAACCTGAGCTGGTGGAAGGTGTCCCTGCCCATGGCAGAGGCGTGGAATGAGATGATTTTTAAGGCTCCTTCCAACCCAAACCATCCCATACCTGTAGGAAAGCTGCTGCTCCTCAGGCTTAGCAGAGCCCTTCCTTCAGCCCACATGGGTTTGGGGGGTAGGTTTGCCACTTTGCTTGTGCAAACCCTCTCCCCTCCTGCTGTCCAAGCTTGAGGGCTGTTCTTCAGAGCCCAAACCCCTCTGATTCCAGGCAGTCTGGGTCTGAGACCCAGCCAGGAAAGTTGAGGTCAGGGCTTCTTCCTTAATGGACCATTCATTTCCTCCTGAGAAAGGGTGGCTGATTGATTGCCCTGGAGCAACAGGGCTTGGTTCCTGCCCCCTCTTCCTGCTGCTCCATTGATTGTGGGGTGTTGAGAAGACCTGTGAATTTTAGTTTGCAGTGGGGATGGCAGGGTGAGACTTGCCTTAAAAGCTCAGCAGTAATTTAACTGTTTAATCTGCTCTATCCTGAAAGCAGGTTTGAGAGTGACAAGGCTGGTTTGTGGTGGCATCAGGCAAAGTGAAGAGTTTGGTGTCCAGGACAGTGGGAGCTTGGCCTGGTCTGGGCTCAGGTCTGTCCAAAGGGAGTCCAAAGGTTTGTTGCGAAGAGTTATCCACTCCTTTCCAAAGGATTGAGGTGCTTTATATGTGACCAGAGACAGCCTTCCTACAGGAAGTCCTAGAGGGACTTCAGTACAGGCTTTGCATCAAACAATCTACCTTGCAAATATCCCTGTCTTCTCCTGTGATAAACAGGAATTAGGAGGGCAAGGAGAAAGCAAGTTGACAAATCTCAGCCCATTTTTAACTTGCTGATCCACTGCTTATCCTTTCAGAGAGTTTCCTTTTAATTGGGGCCAATGAAAGTTTTCTAGCAAGACTTTATCTGGAAGGTGATTTATACCTGAAGCAAAAAGGCTGAATCACCAGTTGGGTGAAATGCTTTGATAATAAGCTGGGGAAAGGCCTTCCTGCATCAGCAGCACAAAAGCATTGGAACAATTACTCCAACCAAGCACTTCTGGGAGCTGCACATTTGTCAGTCCAAGCAGCAACAGGTGATTTAGGAAAGCTGGTCATGGGGAAGAACCTTTTCTCCAGAAAATGGAGGGCATTTACCTCCTGCTAATTCGAGGCTTCAGCATGACCTGGGAATGCATTTTAATAGAGAAACTGAACTGTTCTCCTCAGTGTGGGAGGACTCAGTGTCCCACTCCAGTGTTGTGGACAGGACTTCAGCCTAACCCAGTACAGACAGGTCAGGGATCCCTGAAGTGCAGTCTGAGCGTCTCCTGGATCATGGAATTAGGGAAAAACCAACCAAAAGCACCAACTCCTTGGCTGCAGTGCTGCTCAAGCACCACATGGCCTGGAGTGGCAAACCTGACTCTGCAGCTGGGACTAGTCCAGTCCCAGGCTGGCCCAGGGATGGGGGTTGTCCCTCCCCACAGTGTGGACCAGCCCCTGCCCTGGGCTGATGCTCCATCCCCCATCCTGGGGTGGGGGTGCTGATGCAGACCCTGCTCTGGGCTCTGCTCGGGGGAGGCACTTTCAGCACCTGGAGCATCTCACTGGGTTTGGGGTGATGTGGGACACCAAAGGGCCACTTTGCTCGTGCCTGAGGGAGCCATCACTGAAATAACTGGTAACTGATGATCAGATTCTCTCGTGGGACCCTTGTGTACATTTATTCATAATTCCCCAGAAAGTGTTTTATAAAGCTGAGTATTTATTCTCGTGCTTTGAGCACAGCTCTCTGACAATAAAACCAGTGGCTGCTGGAGCAGAAGGGTGCTGAGGGAGGACATTTCCAGTGATGGGGTCCAAGTTCTTGGCAAAGTAAGGTGTAGAATCTGGGTGCAGGGAACAGAGGCTGAGTGCTGGAGACAAACACAGGGCTGGGAGGAGGTGCAGCTGCTCAGTAAGACGAGCTGTGATGCCCTGGGGTCTCGGTCCAGATCTTCCTCCAGACCTGGTTTTCAAATCAAAATGGTATCTCAGATCATCTTATTTACAAGTTTAGTGTTTGTGAATGACAGTGATTCATCTGTTGCAAATACAGGCTGTCTGGAGGTGTAAAATTTCTTCAAGAGGCAATAGTACACCTCTTTTGTTTCCTTTCCTGTGCAGCAATTCTCAGTTTTGCCCATGCAAAACCCTATTGTCCATGGTGAAACACTCTCCTGTTTGCCATGAGAAGCTTCCCTTGTTCTGCAAAGTGAGAAAAGCCTGAAAAGTTTTGTGCCTGGCCACAAGTTCTCCAATTAAAAGAATTATTTTACCATGCTAAGCAAAAACCATTCATTGCAAAGCCTGTCAGTGGAGAGGAGAGGTCACCCAGGTAGATACTGCAGACCTGGCACTGTGGCTGTGCTGGGGTTGGAGTTCAGCGCCTTCCATGGTCTCCTCAGTGGATTGGGAAGGTGTTGGAGCTCCTTGCTGTGATCCTGACACAGCTTGGATCCTTGCAATGTTTGATCTCCATGAGATGCAGCCGTGCCCTTGATGTGGAGGTGCACAATGACCTTCTGAGGAGCTGAGGAGTGTTTGTGGTCCCAGAGAAAATCACGGGTCAAACCTGATTCATCTCAAGTTGGCAGAAATCTTGGTGGTGACTTTCAAAGAGCTGGGTTTTCACCTTTTATCTTTTCTCCACAGGAGTTCAAAGCTACAGGGTGGAATTTGCTTTGCAAAGTAGGGACTCCTTTGCAGGAAGGGAGAAATGTCAGGGTGTACGCTCCCTGTCTTCTGATATTAATGGCAAGAGATATTCATGTTTCCTCTATTTTCTACTGACAAATATTAGTGTCCACTGGGTATTTCAAGACTGTGGACTGGACCTAACCTAATATGCTTGTAAGTAGGAATGAACAGTTCAAATAAAATATAAATCTACCTTAAATTGGATCCCAACTAGAACTTTACCCTCACTGAATTATAATAGCTTATGATTCACTTGGTATTTTTCATTTCCTTTTGTGCCTTTGAATTTCTTTATTCCTATAAAGATACAGAAATGAAAGGCTGGGATATAATTGTTCCATTTCCAGCCCAAGACAGAGATGGCTTTGGTGGGGTGGATGGTGGATGTGTTGGGATTTGTAGGGGCAGAAGGGAATCTGTTTGTCCCAGTTGTTTGGAGAGCTCACACGTGTCTTTCTGGGGTATTTTATAGACTGGTTTGGGTTAGAAGGGACCTTAAACCTCACCCAGTCCCACGCCTGCCATGGGCAGGGACACCTTCTACTCTGTGCCAGTGAAAGATTCATTAATGAAGGTCAAACCACTGACTCAATTTTCACCAGCCACAACCGAGAGCTGAAGAGTCAAAGGTGCTGCTCCTCAGGAGGAGTTTGGGTGTGACTGCCACTGGTTATCTGGACTGTGAGGTGGTTTCTTGAGCAAAACCCCCCAGGGAGGTGGTGTAAAGGTGCAGGTTGGATGTCCCACAGAAAACAGAAAAGAAATAAAAACATAAAGCAGCACCCCCTCATCTCAGAGAGCCAGATTAAGGTCCCTCTTTGCTCCCTGCCTCCTTGTGAGATTCCTCCTGGGCTAAAGAGCCTCCACACTTTCAAGCATCTCTGAAACCTGCCAGTTAAAGCTTAAAGGTGCTTTAAATGTCTTTTTTTGCTGGTCCTTTGCTCACGATTGTGGTTTCCTGTGGGGTTGTGCACTTGGCTTTCCTAATGTGTGACTGTCACACCTGCTTGGGTCCAGCAGTAAATGGAGCAGCAGAGCCTGTGGGACTCCGAGGGTGGCACTGAAATTGCTCTTCTCTCCTAATGCCCCCATTTTCTGCTCTCTGTTAGAAACCACCAGAAGCCAGGCCACTGAAGCACAAACCCGTAATTGCTGGAAACTGAGATGGGAGAGAATGAATGCTTTGTTTGCAGTGACATTTGTGTGCCCTGTGGCTGGCAGTGGCAGTGTCAGTGACTGAGGGGCTTTAGGGTGGGTTCAACCTCCTCTGATCCCTGTATGAGAATCAGGTCTCCTTGTTCTAACTTAACATATTGAGGAGCAAAGCTGTTCATGCAGCCAAAGTGTGAGCAGGCAGGAAAACAGGGGAATTGTGTCAGCAGGGAAAGTAAGCACAAGGAAAGGTTTTTGTCTTGCCACTGCGAATCACACAACACATTTGTGATGTGGTTCCTTTTCTGTCACTGCATTCTCTGTTGTGTCCAAGCTTTGCTCCAGTTGAATTTGGGGTGTCAGGACCCAGGGCTGGAAGTGATCAGTGTTGGCAAACCAGACCAGGGGCTGATGCCCCGTTTGGCAAGGGCAGAATAGGAATGAGGGTGCTCTGCTTTCACTTGGGCTTTCTCATAGTGTTGCATGAGCTGAGATGCTCTCTGGGACACAGACTGTGGCCAGGGTTTAGCTGGGTCTTCAAAGAGGTGGGCAAAACCCTGCTGGAGATCATGGAATCACAGAACTCCCTGAGTTGAAAGGGACCCACAAGGATCATCCAGTCCAGCTCCTGGTCCTGCACAGGCCCATCCCCAATAGTCCTGCCCTGTCCCTCAGAGCATCATCCAAACCCTCCTGGAGCTCTGGCAGCCTTGGGGCCGTGCCCACTGCCCTGGGGAGCCTGGTCAGTGCCCACCACCCTCTGGGGGAAGAGCCTTTCCCTGAGATCCAGCCTGACCCTGCCCTGGCACAGCTCCAGCTGTTTCTTGGGTCTGTCACTGTCACACAGAGTTGAGATCAGAGCTGCAGACCCTGGTGAGGTCTGACCTCAGTCTCCTCTTCTCAGGTGTGGTCATCTGAACACACCAAATGACCTCAGCTGCTCCTCATATGGCCTCTCCAGACCCTTGACCCTCTCTGTGTCCCTCCTTTGGACTCTCCAACAGCTTTATATCTTTCTTATAAAGATGGATCCATCTCCCTCTGGGGGAATTTAATAATGCAACACACTGTGGGAAGTGAGGAAGCAAACAGATGCAAAGACTGAGCAGTGATGCAGCAAACAATGCCTACGGGTGTGTCAAGAAATGGGCCACCACGGCCTTGTCCATAACAAGGAGCTTGTGATTTCTCAGCTTTTTAGAGCATCTTGGAGCCAAGAGCACACAACATCTGTGCACAGCTGGGCCACGTATTTAGTGTAAAATCTCCTGTAGCCTGGCTCAGGGAGGGGTTGCCCTTGGGAACTGCTGCTCACCAGTGCTGAGCTTCCCTTGTCACTGTGCATTTGCTGCTGGCACTGCCCTGGGTGCCCAGGGAGGTGCCAGGGACCGGGTGCTGTGTGACAGGGCCAGCTGTGCACGTGTCACATGCTGGTGATGGAGAGGGGAGCTGAGCTCCTGCGTGGTGGAATTGTGCTTTCTCCTTCTGCCTGCAGTTTCTGAGAGAAGAGATGTATTTAGTGTTGAGTTAGGGCGATTTTAATGTGCTGATAAGAAGCAGCCATCTTATATGTGCACAGAAAGGATAATTCCCAGTCTCTGGTTGCTGCTGTGGGGTTAGTGCTGGTTTCTTGTGGTTCAGAATCACCAGTTACCTGCAGGAAGGTTGGGCAGGGTCAGGAGCTGGCACTGAGAGCCTGGCAGCAGCTCTGATTGGAGGGTCAGAGTGATGCTGAATACCTGGTGGGGGGCGGGGGGGGGGTGTGTGTGGAAGAAGGGATGAGACCTGACTTTTGTAGAACTGGTACTAAAAGGCACACAGAACAGCTCAGCCAGACCATTGACTGGAGCACAAAACCACACTGGAAGTTGTGGCTGGAGCCTTGCCATGTGTGAAATCCATCCCAGCAGAGAGAGCCCTGTGTGCTGCCCATGACCCACTTAGAGCTCCTCTGAGGTCCTCAGTAGGTTGGTGTGTAGACCTTTCCCAGGTGGTTCTTGAGGTGTGGGTTTCATCCATGTGTCCTGCTGGTTTGAAGCTTCCTCCATGTCATTGTATTATTCCAAACATGAGTTTTCCTTAAGTGGAGTGAAGGTTTATTATTATGAAGAAAAATGAGTCTTTTAGGTCCAAGTTCATTCCTTTAGATTGTCATTATCACTCGTGTGTGACAGCAATCCAGTTCTCCACAACTCTCAAGTTCCAAAAATTCTTGTACAAACAGACTGAGCTACCCCCATTGTTGAGCAGGGTAAAAATATCCAAACCTCAGTGTGCCTCAAACCCCTCCCGAGAGCTCCATGCCCAAACTGGCCTGACCCTCTTGCTCTTGGCCTGGATTCTCAACTCCATTTCCCCAGGGAGAGCTTTGGAGTAACATATTTGCCACTAATGAGACCTGGCTGGGGGTGTATAACACAGCACTGTCACAAATTGGTGCGTCCATCAACAGAGTTGAAGTCCAGCTGAAAAATCTCTTGCTGACGTTGAACAAGCAGCACAAATTCAGCTGAACTGCTCTGTTGGCCCCTGTGAGGGAAGGCATGTGGTGACTGGAGGAATCTGTGCAGCTGATGGGTCCTGAGTGAGCTGATGAGCTGTCAGTACAACGACCCAACAGCAGTCTAAATTCTGCCTTGGCTGATATCCATTATTCATGCTTTCCTCCTGGATTTTGAAGGGCCTGTTTGCCAAAGGGCTGAATTCCCAGGTCTTTCAGGGATGCAGTGTTGCTGCATGGCAGGCTTTGCATTATTCCTCAGCTGGAAGGTTTTGCAGAAATCCAAAGACACTGTAATGGGAAGTGTGGAACGTGCCTAAGGCTAGAACGGCTTTGAAATATTTAGATGCCAAGAGGGGTGTGATGGAGGTCTCTGACCATTCCTGGGTGTCCATCTGTCTGGAAACACAGCCTGTCTGACCCTGTGCCCACATGGCCATTCTCTCTAAGGCAAACAGGACTGAGCCATGTCAGCCCTGCTTCATCAAATTACCCTGTTCACAAAAGCACTTGAGCAAATGTGTAAAGGTGAGCAGGAGCTGAAGCACTCCCCTGAATCTTCTGGGTTGTATTTACTGTCCCAGTGAAGATAAATTCAAAATGACTATGGGGTGGCCACCTCCATGTTTAATAGGAGATATTTAAGATATACGGCAGGAGAGTGACATCCATCACACAAACTTCAGGAGCCCCTTCAACAGAGTGATTGCTCTCTGAAAAGAAATGAAATCTCTGCAAACAGCAGCACAACCAAGTGAGTGAAACCTCCAGCCGAAGGAATTCACCTGCAGCTCCACAGCATTGAAGCTCTGAGGGTGCCCCACAAATGCTGCCCTACCCAGGAGG
Organism: Acropternis orthonyx; assembly: GCA_035583155.1. Lineage (NCBI taxonomy): Eukaryota > Metazoa > Chordata > Aves > Passeriformes > Rhinocryptidae > Acropternis > Acropternis orthonyx. The sequence continues at coordinate 9,163,083 of JAWWEU010000038.1, read as the reverse complement.
AGAAAGGCAGCTTTCAGAAACAAGACAGGCTGCCCCTGCCTTGCCCTGCCCTGCCTTGCCCTGCCCTTCCTGCTGCATATGGGGCTGGAGGGGGAAACACTGAGAAACCCCAAAGTGGAGGTTTCAACCGCTCTGCAGCCCCTCCAGCAGCCCCACAAGTGTGATTTAGTGCTCTGAGAGCAGAGCCTGGTGCTGGGGGGGGCTCTGGGAGGACTTGTTGCTCTTTATTCCACAGGGAATAAAGTCTGTGGTGGGTGTGATGTTGGTGGAGTGGTGTGGGATGGGTGGGTGCAGGGCAGCTCTGGGGGTGCTGGACTTGGGGAACTCCACAGGTGGGTGTTGTCGGGGCTGGTTTTGTGCTGTGGCAGCAGCAGGGAAGAGTAAGAACAGTGTGCTGGGGTGGAGACTGTGGGCAGTGCGTGGTGTGGGCAGGCTGAGAGTGGAGAGGTCACCTGTGGTGTGGGCAGTCTGAGGGTGTGCCATACCAAGGTGTAAGTTGAAGCTGCTCGTGGGCAGAAGGTGCCAATGTTCTCTGTCTCCAGGGTCAGCAGCGGGGACATTCCAGCCTCTCTGCTTCTTTCCATGGAATCAGAGAATAGTTTGGGTTGGAAAGGCTGTAAAGACCATCCAGTCCCACCCCTTGCCATGGGCAGGGACACCTTCCACCAGCGCAGGTTGCTCCAAGCTCTGTCCAACCTGGCCTTGGACATTCCAGGGGTGGGACAGCCACCATCTCTCAGACAACCTGCTGTTTTTCCTTCAACAGACAAAATTCTTGGCACTATAGAAACTTTCAAATAGGAAAATTTTAATCCAGGTTTTTTTTTTCTTTCCCAGCAGCATTTGTATTCTCTCTTGTGTTCTTTGCGCCCTGTTCCTGGAAGTGCCCAAGGCCAGGTTGGATGGGGCTTGGAACAACCTGGCCTAGTGGAAGGTGTCCCTGCCCATGGCAGAAGATGAGTTTTCCAGGTCCCTTTCAACCCAAACCATTCTATGGTTCTAAAATCCAGCAAATGCTCTGCAAATCTCTTGCAGGAGGAAATTTGTCCAATGATTGTGGATAGAAATTAATCCCAACAAAACCCCCTGTGTGTTCCTGCTTGGGTTAGGGTCGGTTTCTTTCTTATCATGGACTGTGGCAAAACCTTCTGCTCTTCATCAGCATTCCCAGGTTGTTCCCTCCCAGTGAAGCCCCTTGGAATACAGAGCAGAGCAGCTCTGAGCTGGTCTCTCAGTTTTCCACAGATGTAATGAATTTATACCATAGCAAATATTTTCACACTTAAATTTGCAATTTCACAGGCAGTTTCCATACAAATTTGGAACAACCTGGCAAAGCTTGTGATTAGAAAAAAAATCTTTTTTCTGATTTTTTTTTTCCTTTCCTATAGCAAATAGTCCTTTTCTATTTAAAATGTCTTCAGAAAACCTTGTGAAATGTCTTTAGACAGAGCCAAGAGGATCATGACCAACTGGGTTTTGTTTTGTTTGAAGCAGGAAAATAGTAGGGAGGAAACAGCTTTGGACTCTTGTTCTGGACTTGTGTTGGACCTGGGTGGGGTGGTGGTGGTTTGCTGTGCTCCAAAGTCTGTGGGACTGAGCTCTCAGCTCCTTCTGGGAGCTGTGGATATACTTCCAAGGATATTTTTTGCTCATAATTAACTCAAGGAGAAGTGTGCCAAACCTGAATAGATGAACCCTCTGCTCAATCCCCACCCTCTGCTGTGGAAGGTGGGTGGGTCAGAGACCACTGTCAGGATTTTATAGGATGGAATCAGCATTTTAATTAATTAAGCCAATTTTTCTGCTTTGAAAACTTCTTGGGAAGCTTTTGCTGGTGAAGTTTAGATGGAAAATCAGGAAGGATCCAGATCTGCACTTAAGATGATGAGGAAGCCTGTGCACTATTCTTAGCCTGTTGTTACCTCCAATGATTTTGGGCACTGACCCACAATTTCCTATGTTCAGAGTCAGAAAATGATGGAGTATTGGATTGCTGGAGTGTTCTGGGAACTGATCTGTGTCACTGGCTCTGAGTTGCTGACTCAGGGCCTGCAGCCCCAGGCACTGCTGAGTGGCAGGAAAAGTTTATTCTGCATCCACTCACTAGACCAGCAAAACCATGTTTGGTCTGAGTGCATCCTTGTCCATGAGCAGCCCAAGTGACCAGAGCTCTAAATACGTGTGTCTGTGAGATAAATATATATAAGTGTGCATATTGCTCCCTCTTTGTGGCTTTAGGAGGACGTTTGGGGACAGATTTGGTCCTTCAGTGAAGGACAGCAGGTCCCTGAAACCTCGCTGGTTGGCTTTGTGGCGTAAGGAAAACACATCAGGAGAGCACTGAATGCATTCTCAGTGCAACTTGACTTCCACATGAGTGTTCCCAGGGAATGAATGACATGGGAAACATTCCTCCTTGCCAAGAATTTCAAACTTCAGAGCAGAAACTGTTTTTCAAAGTGAAACTCTTCCTTCAACCCCCCAGAGCCTCTGTGCTCACCTTGTGTGGGCACCTGGCAGTGCTTTGTCCCCCTCCTCTGAAAACACAAGTCTTGTGTGCTCAGAGAAAAGAAACTTGAAGGCAGGTAACTGTGGGACACCAGGGAATCATGGAATATCTTGGAGTTTGGGAAGAACTGGCTTTGGGAAGAATTCACTGAGGTGAAACTGAATTCTTTGTTCTTCCCAGCTCTGTGGCTTTCAGATTTATGGTGAGTGTTGAACACAGGCAGGGAAGGTTTGCTCTTTGTCAGATGAGATGGTTGGAGTAAATGGCTCTGGCTTGGTGTGGGTGCCCCCCTGACACTGCTGGGTCACCTGTGCTCACCAGCAAGGCTGATGTCCCACCTAAGGACTTGCAGCCCAACCAAAGGCTTTGGCCTTGCAGGCAACCCATGAGATGCTTTTGGGTGCCTCTAGCTGCAGCTTTGCTCCGTCACCATGCCATTAACACACTGTGCGACCTTGCAGAAGGTGCTCAAATGCGTCAAATGCACCTTCATAGAATCCAAATGTGTAAAATTCATCTTCATGGAATCACAGAATGGTTTGGATTGGGAGGGACCTTAAAGATCATCTCATTCCAACCCTCTGTCATGGGCAGGGACACCTTCCACTAGACCGGGTTGCTCAGAGTTCCATCTAACCTGGACTTAAATCTTCCTTATCCTCCAGAATGCTCCAACCTGGATTTAAATCTTCCTTACCTTCCAGACAGCTCCAGTGTCATCACTGTGGGGTTCAGAGAGGGGCTGGTCAGGTGCTTTTTGGGCTAATTCTTTCTCTTGAGTACCTCCATCCTAGTTCTGACCTTCCTTATCCTGAACCTTAACCTGCATTACTTGTTTCCAGCCCCAAGTTGACATTTATAATTCAAGTCCACAGCTGTTTAAAAATATAATAAAAGAAAGGGAGGAGAAAATACAAAAAAATCCCCAAAACAACACATGAAAAAAAAAGAGTCCCTTGGCCAGTCTGTTATTTTTGCCAGTGAAAGAGCTTTGCCAGTGCCAGGCAGGCACAGTCCTGGATGAAGCAGCTGAGTGAATCCACACAAGCTGGGCAAAGAATGAATTCTTTATCAAGAAGCACTGTTACATATTTACTATTGATTTATTGGATGGAGGCATAAAACATCAGCAGTTTTGCTTTTTCATTCTCCCCTGCTCTGGAAGGCTGGAGAAGGGGAGAAACAAAGGGAGGGATTTGCTTCTATTGAAATTTGGCTGAATTCGGGTTATTATTGCATGTAGTGATGAGAGTTAAAACATGCTCATACACAGCCAGTGGTATTGTAGCAAAATTAAAATGCTGCCAGTTTTAAGGATTTTATCAAGAGCCTGCTGGTATTTGGGTTGTTTTTCATGCACTTGGATGTTTTTCTCTGGAAGCCCAGCTTTGGGTTTGTGTGCTCAAGAGAATCATAAAACCTTTCTCCTCTTCATGTCATTGGCAATTGGAATCCTAAAGCGCTGGTTATCCAGGTGTGTGTGGGCTGAGGCTTGTCCTGAAGGCAAAAGGAAGAGTGGAATAGCTCAGAGACCTTCTGTGAGAGGAGGAGAGTTTCTCAGGAGTGCAAATGGGCTGGAGTTTGGGGTCCCATTTCCCAGAGAGTTCAGCTGGGACAGGGGTAAACCAGGACTTAGGCCAGGCTTTGTGTCAAGAGCTCTCTGAAGGTGCTTCTTACATCTGCTGGCCATCAAGGCAACAGGTACACCATTCCAAAGGGCCCCCCAGGCCCTCCTGCCATGGGCAGGGACACCTTCCACCAGCCCAGGTGGCTCCAAGCCCCATCCAACCTGGCCTTGGGCACTCCCAGGGATGGGGCAGCCACAGCTTCTCTGCCCAACCTGTGCCAGGGCCTG
>JAWWEU010000038.1:9142038-9156122 GCA_035583155.1 Acropternis orthonyx | reverse complement strand
TCCAAGGCCAGGTTGGACGGGGCTTGGAGCAACCTGGGCTGGTGGAAGGTGTCCCTGCCCATGGCAGGGGGTGGGAAGAGGATGAGCTTTAAGATCCCTTCCTAAATCTGAAATGACAAGAAGTTATTGAGCTTCCTCCTGACACTGGATTGTAGAGAGTTTTGTCATAAATCTTACAGGAATTTTGTGCCTTCCTGTGGTTGTTTGTGAGCCCATGTCAACACTGAATAGATATGTGAAATAACTGGGCTTAGCTCCTGGTTTTGTTTGAGCAGTGGAGAGATGGACCCCGTTAGGATCTCCAGCCTCATCTGTTCACAAAATGGCAATGAAGGGATGATGCCTGTTTTGAAATAAAGAGCAAACAACCCTTCCCCTCTGCTGATTCTTCTGGAATTACAGGATAGGATGAGAGGAAAAAGGTCTCAAGCTGTGCTGGGGAGGTTTACATAAGATATCAGTAAAATTTTTTCATGGAAAGGGTTGGAAAGCATTGACACAGGCTGCCCAGGGCAGTGGTGGGGTCAGCATTCCTGGGAATGTTCAAAAAACCTGTGGATGTGGCACTGGAGAACATGGTTTAGTGGTGAACATGGTGTGGTGTTGGGTTCAAAGTGGAACTCAGTGATCTTAAGGGTCTTTTCCAACCTTAATGATTCCATGAATCTGTGATTCTATAATAAAATCAAAGCAGGGAAGGGACAGGGACACGTGGAAATGACAGGGAGATGTGGAAGCGGTAGGGAGATGGAGAAGTGACAGGGAGATGGGAAAGTGCTGGTAAAAAATATATTACAAAAATAACCCCCAATCTCAGGCCACAGTTGATGTGACAAAACCCTCAGTACCCAGCTAAAGATGTAATTAAAAGCCTGTTGAGTCCATAATTCAGATTAAATGAGTCTCTGGTGCTGTACAGCATGTCCTCCTCGTGTGAGCTGATCAAAGCCCTGCCAGGGCTCTTGTACTCACTTAATAATTAAACACCCTCCCAGAATGGCTCTGCCTTCTGCTCCTCTCCCCTCCCTGAGCGAGCACCAGGGCTCTGCTTGTGCCACTGAATATCCAGATTTCCCAAAAATCCAAGGAATTGGGGTGTGGGGGTATTTCCAACACCTTCTTTGGGTGGTGCAGTGGGGATGGGGGGGTCTCCATGGCCCTGGTGCAGCAAATGTTGGGCTGTATGTGCTCCCCCCAGTGCCAAAGGGGGGGCTCTGACTGGGGAAAATGGCATCAGGTCCCCTTTGTTGGGCTGCACATCCCAAGGAAATACAGCCTGATCTGTTTTCCAGCGGGATCGCAAGTTTTCCTGGAGTGCTGCAGTGGTCAGAGATGCACAGGTGAGGTGCAATTGAAACGGCTCCTAAAATCCAGCAATTGCCTTTGGTTGGATTTTTATGGAAGATATGGGGCTTTCCAGCAGGACATGGAATTCCATTTGCTGTGGAGCAGTGGGCTTGTGTTCCTGGTGGGGGATTTCCCTCTCTGCTCCTCACTTCAGATTCCCCCTGCTTTCTGTTTTCCTCTCCCCGTGCTTGGATTCTCCCTGAGCTGATAAAACCCAACAGTCCTGCAGAAACCACTAGAGCAGAAAAATACAGATTATTTTCTTCTGAGGGGAAGCCACAGCTCATTTGAGAGCTCAGAACTGTGCAGGGCCAGGAGAGCAGAGGCAGGAGGAGAGATTTCTGTCCCTTTGGATACCATTAACATTCAGTAGGGTCGTTTATTTCTGTTTGTGAACTGTAGAGGTCTGTCCTCCTGATTGGGATGAGCTGCTGCCCATCTGCGTGCTGGGAAGCGTGTTGAGGTCACTGTCTGAGCCTGATACCTCCCCAATCCCAGGCACACACTAAAAAAAAGGAAAAGAGAAATTATAAAATATAAATAATTAAAATTTAGGTGAAATTAGGACATTAGACACCTGGTTGAAGCTCAGCTGAGCCATCCCCAAAGGATGAACCAGGTCTTGATCACAATAAAAAGCTGCCCTGAACTTTATTTCTCTGTTTGAACCATGACAATCCATTCTGTCCTTGTTCCAGAAGGCTGGAGCACTTGGTTCCCAAAAACTGAGGGACCGTTTTCTGAGGTGTCCAGTTCAGCAGCAGTGAAAACGTTTAGGGATTTGTATCCAGAATAAATTTCTCTTGAAACAGCTTTTTGTCTTGACAGACAGTGGGTGGCCACTCTTATTAGATCATTTGTAAACTCATTGTGACCTGGGTAAGCAATAAAGGCATCCACCACAGGGAATGCAGCCTTTAAATAGGAAAAGACTGGCACCATGGGAATGTCCTGACTGCAAGTCATGTCAGGAAGGACTGACCCCTGATGCCTTCCTGCATCCCTCAAACACAGGGAGGTTGGCTTTTGGGATGTCATGGGACGTGGCTTCACTTCTGACCAGAAAGTGCCCTGTGATGACCCTGATGAATTTTTGATGGACTCTGCACGTGGTTCTGTTGTTTGCAGTGAGGAGGGAAAACACCCCTGTCAGACTGAGAAGTGCTGCCCAACACTCATTTTTCTTCCCTTGTCCTGGTTTCTTGCCACCCACCCCATACCCACCTTGGCATCCCGGTGTTCCCTCCCTTAGCAACAACTTCCAGTGCTGTTTTCCTTATCCTGCTGCTGTTCCCCTCCCAGCCCTCAGCCTCCTCTCAGCACCTTTTCCCATATTCTGGTGGGATTATGGAGTTTTCTCCTGCTTGGGTGTCGAGTTTGGCATTAATTTTACCTGGTAACGAGCTGGATGATTCTGTCCAATATGTCTGTGACTGGGTTGATGCTTTGGATTCCACAATGCAAAGAGGATAAACGTTGTCATGGAATGCCCTGAGGAAGAAGACTGAAGTTATTTCAAGGCTAAGCAACTCCTGGCACCGTTTCCCACAGCAGTGGAGAGCACCCAGCGTGGTGAGACAAGGAGTGCTGGCCAGAGAGGGCACAGCCTGGAAATGATGCATTTGGATAGTGAGAGTCTGTGTCTCTGGAGTGTGAAAAATGCTGCTTGTCATGTCCTCAAATATTTATGGTGGAGCCTGAGGTATTTGCAGCCAGGCAGTGAAGAGTGATGATTGTTGCTGAGGTTCACTCAGCTGCGAGGCCCGAGAGGGCAGAGGCATTGCAGTGCCCGGGCTGGGTTTTCCCTGCTGTCTGTCCTGGGATGTGTTTCCTGAGCCCACCCGGTGTCAGAGCTCTTTGAATGGATGCAGCATCTTTGTGGCAGCAGGAGCCTGGCAAGGGACAGGGCCACGAGCTGTGCTGGCACCTTGCAGGGGAACAGGGGGCAGGGAAAACGGGCTTTAATTGTCCCCCGCTGCACCCTTTGGATGCTCTCTGGGCAGAGTCCTATTAAACACCCTCCCTCTCCTGTGCTCCGGGGGGATTTCTGGCTCTGCATGTTGTCCCTTGGGGCCCTGAGGTGTTTGTGGTGTCAGGGCAGCTCCCTGAGAGGGGGCACAGCCCCATCCTGCCCTCTGATCTGGCTGTGTCGGTGCCTTGCTCCGTTCCACGACACGTTTTTCCCATCCTGAGGATTTTTCCCAGACTGAGATCATAAAACTTCAGCCTGCAAGACGTGCAGGGTCCAGGGAAGAATGAGGCTGATTAATTTGTCATAATGGCAAAGTGTTCCTCTGTCCTCCTTCCCCTCATTACGGGGACAATCATTCATTTCCCTGCAAATTTGTTCCCAGTTCACTGTTACCTGCTGTGATCTGACTTTGCCTGGTGCTAATTATTTGCAGCAGAAGAGCTGCATCATGCAAAGATATGAGATCCTGCTTGTTTTCTCCTTGCTTTTACACTATTCCGAGGCCATGCTTAAGAAGGAGGGAAAGACACAAGAAAAAACCCTCATTTTTTCCCTTTTTTCTTGCTCCTCACCCTTTCTAACAAAGCCATCATTGCAAATGTGAGAGAAGCATGTTTTTCCTGCAGGAGATGCAGGGAGCAGTGACTTTTCACGTGAGCTTTGTCTCACCAAGTTAAATATCCTGTTGAATGTGGGCCTTTTGTGGGTTTGGTTAGTACAGGAGAGCTGGACTTTATTTGCCCTTCTGTTAAACCACAGTGGAAATTAAAGCCTCTAATACAGGAATGATACACAAGGGACCTAAATTTGAATTTCCTGGGGCCTCTGCTTTGACTCAGGGATGGGAACTTTATGAACAGAGCCAGAGGTTCATCCAGCAATTGTAGGAGGCCAATGCTGAGAGACAAATGGTGCTTTTGAGTTCCTTTTTCTCACTTTGCTGCCGTGGCACTGGCAGCTTTTCAAATCAGATTAGGTGCAATCAAAGTGGAATCGGCACAAGCCCAATTTAAAGACAAAGGAAAGAAGGAAGATGCATTGAAGGCTTCACCTCTGTGCTGTTCCTCTTCTCTTTCTAGAAATACAAGACATATCCCATATCTGGCTTGCATTTGAAGCATCTCCTTGCTGTGTTCAGTGATAAAAGTGACTGTGAAGCCTGGCTTGGTGCTGAGATCAATGTCCTGGTGCTGCTTTCATCCTTTCTCAGCTGGTTGAGGAGAGCTGTGTGTTCCACCTCTCTGGGGCCCTGAGGGGGGGAGCAGGAGCAGCTCTGTCTGTGCAGGATTGATTGAGCCAGTCCTTACTCCTAAGCAGGATATTAGGATGGGTTCAGCAGCTCAGCCAGCTGGCTCAGTGACCATGATCCTGCCCAGTGGGATCTTGGCTGGCTGTAGCTCCAGGTGGGATAGAAACACATAATTCTGTGGGATTTTGTGGCGCTGATGAGACAGCCTGGCGGGGGATGATGAGCCACAGAGCTCTGTCATCTCAGCACTGAGAAATCTCAGTGCTTCTCTGGGCTTTCCTTGTTTAATACCAAGGTTCAAAACTCCGACTTCTCAGCAAACTGCCTCTATGGGCGGGAAAACAATATCTTACAGATGCCAAATGTCACCAGGATAAAGAGATTCTGAAGAAATTATGGCTTTCCAGGTGAATCAGTGGTTTGGTTTCACCTCGTTCCTGCAGTTTTCAGTGCCCCTGGGATGTGCTTCCTTTCACCTCCCTCAGAGACTTTTCTTGCCCAAATGAGGTGCATTTTCATATTTTTCCTTTGTGTTCCAGATGGGTCAAACCACATCACCAATCAATATTCTTGGTCTGTGTTCAGTGGTGACCTGGCCCTGATTTTGAGAGGTATTTAAAACCAGTCATTTAAAAATATTCAATCTTCATTTCTGTTTTCATGTTTTCAGATCAGTAAGTCAGAGGCATCAAGTTATTTTCAGTTTTCCCTGCAGGTTTCCCTGCATTTGAGGATTTTTGTCTGTGGGTGAGAATAGCCACACCTCAGCTCATCCTGAACTCTTCCTGATCCTTACTGTTCTAAAGATATCCGATGCTATGGGGAAGAAATCAATATCCTGGCTGAACTCCTCTCCTTTATTTTGCAGCCTTTCTGGGTGCCAGGTGCCACTTGTGGCCCCAGCTGAGCCATGTCCTTGTGGGTTTGCATCATCCCAGCTTTGGGCCATGATGCCTCCTATCCATGCAGCTGGAAATTGCACTGTTTGTGTATTTGTTCCTGGATGTGTTCGTATTTTTCTTTCCTAAGCCAAGTTTCTAAGTTCTAGCTGTATTTTAAACCCACCAGCATCCTCCCAGCACTGCAGGGAATGCTGCTCTCCCTGCTCTCCCCATCCCTTCTCCCTCTCCCTCACCTCCTGTGTGCTGCTATGAATATTTCAGCCTGTGGCTGTTTTTATTTCTCTGCTTCAGGAGTTTTAGTGAGAAATTCCCAAGGTTGGTGCTTTTGAGGTGCCTGGCTTGTGGGACATCATCCCTGCAGGGTTGCTGTTCTCCTGCTGCTGCCTCCCTGTCGCCCCTTCCAGGCTCTCAGAGCTGTGTTGTGGGCTGAGGTGTGTCCTTTGATCTCTAAAGAGTTCAAAGAGGGGCTGCTGCTGATGAAGTAAATGCTTCAGGAATTGAGGGGAGCTGGTGTCCCCTGTCCCTGTCAGCTCCCAAGCTTTGCTGTTGTCCTTCAGATCTCCCTCCTTCCACCTGGCACCCTGCCTGCCTCCCCCTGCTCTGCTAAAGCCACCTCAGTAGGGGTGAGGATGCTCAGCAGGTCCTCAGGCTCTTCCTGTATCCTCACCCAGGTCACTGAGCACCTGCTTTTCTCTCATGCCATTCCCATCTCCCTCCTGCACACGCTCCATGGGCTCTCTCCCTCTCTGCTGGGCTCCCTCACTGCCTCTGTCTCTCAAAGAACAGCTCTGCAAAAGGTAAAATAAGTGTTTAGCACAGCGAAAGCTTTGTGTCCTTAGTTGCATAAACACAGTCATAAAGGTGTTGGGTTTTTGTTTGCACCCTGCAGAGGTTTCCCTTTATAAAGGATGTAATGTTCTCCAGGAAGACAAAACACAGAGATCTGAAACTGCAGAACAAATTCTCCTGCAGCAAGAATCTGCTTTTGTATAAGCACGTGGATGCTGATGTGGTTGATGTGTGAAATGGCAGGAATGTTCACTGGATCAGATCCCGGTGGAAAGAGCCACAAGGGGCTTTGCAGGACTGTTTGGGGTGGAAAACTTCATCACACAGATATTGCAGGACCTCCAGAATGTCAGGAGCACAAGGAGGGTTTGTTCAGCAGGAATCTTCCTACCACATTACTGTAACAGGCTTCTCCCAAGCAGCTGGAATTCGGTTGGATTAGGACAAGGTGGCAAATCCCAACATCAAAAACAAACCTGTGAGGGAGAGGAAAAATGAACTGAAGGCTCTTTCTCTGCTTCTCACAGATGATTAAGCAAAATAAATGGTAAGAAATCAGCTTCCACCCTTAAAATGCAACGAGGTGTCTGTACCTGCATGTGGATGCTCTCAGGATACCAGGAGGTTTCAGAATGTGTGATTCCTGTGCTGAGCTGTTCCCTAGGAGGCTCCAGGGGATTTCCTAAGGGATGTGCACGTGGTTGTATCCTGCCAAGGGCACAGGAGATGTGCTTTTAGTGACAGATGCAGATAGCACTGCATTCATTTTCTCTCTTATCATCCAGCACCTTCAATGTCCGGGGTGCTCCAAGTGCATCTTCTTATCTCTGCAGTTCCTTTGCAGCCTCTCAGGGAAATTCCTACCTCAGCCTTGCTCCTGCTGAAAGCTCCGTGGAAGTTAAGGGATAATGGGAATGTGTTGTGAGGCTCCTTCTTTGCTGACTGAAACAGGGAGGAATTTTTGACTTCCCCGCTCCTCGTCCAGCACAACACACGGTTTTGTGCCACTGCTGCTCCTCACGTGTGTGCTGCTGCTCTGCCTCGTGTGCCGCAGCCAGAGGAGCTGCTGTTTTCCATCCTCTGCCTCCAGCCCATCCGTGATCCATGTGGGAGCTGTCCAACAGGTGCTGACAGCCCTCAGCTCTCAGCTCCACAGCAAAGCTGACACACCAAGCCTCCCGTTGTTGGCCAATTTTGTTTCTCCACCTGCAGAAGTGGTTTTGGCCCGCGGGTAACTCCAACATCTGCAGTCCTGGCTGGTTCCTCTGCCAGCAGCTCACCCACTTGGAGGATCTGGCTCCTCTCCTGGCTCCTCTCCACTCCCCAAGGGCTGCATTTCTCCATGTCCCAAGATGTCACGTGTCACCCAAGCTCAGCTTTATGCATTGCTTTGATGTACTTGGACTGGAGACAAAGCCAACCCTAAAACTGATTGCTTTATCTTTATTTTTAAGACTTAAAATTCTCTAAGTTCTTGACAGCTGCTTTCCAGGAGTAGATGGCGAAGACCTGAGATCTAAAACTGATTTTTTTTCCCCCCTCCCCCAGTTTATTTTTAAGACTGAAAAATTCTCAAACTTCTTGGCAGCTGCTTTCCAGGAGTCACTGGCAGAGTCCCTCTGAGATCCGTGCTGCTTTCTGCTCACTCTGAGCACTTCAGATTCAGCGGCTGAACCCTCTTCTCCCCTTTGAAGATTTCTCGAGCTCACGTGAACGTGCGATTATCGCGAACGAGGAGCTAATTCCCTCTGCTGTTATTACGAGTCGCTAATCACTGTTAGTGGGAGCGGTGACAGCGATGCTGCATCATCTCCCTCTGCCCCTTCCCGGCAGTGGGAAGCAGCTCTGTCTGCTTTCTAAGCGGAAAACCTGAATCGCAGAGGTTTAATGATGTGATTAGTCTTGCAGGAAGATGCTGACGCTCGCCCTGGGCATGTGGCAGCAAACCCAAGGCCAGGAGATGCTCCATCTCAGCTCTCTGCTGTCATAACGGGAAGTTAATCAGAGACTCAGGGGAGGAAGTTTGGGGTTGGATTATTTTTAGCCCTCTTGGGTTGCTGTAACAGTGTTTTTAATTTAAGACCAGTGTGGATAAAGGACTTGTAAGAATTTCATTAGTTCATAATGTGTCCCGACCCTGGTGGCTACTCATGAGCTGCCTGGGCCTCTTTTGTGGCCTGGGGGGGCTCTTGAATTGCCCTGAAGTGGCTCTTTCAGTGCATATTTACACTGAGATTTATTTTCCTCCTCCACCCACCACGGTGATAAGCAACAACCATCCGTTTTCCTGGTGACATTAAGCACCGACCACTCTTGAGAAGAAAAATGTGACACACTGAGCTCAATGTGTGGTTCCCATGATGGATGTCATTCCTTTGCATCCTGTTTGTTCCTGCTGCCTCCATAGGATCAGTTCCTCAGGACTGTCATGTAAGGGCTGAAATGCAGCGAAGTCACCAACCAGCACCTCGTGGTGCTCTGCTGACCTTTCAGCTCTTCATGCCCAGCTGGATGTGCTGGGAGGTGAAACTTCTGAGGGATTTTGGGACAAATGGGTGATGGGAGCCAGGGAGGAGAGTGGGTGAATCATAAAGTCCCAGAATGGTTTGCGTTGGAAGGGACTTTAAAGATCATCCCATCTCATCCCACCCCCTGCCATGGGCAGGGACACCTTCCAGTAGACCAAGTTGTTCCAAGCTCCATCCAACCTGGCCTTGGACACTCCCAGGGATGGGGCAGCCACAGCTTCTCTGGGAAAGCCATGTCAGGGTCTGCCCACCCTCATGATAAACCCATTCCAGAGTTGGCCAAAGGATGGAAGACCAGCTATGAAGAGATTCCTGTGCAGGAAGCAGCGAATTTCTGCTCAGGTTTCCTTTCTGGTGATTTGGGAGACTTTTACAAGTCAGTGACATAAATAGGAATGATGCTGAATAAAAGAGGAAATTTTTTTACTGCTCCCAAACATCCCCATGGGACTTTCTGTGTTATCATTTAGAGCTGGCAGGAAAACATCAGTTGAAATGTTTTTAGATGAAATATGGCATTTTGAGATAATTCCCCCCCCCACACACACTTTTCCTTGAATGTGTTCTGAAATTTTGTTGAAGAGCTCTCAAATGGAAATTCTGGGAGTTTTTCAGTGGCAGCAAATAAGGAATATTTCAGTTCCTGAATGGAGATGAATGTAGTGGAAGAGACACACATGCTTTTATTAATGCATTTCATATAGAAGGCAGTCTTTTTAACAAGTTCCAACTTCATCAGCCCTCTCTCCCATCTCCTGGAGACAGGATACCTTCCATCAAGACCCTCCAGTCTTCAACCTGGATGCTTTTGGCACCCTCAGAAGGCGTTCAATGAACAGAAACCCAAAGTATTGTCTTCTCCTGGAAGTTGCTTTCCCAGCTTTTATAACAATGACTGGACAAAGACCTGGAAAGATCAGAAAGTGGCCCAAGGGCATCTCATGATGTTCAACAAGACCAAGAGCTGGTGCTGCACCTGGGTCGGGGCAACCCCTGGTACCAATCCAGGCTGGGAATGAGCAGATGGAGCAGCCCTGGGAGAAGGACTTGGGGGGCTGGTGGGGGAGAGGCTGGACATGGCCCAGCCCAGAAACCCCCCCGTGCCCTGGGCTGGTCCCACAGCGTGGGCAGCAGGACAGGGGGGGATTGTGCCCCTCTGCCCCCCGAGGTGAGACCCCCCCTGCAGAGCTGCCCCAGCCCTGGGGGCAGCACAGGAAAGACATGGAGCTGCTGGAGAGAGTCCGGAGGAGGCAGCAGGATGGTCAGAGGAATGGAGCAGCTCTGCTGGGAGGGAAGGATGGGAGAGCTGGGATTGTTCAGCCTGGAGAAGAGAAGCTTTGGGATGACTTAACTGTGGCCTCTAAGTGCCTGAAAGGAGCTACAAGAAAGATGGAGAGAGACTATTTCCAAGGGCCTGGAGGGACAGAACAAGGGGGAATGGCTTCAAACTGACAGAGAGTAGATTCAGATTAAATATTAGGAAGTAGTTCTTTACTTAGAGAGTGGGCAGGCCCTGGCACAGGTTGCCCAGAGAAGCTGTGGCTGCCCCATCCCTTTGAGTGTCCAAGGCCAGGTTGGACAGGGCTTGGAGCAACCTGGGCTAGTGGAAGGGGTCCCTGCCCATGGCAGGGGGTGGGGTGGGATGATCTTTAAGGTCCCTTCCAACGCAAACCATTCTGTGAATGCCAAACCTGCCAGTTCCAGAGAGCAGGAGGTTGTTCCTCACTGCTGACTTGTGAGACGTGTGGCTGTACAGAAACTGCTGAAGGTTTGCAGCTTCTCACAGTTTCTCCCTCATCTTCCTACACTTTTAAAGTATGGACCGTTCACTTAAGAATTGGACTCGATGATCCTTGGGGGTCCCTTCCAACTCTGAACACTCTGTGATTCTGAAATACGAAGCTGTGATTAAAAGGACAGATCCTGGATAACTTTTACTTTCCTTAGGCCAGAAAGGACCTGGCAGAGGATGAAAAGCTTTGCAAGGAAAGCTCTTCCTTGCCTGCTCCTGAGGGCTGAGGGAGCAGTGCCATGGCTCATCTGCTGTCCTTCCTGCCCGTGGGGGTCCTCCAGGAAACTTCCCACCGCATGTTGCCTCCTCCTCCTCTGGGAAGTTTGTGGTGACGTGAGCCTGTAACGCATTAAACATGGCCTGGAAATTTAAATGCACGTTGTCACCCCTTGCTGTCTGATCTCTTTCCTCCTGCTCCAGGGAGAAATCAAAACTGAGAGAAGGTCCATGACCACAACCAGCAGGCACTGACCCAGAAATGAGAATATTAGAAAGGAAGATGGAGAAAAGGGGTGATGGGATTGATCCTGAATGGCCCCGCAGAGATGTGTCAAATGCCAAGGAGGAGCTGTGGGCTTAGAGGGATGTTTTCCCTTCCCCTGTTTCAGGGATGGGGTCATGGGCTGTCCTGTCAGGCAGGGGATGGGAAAAGGGAGTCAGGAGACTGGGATGTGCTGCCAAAATGAAGATAAGGGCTCAGCTGATGGCAGCTCTCAGCTCAGCGGCCGTGCCGTGTGTGTCACATGCTGAGCCAAGTTCTCCTCACGGTCCCTTCTCTGCAGGTCAGACGGTCCTGCCAAATGAAGCAAAAGGGTCACCTCTGAAGGACAAAGTGTGGACTGTGAATGTAAACCTGTGTCTGGCACTTGGAGCTCCTTTTTCCTCCCATTCCTTCCTCCCACCTCCTGCTCCTTTTGAGAACTTTTGTGTGTTGATTAATGAGGTTTTAGTCAAAAAGAATAGCTAACTATGGGTTTGCCACAATTAAAAATTAATGAAGACATCAAGGGCACAGTAAAGATGTCCAATGGCTGAAGGTCTGCAGCACCTGAGGAATCCGGATCCCATGTTTAGCCACATGAAGACACCTTGAGAGTCACTCCAGTGTGTGCTCAGTGAGGGGTTGCAGAGGCTGGTCCAGAGCTCTATAAATGGTAGATGGGCACGTCCATCTTCACTTGGGACATCAGAAACTTCCCAGAGGTGGCAGGTGAAAGCCCCACAGTGGGTTCTCTTAGGCTGGTGGCTGTGCTTTTGTCTCAGCATCCTTTCCAACTAGAGAGCAGGATGTGCTTGGACATGGTCATTGCAATGGTTGGATGAACCCTCCTTTCTGCCTTCCCTGTTCTAATGAGCTCATCTCCATTTACTAGTTTTCCATGTGATTTTAGCAAATAGCAGGATCCTTTTTACCTTCCACACAATCTGAGCTATCTCACCTCGACCCCAGGGTACCCACCCTCACTTAGGGTTCTGGTTTGCCTTCTGATTGTCGCAGTCTTAAACCTGGGAAAACTTGAAGGAAGAGCCACATGGAAGAGCAGATCTCTCCTAAAGAGTGACTTAACCTTGTGCTTCTGAGGAAATCCTGCTGTGCAGAGAGATGGCTTTTAGTGCTGGGGGTCATAATTTGTGTTGCATGACTGGTTGTGCATCAGGATCTCGTTGCAGTGGCTATGGTGTGGTCATGGGGCCCAAGAAATGTGGGCACAGGACGGTTTGCAGGTCTCCTTCAGGATGAGAGAGGCAGAGGAACAGCTGAGTAGTAGTTTGGTGGACAACACCACATTGCTTGCTGTGGTTTTCCACCCGCTGCTGCTGCTGTTGACTTCACAAGCTCCATGAATACACTGGGAGAGGCTGAAGGAGGGCTGTGTGATTTCCCCGTCACAGGTGATTTCTCTCTCTCCTCTCCCCACAGTGAATTTGCCAAAGAACGAGAGAGGGTGGAGAACCGGCGAGCTTTCCTGAAGCTCCGGCGGCAGCAGCAAATCGAGCGGGAGCTCAACGGGTACCTGGAGTGGATCTTCAAAGCAGGTAAGGCAAGAGAGCTCCTCGTCTTGGCTTGGGCTGTTTTGTGGCCAGTAGAGTGTGGTGATGAGAGAGGACAAGAGGCCAGAACTGTCCTTGGTGTGGTTGGCCACGGAGGAAACACAAGGCTGGAGAGGGCCCAGCCAGCCCCTGTTGGGATTTTGGGAATCTTTTGGAGCACTCACACGAAAGTTTTTGCAGGAGAACTTGGCTTGGTTAAACAAAACTAAAGGAGCTGAGCCAACTTCCTTTATTGCTGAGATCAAAGCAATTGTCTTAATACTGAATGATATAAAAAGTGATCCAGTGCCCAAAGCCTCCACAGTGGGGAAACTTTGCTTCTGTGAGTCATTTAGATTTTATTTACTTTCTAGCACAGCTGTTTTACAACCCTTTCTTGCTGTGATGGTAAAATACACCCGAGTGTCAGTTTTATGAGCTACAGAGATCACTTGCATGAAACTCCCCCCAGCACATATTAACATTGCTTTATAATCATTATAACTGAACATTGCACTTAATTGCAAGCCCTGAGCAACTTTAATAAGGACCCAGACACGCCCATATAGCAAAAAAATAACCTGCTTTGTTTTTCCTTTATATGGGACAGTAACAATTACCAATAATCTTTCTGCATTGTATTTATATATTGACATAACAACAGTTCAATTCTTTCATGTAGCATCAAGGAAACTGGGGGCAATTTCCTCCTTGTTTGCTTTGCTGAGAAGCTGAAACACCTGATTAAAGTGAAAAGGCCTTTTGAAGCGATGATGGAGAGAAAAAGAAGTGGTGGTTTATCAAACAGGTTGAGAGGTGACTTTGTAGGCAGATCAGCTTCTTCCTCGCCCTTTCCAAATGGGGAGGCTGAGGGCGAGAGACATACACTGACTCACCTGCCATCAGCTGATGGATCTGGCAGGGCTCAAAACCCAGAGGCTGGCAGCATGTTGAAACCATATCATGGCTCCTGGTGAAGCCATCACTCACCTGGCTGATGCCAGAGGCCTGCTGGGCTAAAATGGGCTTGTGAGAGCAGGAGGTGGTGTGGTCCCAGCAACTCGCTGGAGCATCACACAGAAGTCATGGCCAAAGCAGGGGCCAGAGCATCCTGGGGCTGTTCTGCATGTAGCTGGCCCTTGTTTGGATTTACAGGTTCTGTCTCATGTGCACAACCTGGGTGAGAGTGTTTGGAAGAGCAGTTTCACCTGGCTCCTGCTGCTTTGCTTCTGCTTTCTCCTCTGAAGGGCTGGGCATGCCCAGGAAATGGGGCTGTGCCCTGCTCTGGGTCCAGGTACCTCCCCGAGGGCAGTGACCACAGAATGCCAGAATGTGCTGAGTTGGGAGGGACCCACAAGGATTGTCCACTCCAACCCTCAGCCCTGCACAGGCCCATTCCCAAGAGTCACACCCTGTGCCCCAGAGCATCATCCAAACCCTCCTGGAGCTCTGGCAGCCTTGGGGCCGTGCCCAC
>JAWWEU010000038.1:9130885-9141938 GCA_035583155.1 Acropternis orthonyx | reverse complement strand
CCTTCCCTTCCCTTCCCTTCCCTTCCCCTCCCCCCTCTTGCTTTAAGGCTCCTCTGATTTTTGGTTCCTTGACTCTTGGTCTCCCCACCACTAAAATAAAGATGAGAATTCCTTTGCAGGGATGGGGGTTTCATTTAGGTGCCTGCTTAGCCAAGAATATCTATGCAGAGATCATCAGCTGAACTTGTGGGAAAGTTGAGCTGGAAAAGTTATAAAATGTAAAATCAACCTGTGCTCCAACTTTACATCCCTGTGGGAATGGCTGGCTCTTCTGTGTCGCCAGAGCTGAATAAATGCCACAGCAACACAGAGTGAAACTGCTGTAAAATGCACATCTTTTGATTTAGTCTAATAACATAAGATCCAGAAGGTTTTGTAGAACAGGGAAATGTGTGCAAAAGAGCTGAATCAGGGAATAATAAAAATGCTCTGTAAAGGCATTGTTGAAAATACAATGGGAATATAAAAAAGCTTCCTAGTACAGCTGAATAATAACAGTAATTAAAATCAGCTTAGCAGTGTTAATAAAATCTTTGAATACAAAATGCAGCGTGAAGGCAAAGCAGAAGAGAGAGTGGAGCCTTTGGAATTCAGGCACTGAAATCTGGGACTGTGCCGTTGACAGGGATTTCCCATTTCTGCTTTGAAGGCCAGGATTTCAGCTGGGAAATGACCTGGGATTTTCAGACTAGGGAATTGTTCTTCCTTGTCCAGCACCGTGGTGGGGGGAGAAGGACAGACACAGACAGTCTAGCCTGGGCAGGAATCTCTGCAATAAAGGAAAGAGCAGAAGTCTTGGTGTTCAGCTCAGATGGAGCTCTGGAGGGTTTGGTTATTATTCATGTGAATATCTGGTTGTTTTTAAATCCTTCACATCCTTGACCTCATTCCTTGACTCCTGTAGCAGAGAGTTCCACATGTTAAGGGTTGGTCTGATTTGAACAAGGAAACCAACCCACCAAACCGTGTCCTGCCCTCAGTTTAAATCCTGCAGGGAGAGGACGAACTCAGGAGTGCCCTGAATTACTTTTCTTTCTCTAATCTCCCTCTGCCTTGTGTCCTCTTATGTTTTCTGCTCCAGAGCACTCAGAACCAACCTGCTCCATCCCCTCTCTTCCCATGGAAGGTTCACCAGCCTTCTCACACTTACAAGAATCTCCCTGAGCATTTCTTTTTTGCTTGGTTTTCACTCATTTATTTTTGAAGCAAGGTAGGAAGAGTGGAAAGCTGCATCCCAGTGGTTCCTAAAAGGGCATCTTAATACTTAGGTTGTTTTTGCTCTGTGATTTTTTACATGGTCTGAGTAGTTGCTGGAACTGGAAAGGAGGTTTCCTTGGCTTTGGTAGGGCTCAAGTTTTTACCTCAAGGGCTGTAACTGGTTTAGGACCAAGTGTGTGAGTGACTGAAATCACTCCATCTCTACACTACCTTCCAATGGTCAACAAGAATTTAATTTAGCACTGTGCTTTTCATTTACTGCCCACTCTTAAGTGTCTTTAATGTTTCTCACAGCCTTTGAATTATATTAGCACAGAATCACAGACTGATATGGGTTGGAAGCTCCATCCAAACCTTGGACACTTCCAGGGATGGGGCAGCCACAGCTTCTCTGGCCAACCCCACCCTCAGAGGGAACAATTTCTTCCTAACATCTGACCTAAATCTCCCCTCCTTCAGCTTGAAGGCAATTGTGCCTCTCAGAGGAATCAAAAAGAGGTGAAGCCAAGCAGTGCAATCCATGCAAATGATTTTGCCACCCCTTTCTCCATGAAACTCCTCAAACCTTTGGCATCTCTCGGGCTGTCATGCTGCGTTTCCAATGCAGAGCAAGGGAACCAGAAGTTCTCTGCACGGGGTAAAGAGCTTATAAAGCCCACAAATATTCTTTTGAAGATGTTTCTCTTATCTTACAAGGACATGCCTCATTTTGAAAACACTTTGCTCAGAGACTCGAAGTCTTTCAGTTCAGGGCTAATCAAGTTGGATGTCGTTTGCATTTTAATTCTTTCCATCCCTTTCACACAGCACTGATTTGGAGGGTTTCTGTTCTCCTGGAGTAACAGGCTTTGGGAATGGTTTAACCTCTCTCTCCCAGCCCACTGTAACTTCAATGCTGTCCCTTGGCACAATGAAGCTTTGGGAACTTTCAGCTTGTTTTGGGGAAAAAAGAGAGCAAGGATACAGGTGGGAAAATCCACCTTTACTCAAGAGACAGGGCAGCCACATGTGTGAGATGTCAGGGGAGGGTAATTGCCAGGAAGACAAATTAGATTCATTATGAAAGGGCTTCTAAGGGCTGTGATTTTATTCACTTTTTCTGTTTACCAAGTCTGAAGCTTCAACAGTTAAATTCACTTTTTCTTCCTTTTTAGCAACTTGTGTTGCCTGTTGAGTGTGAGTTGTTTGAGCCCACAATGTCCTCTCTCCCCATGCCAAAGGGAGACCACGTTTCTCTCCTGCTCTGCCTGTGTTGTTCCCCTTCCAGTTCCTCAGTGACAGTTTGTCTTTGTTTCCAGTCCTTCCAGCACTTAATGCCCCACAATTCCTCTCACTGCTGAGACACCTCTGATATCCAGGTGATTTGTTTGGAGGCTCCAAGTTGCTGATCTGATACCATCTCATTGCTGGGTATTTCTTGTAATGTGGAGCCACCATTATCTGGAGGTTTTTCAGGCACACTAATTATGTTCCTCCAGGCTCTGTGTTCGGTGGTGACTGAAGGTAAAGCAGCTTCTGATCCTCTGTGTGGTTATTAAAACCCTCTCCCAGCAGTGCTGGGTGTCCTGCTGAGCTGGCTTTTTATCAGGCCCTAAAAGCCATGTAAGGCCCCTCTGGGGTAGATGTGCTCCTTTGCATTCCCAGAGGATACAAGGCAGACAGGGGTGATTATCAGGGGAGAAAACTGGGGAGAAACGGAACTGGAGAGTCGGGATTGAGGGAATTTCATAGGTGGAACCTGGGGGGTGTTGGTTTTAAGGGAACAGTAAAACCAAGCCCAGGTGAGATATATCTATGGAAGGAGATGTGTGTGTGGATGGAGATGTGTCCATGGATGGAGATGTGTCTGTGGATGAAGACCTGTCCATGGATGGAGGTGTGTTTATGGATAAAGATATGTTTATGGATGGAGATATGTGTATGGATGGAGATGGGTTTATGAATGGAGATGTGTTTATGGATAAAGATGTGTCCATGGATGGAGATGTGTCTGTGGATGGAGATATGTTTGGGCACCAACTCAGGGCCCTGATTTTGGGGCAAAGGCTCAGCTGGTTTGCAGAATCATCTCGTAGGAGCCTGTTCTTTGTAGATGAGACTCCATGGACACCAGTGGCCTTTGGGAAGGTGTCTCCATATCTAACCCATCCCTTCCTCCTGTTTTAGGGCAGTGACACTCACTGGCAATTGCTGTTTCTTTCCTTCCATATCTTTAGCCCCCAAACATCAGTACAGCTTTTCCCTGGGCAAGGCCTGGGAAGAACCTTTTGGTTTGAGGTGCTGGTTTGGCAGAGAAGTCTCTTGGACTGTCTAAAAAAGCCCATTTCACTTTTCTGACCAGTCCTGAAAAGCCTCCAAACCCACCTAAATTGTACTGTGGCTTTTTGGATGGATTTAATACCTTTTAAAGTGCAGTTTTTAGCTCACCTGACATTTTTAACCCTCCCTCAGCTCTCCTTTCCTCTATGTCTCTGGTACACTAGTTTGTACTTTCTTATTTCATTCTCCTCTTCTTGGCTTTCCAGGCTCCCTCAGTCCTTGGATATTATTTTTCATCCTGCTCAATTTACTGTCTTATTAATGTATCATTCACTCTCTCTCCCAGATGATTAATAAAGAGATTATATAACGCTTGTGTGGCTTATATAGGCTTATATAAGGCTGATCCCTCCAGTATTCTTGTAGACAGCTTTCAGCTCCACACTTTGATGTTTGGCCTATGGTTTATTTGTATTTATTTTCCATATTTTTTTAGTTACCCTTTAATCTAGGCCAGCTTAAATGGACTTTAAAGCAAAATTTTTGTGGGAACACAGTGTTAGAAGTTTTAGTCAAATTATATCTACGGCAAGCGTGTGAGAGCATTTGTCATGTGTAATAATAGAAGAAAGTGTACAGTTCACCAGCTTCCAACTCAATATTTCATTTGCTTTGGACTGTCCTTTGGGAAATCCAACATAATTTTCCAGCAGCAAGTTTAAATCTGTGGTTCTGAGTGTATGAACTGTGGGGTGTGTTCTGCAGACTGACTTGGGCAATGACATTTGCATTGTGAAACCTCAGGAAATGTGGTTGTTTTTCAGGCAGATAAAAATGATTCGGTTTTTGGAAGTTTTATAGTGCTTTCTGATTTATTTTTTTGACTTTAGGAATGTATAAAGTTGTACTTTGGAGATGACACATGAGGGGAAACAACGGTGGTGTTCCTGCGTGTGTCCCACAGCCTGAGCTGTGCTGGGCTGAGCTCCCCCATGGAGCTTTTGGGTTTTAATTGGACAAGGATTTGATGGGATGGCTTTTTGGTGGCCTTGTGTCTCCTGAGATGTGGCACTGCTGGTCCTGCTTGTCATACCCTTGACAGACAGAGATCTGTTACCCTTGGGCTGAGCCTTGGTCTTGTTGATGAAAGACAGAAAAGCAGCAATGGGTGTGGAGCAGCAATGGGTGTGGAGCATCTTTCACTTCTCAAAGAGTGTCTCCCATGTGCCTGGGCATGAGAGACCTTCCTGTGGCTTGTGGAGAGCTCTGTGGTCTTGCTTGGGTCAGGAGGACCTTTCTTGGTCTCCAGAAATCCCTTGTGGGTGATAGTTGCGTAAAGAAACCAGAGTGGGTGGTTGGCTGTGAAGAGGGACATCACGGGGGGAAGTGCTACAATCTTCCAGTGGTTTGTCTGGCGTCCTTCCCCTGTGCCAGAGGGGCACAGGAGGAGAAACACGGTGCTCTGAGCCATCCTTTCCTCCCCAGACTCATGGTTGCTGGGGGATACAACAGGCTAAGGTGGGTGGCAGCCGGGACAGACACCTGCTGCATCCAGCTCAGCTGGCATTAGAGCAGGCACACGATAAATCCGAGGCTGAAACTTGCTGTTTTTCCTTTCACAGAGGAGGTCATGCTGGCAGAGGAAGACAAGAACGCCGAAGAGAAATCCCCTCTGGACGGTAGGTTCCTTTGCTGTGCAGTTTTCCTGCTGTGACATGTGAGAGGTTCACCTGCTGGACAGTGCCACGGCCTTCCACTGTGCCCAGGAGGGTGTGAGGAACACACTCTTGCATGCGCTTGGCAGCGACCGGGGCTGCAGAGTCCCTTTGCCCGTATCGGGTGCTTTCCAGGTGGATGATGAGCAGTGACACAGCGCCCCGGGGTGGGGATCGGTCCCTGCGCTGCCTCTGGGGCCACAGGGACACCCGTCCGCCTGTGCGCCACCCCCGGGTTGTGGCAGGGGTTAGGCTGCACAGCGGATGCCAGAGGAGAAATGCACTGACCGAGAGAAGGCAGGGCTCCAAGCGAAGGTTTCCGAACGGATTTGACAGAGAGACTAAGACCCCTGTTAGCTGTAAGCAGTAAGACATAACAGGGTGTGGTGATCCTACCTTCCGACGTGTGACCCTTAGCGTGGCAGGACGGCTGGAGGCACCGAGCCATCCCTGTGCCACAGCACCTGCCCTCCCTGTGCCTCCAGAGCGATGGGCTCGTAGGACGCGCCAGCCAGTCAAAGTTCAGTTAAAGATTCTTCCCTCTCCCTTTTCTGACCATCTTTCGTCCTCCCATGTCTCCTCCTCCTTTCCCCCTTCCCCTCCCTTTCCCTCCTCTTTTTTTTTCTCCTCCCGTTCCACCTGTCAGGGAGGGCCGCCTCGGAAGGGCCGATCCACCAAGGCACGGCACCGGCAGAGACTAGCAGCGGCAGCAGCTACAACAGTGAGTGGATTGCAAATCACCAGGGGCTTAGGCGGCCCAGCGGGGCAGCCTCAGCCCACAGCCCCACGTGCTCAGGTCACCGGTGGTGTCTCCCCGAGGTGGTTTTGCACCTTTGCCCCCGAGCCCAGTGGCTCCTCGGGGCGGCAGGTGCCCGGCTGCTGGTCCGCCTGGGCCAGCCTGGTGACCTGCGCCTGGGGAGGACTCGGGGATGGAAGAGCTTGGGGATGAAGGAGGTCAGGGTTGAGGTGTGCCTGGCCAGTCTTGGTGCGTGTGTGTGGGTTCCGTGGGGCGTGTGCGCCGGGGAAGTTCGTCCAGCGCATGGCTGGTAGTCCTGAGTGGCTGGAAGAGTAGCCTGGAAAGCTGAGTGGTGTAAGCAGAGTAGAGGTGGGTACGAGTCAAGACCCAGGGATGTTAAGGCTCCTTCTACCCTACTAAGCTAAAGGAGCCTGACAATATTCCCAGCCTTGAAGCAGCGGGTGAGGAGCAGCCCACATGTATGCTGGTAAATTCTCTTAGTCTTCAAAAAACTCTTAGGTATTGCATCCAGGGTGCCTGGAGAGATGGCACACCCTCACTGCTAAACACACGTAGGAGTTATGTGGGGGAGAAGATAAAGAAGCTGCTCAATTCATGCCATGGAGTGTTGTAAAATTTTTCTCCCCATGCTGGTTACATTCCAGTGCTGGGGATGGCCCTGGACATGCTGGAGTGTACTGGGACAGATGGAGCCTAAAGGACCCAAAAGCTGGTATTTGCTGGGACTGAGGATTCAGCCTAGAGCTGGGTGGGGAAGAAAGGAGCAAAAGTGGTTATTTGCCAAAAACCCCCCGCCCCTGGATCCAGATCACATGTTCAGAGCATCCCCTTCTCTTCGAGCCTCTCTGAACCTGGGTGATGCTCTGGGTGTTTTGAAGTGACAAAAGAACCAACCCTTGCCTCTGCCACGGAGTAAGAAGCACATCCATTTGTGTGTCAAGGCAGGGAAAGCTGTGTGTAGAGTGAGGGGATCTTCTCCAGGAGCCTCCCCGGGGGCAGTGGCTCAGCGTGTGTGGGTTTGCTGCGTGTGCCTTCTGACCAGTCTGTATCACCACACCGTGGGGTGTCTTACTGCTGCTAGAAAACGGTGCTTAGTTCCTCTATGTCCCGAAGGTGTTACCAAACTGTACCAACGTATCTTTTTCTGCCAGTTCTCGAGGTTTTGCAGGTAGGTGGTCGTGGGACCGGCGTCCTCGCTGTTCCTGCCTCACCCCTCGTGCACTGCGTGGCCGCAGTGCAGAGCTCTCCGAGCCTTTCAGGCTGCTGGTCTCATTCCCTGTCGGAATAAAACACTCCCCACCAAAGATGCTTTTGGAAGATGTGTGTTTTCAAAGAATTACAGCAGCCCCAGAGGGAAGGAGTTGTACACTGAGGGCTATTAAGAGGCTGCTCCCTGATTCGTGGCAGGCTTTGCACGCAGCATTTCTGCTCCTCCAGGCTTTGCTCGGTGCTTAAACTGTCTCCGAGCCCCGTTAAATGCTGACTCCTTAATGGTGCCCACTGCAAACAGCATTAATGGTTTTAATGGATGGAAGCACTCATCTCCTAACCCACTGGGGCTCACAGAGATCCAGCGACCCTGCCCAGCCCTTCTGCTGGGCTAAAAGCTTTAGGAGCTGCAGCGACTCCCCCACCCTCCTGCATCTGCCGGGGGAAGTGTGAGCGTGGAGACCAGTTCCTGGCAAACCTTCAGAATCTGGAAGGTCAAATAACTAAAGGACCCTGACATTGAAGCATTCAGCCCTGCAAGGTTGGGGGTTGTCTGATTTGCTCCAGCTTAGCCTTGTGTGAGCTCTAGGCTGGCAACGGGAAGTAAATGCTGGCCCTGGAGAGTGAAGGGAGGGGGAGAGAGAATCCACTCTGCATCCTCACAGGGCGTTTTCTCTTTAATTTGCACACAGTGTTGAAAAGAGCCGCAATAAAGAAGAGCAAAAACGACCTGATTCATGCAGAAGAAGGTGAGGACCATTTCACAGACATTTGCTCCGTTGGTGAGTACTGGCTTGGCATCCCCCGAGGTTCAGATCTCCACCCAAACCTGTTCATGCCATGTTTCCTCCGAAGCTGCAGTTTCAAGAAGGAGAAGTCCCCCTGCTCCTGCAGCAGCACTCAACGTCCCAAAGCAAAGGGCTTTGTGGCTTCACCCTGCGCTGCCTGGCTCGGCTCTTGCATGCTGCACCTTTCCAAGGGCCCTGCCCAGGCGCTGGGAGAATCCCTGCTGTGCTGCCCATCCCGGGATTCTGCTTGGAACGTGCTCGTTCGTGCCACTGAACCCCAACTCTGCCAAAGGCTCTTTGCTGGAGGAACTGGACACCGTCCCATCTGCCACTGGTGCCCAGCGTGTGGTTTTGCAGCCCTTGCCGTGTGAGTGGCTGCTGGGAAACGCTGGGCAGTGGCTCTAATTCCCTCATTCTTACCTCAGAAGAAGATCTTAAAGCAGTTCTCTACATTTTTAAAGCCAGATATGGAGACACACGCCAGTGTGCACCCAAATGCCCCCCCCCCCCCACTTCCATGCAGAGCGGGCCATCCTGTGCTGTGGGGCATTTGGGATCTTCAGCTCTGCAGGGCAGGACACGGTCAGGCTGCAGAGGAGCTGCTTGTCCTGCAGTTACCAGAGCTGGTTCCTTCCTGAGGCACAGGCAGGTGGAGAGGCAGGAGGCAGGTCTGGGGTTGGCAGGGGCTGGCAGGCTCTGGGCACACAGGGAGCTGTTTGGACATCAGCAGAAACACCTCTCAGCCGTGGGCTGCTCCTCGCTGGCTACGGGGACACATCTTCCTGACTGCTCTGCAGTTGGATATTTTGCTTTTCCGTGTCCCTGTTGTTTCAGTCTGTACATGGGTTTGCTGCTGAAGCAGCAGATGTTCTCATTATCTTCCAAAGAAATATCTTGGCAGCCCAGTTACCACAAAACAGCAAATCCTGGATGCACAAGAGCAGCAGCACAACCAGCACATTTGAGGGTCCGTGTCTGTAGATTCTTACAAGCATGAGCGCCTCAACTGCCCTTTGGAAACTTGGTTTTAAGATATTATAGCTGCTGCTGGATTCTTTTTTGCCCCTTTAAACCAAGACCTGGTGGCAGGAAATGAATGTTGCTTGGCATGTTCCCGACGCCATCACTCCCAGTCCCCCAGGCTGCAGGTTTTGTGCTGACACTTCTATGAGAGGTTTGTTGCTGAAAGAGTGCAAAAATGCAGCAACTGTGTGCATTTTTGGGTTGGCTTGGTTTGTTTCCTCGGATCCCTGCATGGATAACAAGGAATGGTCATTTTTTGGAACATTTGTTCATGGTTGCAATAATTACGATCTCTTTGCCTTCACATCCAAGTCCTTCCAGGCTCTGGGCACCCATGCCACGCAAACAGATCTTGGAATTCAGCATTTCAGGTGGCAACGGATGACGGAGCATCTGGGCTCGTGAATAATCTGCTGCAGAGCTGGGAACTGTCTCGGGAGCATATGGCAGGGAAAATAACAGCAGTGCTTTCCACCTTCTGGGAGTGCTTCACCCACTTGGGAGAAGTGTTTTTGATTTTGATTCATGGAACGAGACACAAGAGAAGAAATGGATAAAGCAGCTACTTTGCAGGCTCCTGAAGAGGCTGAAACTCTGCAGAACATCAACAAGCAGATCACGTGGGCAATTATGCCTAAAGAATACATTTTTGAACAAGGGTTTATTTTCACTGATCTTCTGTGATGTCTTCTGATGGGAGCATAAGGAGCCTGGAAGAACTAAGAGCATAATTCCTGAGTCCCATGTGAAGGTGCAGACCAGGGGGGAGACACTCTGACAGGTGTCTTGGCCCTTGGCTGAACACGTTGCACTTTAATTTGAACACAAGTACCTCAGTGAGCCTTATAATTGCATTATAAAGCTCTGCAGTGGTAAACACTTCCCAGTGTGTTCTCTGGAGCTATTCTTAGCATTTATTCTTTGCTTTCCTCCTGACTCTCAGCCTCTCATTCCACATTAACAAGTGGGCAGCTGCTCCTTCTGGTTTTCCACCCTCTACACTGTCCCAGACACAGGACAATGTCTTGATTCCCAGACAGCCAAGCCCAGAGAAGGGCATATTTTCTATGTTAGATCTGTTTTTCTTTCCTGGAAGAGCAGTAGAGGAGATGAGAGGGCAGCAGACCATTTCTATGCAAATCTGGGAGTACAGAGTGCCTTGGATATCTGAGAGCTCTTTACCTGCTAAACAGTGTTAAGTTACAGGTTTTCCTAAATCTTAACCTGTAGCTCTTTTTGTTGTCTGAAAGCAACGAAGTAGCACATGGTTTCTTCTCTTTTACACTGCCAAAGGCAGGATTGGCAAACCAACGGAACAGCATTCCAAGCTTTTTTTTTTTTGCAAGGAGTTTGTTCAGATCCTGGCCCAAGCCAGCCCTGTGTGTTGGTGGATGGCCAACAGTGGGACATGGAGTGGAGAGCTCACTTTCCCTTGGGGAGACATCACGCTCCTGTGGAGCTGTGAGGCTTGGAGAACCCACTGCTGTCACATCTGGATGCTTCATCCTTTCTATGGGTGTTGTGTTTGATGTTATTGCAGCACGAAACAGGGTGAGATTCCCACCCCTTGCAAGTGTCGAAATGTAGGTGATCACACCCAAAGATTGGCTGCTGTTGATGTAACTCAGCCATGTCCAACAGCAGCAGCCCCTGCAAATCATCTGCTCCCACAGTGCTTGCTCCAAGGCAGGACCACGTGTGTCCTGCTCAGCTCTACCTGCTGGGATGCTCCATCCCACGATGGGGAAGGACAATCTTGCCACAAACCACCTTGAAACAGGGTCCTGAGGGCCAACACAGCGTGGCACAAGTAGTGGACAGCCTGTGGCAATCACAGTTCTCCCTGCTGGCAACAGCAGAGGAACCCCAACGGGTCCATGTGTTTATTCCTAAGGTGTGCTGGTTTCTCCTGCCTCAGCCCTGGCCAGAGATTGCCTTTTCATCCTTCATTTGAGCAGTGCCTCTTCCGCATCAGAAAGAATTTCTTCCTTCAGCTTCCTGTTGTTAAAACATTTACCTCCTTTCTAGCCTTTCAGACCAGAGCCGAAATGTAGCTGATTGGTACAAATGAGTAGCTGCTCCCA
>JAWWEU010000038.1:9108794-9130785 GCA_035583155.1 Acropternis orthonyx | reverse complement strand
CTGAGTAGCTGCTCCCAAAATATGCTGCAGGGAGGCAGATTGAGGCCTCTGCTGAGGAAATACCTGGAGTTGGAGAGGGAAATAAGGAGATTTCCTTCCATTCAGTAGTAAAGGCTACCCCTTGGAGCAGGGGAAATAGGGGCCAGCTTTCCTGTTGCCAGCTCCCAGCTCCACAGGGATGTGCTCCATGCCATGGACAGAAATACCACTGTGCCTGGTACTTTCTGTCCTTCCAGTCCAACTGCTGAGTTTCACTGTGACCAACCAGGATTGCTCCAAAGGTTTGGAGGCCCATGTCTTTAGATGGTGGAGCTGATTCATGAAGTTTTAAAATCCCAGCCTTCATCCCTCATGGTGTCATTACAAGCCAGATGCCCTCGCTCAGCCCATGGCCGGCGTGCCCAGCTTTCTGCTCAGCCGTGGTTCTGGTGCTTGGCAGAGGCTCTGCGTGCCCAGGAATGCCCTCCAGCCTTTGGCCTGCCAGGGTGGGCTGTGGTGACTCTTCTTTCTGTCCCAGGGTCTCCTTTCGCCCGTGCCAGTTTGAAGAGTGGGAAGAACGAGAGCTCATCCTACTTCAGGAGGAAAGAGAAAATGTTCCGGTTCTTCATCCGGCGCATGGTGAAAGCTCAGAGCTTCTACTGGATTGTCCTGTGTGTGGTGGCCCTCAACACCCTCTGCGTGGCCATGGTGCACTATGACCAGCCAGAGAAGCTCACCACTGCTCTCTGTGAGTACCAACCTCTCTGCCTTTCCCATGAGAAGGTCTCAGATTTTGGTCACTCGTCACATCCTTGGGAGCTCTGGAGTTCAGGTCCTTGAGTGTCACCTCAAAGCAGGCTCAGAAACGCTTTGAGCAGTGGTCCTGGTAACTCACAAGTCTTAGAATCATAGAATGGTTTGGGGTGGAAAGGACCTTAAAGAGCATCTCGTTCCAAACCCCTGCAGGGACACCTTCCACTAGCCTAGCTTGATCCAAGCCCTGTCCAACCTGGCTTTGGACACTCCCAGGGATCCAGGGGCAGCCACAGCTTCTCTGGACAACCTGTGCCAGGTCCTGCCCACCCTCACAGCCAACAATTCCTTCCCAATATCCCATCTAACCCTGCCCCCTGGCAGTGGGAAGCCATTCCCCGTGTCCTGTCCCTCCAGGCCCTTGCAAATAATCTTTCTCCATCTTTCTTGGTGGTTCCCTCCAGGTACTGCAAGACCATAATTATGCCACCCAAAACCTTCTCTCCTCCAGGCTGAACAATCCCCCTTCTCTTTCAAATCATATATTGAGTCATCCAACCACACAATTCAGAAAAATCCCACCAGGACAGGGTGTTGGTTCGAGATAGGAACGATATCCCAGAGGTTCTTTCAAACTGCAGGTTCGAGCAGATGTAGATCCCGCAGGAAGCAGGATTTGTTCTGTAGCAGACAGAAAGGAGAGGGAACGATGCTCTGCTTGGCGAAGGGCAGGTTTCTGCCCAACCTGTCTGTCCAGAGGACTAAAATTCCTGCCCCTTGGCAGCTGCACCCAGGGGTGGTTCCTCTTGGGGACACCCCCAAAGCTCTGCCAGCTCTGGTGTCCCTGGGACAGGTGAGATCAAACCCTCTGCCTGTGCTTAGAGGATCCCACACTAATTCCCCACATTTTAGGGATTACTGGCCCGATCTTTAAAAGGCGGGAACTTTGCAGAGGATCCTTTTTGGTTGCCTGCCCTCCTGGCTGCTGGTGTGTGATTAGCTGGGATGGATGTCACGGTGCCCTTCTGTGAAAATACGTGCAACAGGGATGGAAATAATACCAGAGAGAAAATTATACCATATTTGTGCAAAAGCTTTTATTTTCGCTTGGTTCCTGTGGTCACCTGTCAGTTCAGTTCAGATAGTCTAAAAGTGCTTCTGAAATGTGATTTTTTGCCTTTTTTTTTTTTTTTAAATTGCATCTCATGATGAATAATAAATGGAAGCAGCTTTCTGCCATCAGAGCCTTCACACCTCACGGTGTTTCCCTAAGGTCTCACAAAGCTTGTTTTAAAGGAATGTGGGAGGTGGGCGACAGAGTTTTTGCGTATTTAATGAAGGTTGTAGGATATGATTCCTAGAAAATTTATGACCTAAACTTATTTAAAACCTAAAAATTCCTGGAAAACTCATAGAAGTTCCTCAGGTCAGAACACTGAATTTGGACACTGCAGGTTTTTCCTTCTGAAGGGACGTGGTGGAGAGTTTGTTTCTGGAAGTCGAAGCCATTGCTTTGGCCACTCCTGACTTTATAAAATAGCCAGGAACAAATCTGTTATTTAGCTCTTGATATTCATAAGGGATCAGATCAAAATTTGTTATGTAAAACTTCTGAAACAAGTGAAGAGAAGACTAGGAAAAGAACCCAAAATATTTCAACCAGCCTAATAATTTCAGCTTAGATCTTTAAAGATACTTATCTGCCTAATTTTCCTTGATTTTTGTGTAAATTAGATATTTAAATATTTCTTGCCTCAGATCCTCAGGTCTTACCTTATTACAAGAAAGCAAACTTTTGAAGTTTTTTTTTTTTTAATAGACCTAAAAGGTCAAGAATACCAGCGGCTCTGACATCAAAAATCTCCTTATTAATATTTGTTGAAATATTTAATACCATCAGGTAGATGGAGCCATAATGAGAGATGCATAAGAAGGATAGAAACTTCTTTCAAGTCTGGCTTTGGCTTTTTTTCTTTTGGCAAGATTTAGACCGGAAGGAGAGACAGACTATACAGAGAAGTCAGTCTTGCTTATTCGTTACCTAAATTTAACAGAGGAATTAATAAGCCAGATTGGCAGAGTAATTAGAAGTTTGAGGATTAAGATTTCCTCTTGAATTAGGACTAAATGTCTAGGAAAAAAAACACCCCATGCTTGAAATCTTTCAACTCCAAAAAGAAAGTTTCGGATTTACAAAACTCAGTTTTGGGAGCACCTTTTGCAGTAACTTTTCCAAGAGAACACAAAGAAATCCATGAGCCAGCAACTTCTGCTTTGTGTTCCTGTGAGAGCTGGAAGGGACGTTCTTGTCTATTAGAATTAAAGAGACACCTCCAGGTGGGAAATGTATCTGGGACAGAGGCCACAAATGAGGCTTCCAACCTGCCTCAGCTGAAGACCAAAAATAGGGAAGGTTGGAATTGTGTTGTGCCCGGAATGAGGGATTGGATCCATTTTTCAGGAGCTCTGCCTGTGTCCGTAACACCCAGTAATGTCAATTAGTTTCAGAAACACTTGGGCAGCAAATCTGATTTCTTGGTGTTGGAGCATCACAGGGTGAGGGATCCCACTGATTTGTGTTTAGTGGAAGAGGCAGAAAATTCCCAAAGAACAACAGGATTTCTTGGGAGTTAAATCCTCAGCATCCTCCCAGGCCACGGTACTTTCCTGTGTGTTGTCTTTGCATCTTGTGCTGCCTTTTCCTTGTAAAACCTGACTGCCCTTTGCCAATAAGGAAACATCTGGACAGGTGTTTCCCAAGTAAATCCCAGAGATTCATTAATAGAAATATTAATGGCTGCAGATAAACACAGCTGGAAACCACACTGGAATTGGGGAGGGGCAGCACAGAGGTGGGCCACAGGCAAAACCAGAATATCCAAGGAATCAGAGGGTTTGTGGATGTTTTTTTACAGGTTTAAGCTTTGGGTCTTTAAATAGGGTGGTACAAGATTAGTCACTGTGACAGAGAGAATAAAGATCATGGAATGGTTTGGGCTGGAAGGGGCCTTAAAGATCATCCAGTCCCACCCCCTGCCATGGGCAGGGACACCTCCCACCAGCCCAGGTTGCTCCAAGCCCCGTCCAACTTGGCCTTGGGCACTTCCAGGGATGGGGCAGCCACAGCTTCTCTGCCCAACCTGTGCCAGGGCCTGCCCACCCTCTGAATAAACAATCTTTTCTTAAAATTTAATCTAAATCTCTCCATGAATGGCCTTTGTGGGAATTCTGATATGAACCAGATAATTTGTGCTCATTTTGGGGTTTGTTTCCTTGTTTGGTTTGGGGTTTGTTTTAAGGTAGTTTTCACCAAGACAAAACAAAGGCACTGTGGGTTCATTCGGGGGGGGGATTGTCCCTGCTCTGCCTTATGGCAAAATGTAAAGGAAACCATTGAAAGAAACCTATTGTGACATAAATTTAGATCTAAGAACTTTTGAGAATTACCTGCTGAAAAGCCTTGTAAGTTCAGCCTCTCCCATTACAAGTGCCCTGTAGCTCCAAACCCTCCCAAATTCCAGGATGAGCTGTGGTTCTGCATTCCCTCCTGTCTTTGGTGATGACCTAAAGCTTTCCAGCCTGTTTCCTGGGGAAAAGTTTCCACAGCATCATCTTACCTGTTAATCTCACCTTTCATATTGTATGCAGGGAATATTTTATTCCTTATGTGGGACTTTGCTGGTTGCTTTGTTGTTGGAATGATGGTTAGACTGGACGAGGCCCCTCTCATTCCTGCTGGAATTACTCTGCAACACACACATTTTGAAGGAGCCCAGTGAGGGTTTAACCCTCAGGGAGGGCTCCTTGAAAACCCCATTCTGCCCAAAAGTTGTGCTCAAATCCTTCAGATATCAGCAGAACAAGATAACACAAAAGCAGGGGATTTTAAACAGCTCCTTGGCAAAATCCTTTCACTGTGAGAGTGACAGAGTTTAAAAGTGGCTTTAAAGTTAATCCATGAGGAGGGAACTTTGCAACAGAGGAGCAGGACTTGGCTGGTCTGGGGTAGAGCAGGAGGAAAAGAGAGAATTCTAATTGTGTTGTTTCATGGAAGGTGCTTAGAAATGAACTGAGGAGGCTTTTTGGGAGCTCTAACAGTGGGAGAGGAGCGTAGTAAAGTCTGGGAGGATCCTTTAAATCCTGAAACTCTATCCAGGCACCTCTAATTCAATTATACCTGTCCCTCTGGGGAAAAGTTTAATTACATTACAAATTAATTTTACTTAAAGAACAGTTGGTAAAAACCTACGGGTCTGCATTGATTTATTTTCCCCTTGGTCTTTTCTTTTAACTTTTCTGGTTTGAATTGTTCTGATTAGCTTTCCCTGCTTGATATTCCACATCACTACAACTGCCTTGGAAAAAGAACCGTAGGAGCTTCAGAAAGAGGCTCGGGATTTCTTTAGTCTGATTGAAAGAGCTGATGAGAAATTCTTTGAATTCTTGTGGAGTGCTGAATAACAGGATGTGCTTTATGGCCCTGTAATTATCCCCATATCTGATCAGAGGTTTTCCTTCTCTGGATGGAAAGGACCAAATAGGAATTCTCTCATGCTGCACACAGACACTGGTCACTGAAACAAGAACCTTTGGTTAGATAAACTGCAGTTCCCTATAAAAGTCTATATTCCATGATTATAATCTGCTCCACTTCATTCCCACATATCCTGAGGAAGAAGAGATTTCTGCCAGAAAACCACTCTGTGATCCAGCCTGGAACTGAATCTTCAGCTGGATCAGCTGAATCCATCAAAATACATCCCGTGGGCAGCCAGTGTTCGTGGGGTTTGCAATGATGAGCTCGAAGTTGATGTGGAACCAGGGATGGTGCTGCTGGACGTCTCCTCTTCCTCTGGCTGAAGCTGTGGAAGGCTGGAAGCAGAGTGGGGTGGGATTTAGGGCCCGTGGTGAGGAGGTTTTAGGCTGGATCAGTGAGGTTTCACTTTGGATTCTTCTTATTGGGCCACCCTTCGTGAAAGCAGCTTTATCCTTTCTCCGTCTAACACTCCAACCATCCTTAGTGCTCCTAAATTGGTCTCTGTCTAAAACCAAACTCCAGAGTGTCTCTTTTCTGACAAACACAGCACTTGAAAACAGTATTTTAGCCACTCTGGCCTGAGAACATCTTCCCTTGTCACAAAGGCTGAGCTGTGTTTGGGGCAATTAGGTCTTTTTTGATGTCCTTCAGGAAGCAACTCTCCTTTTTTTTAATCCAACTAATGCTGTAGGAATCCTTTACTGCTCCTTAATTTATGTCTGTCTAAAAACAAAATCCAGAACGTCTCTTTTCTGATAAACACCATATTTGAAAACAGGATTTTAGCCTTTGTGGCCTGGGAACACCTTCCCTTGCCATTCCAGGCGTGTGTTTGGGGCAATGAGGCCTTTTTTGGGTGCTGGTATTGCCTTTGGAGCGGGTGACCAGCTCCCTCTGGATAGCAACACAGAGAATCTGCAAGGAAAAGGCTTTCTGAGCCTTATTTATTTGTGTCTGCTGAACATTTTGCATCTGCTTGGTCAAAGAGGAGGGAGTTTGTGCTCTGCCAAAGTTCTCCTCCTGGTCACTTCAATGTGTGAGGAGGATGATGAGGGGAAACCGGTGTCAGCTCAGCACCAGCTTCTAATGACAGTGGACTTGGAGATGGGGCAGAAATGGAATTAATCCCTGGATGATTGACAAAAAAGAGCTGATAAGTCTCTTATTCAAAGGTGTGGGGTGAAGGGATGTAATGTCAAGGCCAATAGGCCAAATTTGAAATGAAATTAGAGTCTCTGTATTCAGCTTTTTCTGCTTAAATCACATCACAGAATGCTTCTGCTTAAGGCAGATTAAATTACACGGGGGGTCTGAATGCCAGGAGGTTCAAACAACGAAATTGTGTTTCCAATTATACAGCAGGGCCATCTCAGAAGGAATCGTGTCTGATCCTTCTACTGCAGCAGCTGATTCACTGAGTCAGTTCCTTCTGCCCAAGTTGTTCCCAGTGTCTGTATTTTCCTTGCCTTCATCCCTTGTCCTCACTGGGCTGTGATTTGTAGCATCTGGTACCTGCTGAGATCCAGCTTATGCTGCCAGTTCCGAGCTCTGATCCTGATGGAATTCATCAGCTGTGAAAGGACGAGTGTGGCTCTTTCAAGAGCAGCAGAAGGAAGTTGTTTTTAGATGGTATGAGTGAGTCTAAAATATTTCCTGTTGGTTTTATTTCATTTTTTAAAAAAATATAATCAAATATTTCTTGATTTTGTTGTGCTTAGAAAGGCCGTTTCCCAGCTTTTTTTCCCCTGTGTTTCTTTGGTTTGGCTCGTGTGTTTGCAGGAGGTGTCAGTGTGATGATGGAACATGGCACTTGCTGGTAGCTGCTTTTTGTTCAGCCTTCTGCTGGATGGGTGACTGAACATTAATCTTTGTTTCTGTCCTCCTTTTTTTCATTCTTTTGAAATGATGATAATTCTCTTGGCAAAGTGTGATGAGATCTTTTGGTGAAAATTACAGTTCAAAAAACACTACAAGGATTTTTGTTACCCCGTGGAAGAACATGGGGTTTACCTGACATGGAGCTCTGCAAGGTGGGTCTGGTGGACAGATAAGAGGGTAGAAATCTCCCTGCCAGCCTGACACGTGACACAGGTGGAGGATGTGCTTTGCTTTCTGTAGGACCTACAGCCTCTCCCTACAGTTTTTAATTAGACAAGGCCACCAGCTTCAAATTGGTTTGATACCAATCCTTGTGACAGGGAGACTTCCCATGGAAGTCATTCCAATAAGCACCGTTGGGCTTGCTGAGCTCTGCCAAGTGTGAAACCAAAGTCCCTCTCCAGCTCTCCTGGAGCCCCTTTAGGCACTGGAAGGGGCTCTCAGGTCTCCCTGGAGCCTTCCCTTCTCCAGATGAACCCCCCCAGCTCTCCCAGCCTGGCTCCAGAGCAGAGGGGCTCCAGCCCTGGGAGCATCTTTGTGGCCTCTTCTGGACTCGCTCCAGCAGCTCCACATCCTTCTGCTGTTGGACTCCAGAGCTGGAGGCAGCTCTGCAGGTGGGGTCTCACCTGAGTTGGATAACTGATGGATTGCCAGCACAACTATGGATAATTCCCCACTCTGGGATCCTCTGTGTTGGCAGCAACTGTTTTCTGAGTCACTGCATGTGATATCTGAAAGAAAAGTTGGGACATGGTGCAGGTGTGACCAGATGTGACCAGGTGTGACCAGATGTGACCAGATGTGACAAGGTGTGACCAGGCTTCTCCTGGCAGGTTCCAAGCTCACAGTGAGAAGGGTAATGTTCTGTTTCTTCATGTGAGCACCGACATCCAGAGAATGGAGCTGCCTCTTGGTAGGGAAAAGGGCTGAGAAGTCTGCAGGTCTCACACTTTGTCATCTTAGTCCTCAGATGTGAACACACTGCCCTTATGGTCTCCTTTAAAGATATTTCTCCTGCTTTCAAGGAGAGTATAATTAATCCTCTCCTGGTATTTCCTCCCCTTTTGCAAATGTTGGCAGAAGTCCTTGCAGGCTCCTCACTAAGGTGTTAATAAAACCTTTCTCATGTA
The DNA here is from genome assembly GCA_035583155.1 of Acropternis orthonyx. Lineage (NCBI taxonomy): Eukaryota > Metazoa > Chordata > Aves > Passeriformes > Rhinocryptidae > Acropternis > Acropternis orthonyx. The sequence goes on along the minus strand of JAWWEU010000038.1, from coordinate 9,122,508 downwards.
ATTAAAGCTTCCTGGATTTCAGTTAGCTTTATGCCCATGATATTCCAGGGCTGGCTTTCATTTAAAATTTAAAAGCCCTTTTTATTTTTTGCTAATTAAAGCTGTATTTTCCAAGCAATTTCCAAAGACATCCAGCAGTGCAAAATGGGACCTGGGCCAACTGTGCTCCCTCAGTGGGAATGTGAAAGGCTGGGAGTGGAGTGAAATCCAGGCAGTTTGGAAGGACCCTCATTCCCTCCTCCGTCTCTCTCCACACTCGTCAGTGGAAGCCACACATTGCAGGAGGTCACAGAATGATGGAATCATGGAATACCCTGAGCTGGAAGGAACCCATAAAGAGCATCCAGTCCAACTCCTGGCCCTGCACAGACACCCCAACAATCCCACCCTGTGCCCCAGAGCATCATCCAAACCCTCCTGGAGCTCTGGCAGCCTTGGGGCCGTGCCCACTGCCCTGGGGAGCCTGGACAGTGCCCACCACCCTCTGGGGGAAGAGCCTTTCCCTGAGATCCAACCTGACCCTGCCCTGGCACAGCTCCAGCCATTCCCTGGGTCTGTCCCTGCTCCCCACAGAGCAGAGATGGAGCTTCCCCTGCACTTCCCCAGTGTACAAAGCCCTGGAATTCAGGATTTTTTAGCTGGAATTTCCCTTGTTTCTACTCGCATCCATTGCCCCTTGTCTGTCCAAGTGCACCTTTGGATGAAGTTCAGCACCACCTTCTCTTTATCATCCCTGGAGTCATAAAACTGAAATTACAGGAGACTTTCCTGTGGTATCTGCTCTGCTACAACCCCTGAGAACCTCCAGTGCTGCACTGAGAGAGGCGATAAATCTCTACCTTTTGAGGTTTGATTCTTTTCCTCATCTTTTCTGCAGAGAGAGAAAGGTTTGCCTTTGCTATTTCATGTTTTGGTAGTGGAGGCGTTTTTTGCCCTTTGTTTGTTTGTTTTTTAACATTTTATTCTTGCTGTTGCTAATTGGCCTCCAGATCTATACTTAAAAAAGGTGGCGTTTTCTGTCGCTTCAAGTCTGAAAAACCTGATCTGGAAATTTTGAAGTCTCCAGCCCTTTGTTTCATCATAGGTGATAAATTTCCCCATCAAAAGCTTCACAGCTTATTTGCCTGTGATATGTGAAGCAAAAAGGAAACAGAACTTGCTCTTGCGCAGTTACAGGGCCATAAAGGCATAATAAAAATAAATGTGGTAACAGTAGACACAACACCTCTGAATATGAGCCCTCAGAGTCAGCAGTTCTGTTGGCTAGGAAGGTATTTTTGTCATCAGAGGATGTTACAGCAACTTAACACCCCACACCCAAAAGTGTCCATCTCTTGTAAGTACAGAGGGCCCAAACACGCCACTGCAAACCATTATCTGTGCAATTAAATTAGATCTTTAGAAACAGGAGATGCAGAGCTTTCTTTTGAAATTCCTTTATGAAAGAAGTGAGGATATTATTTAGTGCTCATACCACAACCCCACATTGCAGCTGCTGAAGGCTGCACACAGCTCCTGTACACACGGAAACGATGAGGAGAAACTCCTCTGGGTCTTGGTTGCCGTTGCAGAGGGGTTTTCTTCTGTCAGGAGTCACTCTGTGTTGTGAAAAAATACCTCTGCCTACCAAGGTGTCCTGGACTAATTTAATCTCTTTTCCCTCTGTTTCTAGATTTTGCAGAGTTTGTTTTTCTGGGGTTGTTCCTTACTGAGATGTCTTTGAAGATGTATGGACTGGGGCCAAGAAATTACTTCCACTCTTCATTCAACTGCTTTGACTTTGGGGTAAGATTTGGTTTGGGGGGATGAGCCCCAGAATGGTTTGGGTTGGAAGGGACTTTAAAATCATATCATCCCACCCCCTGCCATGGGCAGGGACACCTTCCACTAACCCAGTTTGCTCCAAGCCCCGTCCAACCTGGCCTTGGACACTCCCAGGGATGGGGCAGCCACAGCTTCTCTGGGCACCCTGTGCCAGGGCCTGCCCACCCTCCCAGGGAAGGATCCCTTCCCAATATCCCATCTAAACATGAAATCATCCCCCCCTGTCCTTGAAGAAAGTCCCCATGCCAAGGGTGTGGCTCTCCCATTATCCAGCAGGTTGGGCATTCAGGGAGGGGTGTGGGAATCCGTGGGAGAGGGTGCTGGGAGCGTGTCTGCTGCAGGGAGCACTCACTCCATAAATGAGCTGCAGTGAAACACATTCAGCTTCCCCTGCTTATCATCCTTTTTGAGCAAAAGTGACAGCTGGGGATTTCATTTCCTCGGCAAACTCCAGGGTGTTCAAATGCTCTGATTGCCGGGAGATTCTCCCTCCCATTTCAATGAGGTGACTGAAAGACAAAGAAACCCCCACACATCTTGCTGCTCATCTCATCTTGATTTACCTCAAGACACACAGGCAGCACTTTTCAGACAAGAGTGCCCAGAAAGCAGAAATGTCACCAAGATTTGGTGATAGGAAGGCAAAAACTCACATCCAGGGGTACAGGCTCAACTAGAGCTTGTCAGTGTGAATAGCGGGGCTGGTTTTGGCTCCTGCTAACCCAGAACATGACATGTGCATGTTAATTTATTCATTAAAAGCTATTAGGCTGTAATCTGTCCTCACAGAGGATAACTTGGCTTGCCTTATCTCTGGTGTGGGTGAGCAGGACTCGCTCTGTGAGGATTCTGGAACAAAGCAGATATGAAGCTTTTGATACAGCCACGGGCAAGGGGACAATAGTTCAGGTCATTGTACCGTCACCCTGCCCTTCTCCCTGAGATTCACTCTGTTGGGTCTGGTCTTTGTGTGCCAAAATGCTGGGGGTGATTCTTCTCCTCCCTCATGGAGCAAAATTCCTTTGCTCCCACAAGGGATGAGGAGGAGCTCTCAGTAGTGACCTCTCCTAAATCCAAGGCTACAAGTAGAGCCAACTTACTCTTTTTCTGGCAGGAAAGCTCAGAATAAATAGACTTAGAGGTTAAACCACCCAGGCCAAGGATCACCTGTGTCCACCAGCCCGAGGTGTTGCCTGGGGGTGTCCTCTCCATGCTGTCCTGGCAGCTGTGGTGGCTCAGGACAGTGGGATGTGCTGTGCCACTCTCTGGCTGCACAGCCCTGAACTGCCATCAGAGAAAGGAGAGCACAAATAGTACTTTAAGGGTGTCATTGCCTTGTTTCAATTCTCTGGTGGCAGCCACCAGGTCCATGTCCTGCACCAATGGATTAGGTGGGCTCCAGTTTCCTTGGATCTTTGTATCCAGAATGCTCCTTCCACAAGAAAAGCTTGCACCTGACAGTCAGGGAGAGGTGATTTAGGAGCTGGCACTAAGGAAAAGCTAAACCCTCCAGAGGTCCCTGCTTTGTGTCACACTCAGTTTGTGGCACTGAGCTTTGTGAGTGTTTCCCAGGAGGTAAAGCTGTTGATCTGTTTCTAATTCTTCCTCCTTCAGAGAATCCACAGGGATCCTACTTCTGGCTGTGTTTCTTCCTCCTCACCCACCTTCCAGCCCCCAGAATTAATTCAGCAAATTCACCCCCCCCCCCCCCGCCCCCGCCCCGGAGCATCACCCAGATCTGTAGCCAGTTTAGTTTGACAAACCAGCAAGATGAAACCATTCAAATGCAGAAAGTGAAACAACAAATCAGAGCAACATCAGCCTTGGGAGTAACAGTCCAGTGGGGTCTCCTGTGAACAGGCTCCCAGGAGGGATGCCAAGAAAATTAATTACCAGTGTAACATGTGGAAGGTCTAAGGGAAGGTTTTTGCTGATTCACGAGGGATTCCCAAGAGTGAGAAACTGTGGGAGAGAAGTTTTAGTTCTTTCTTTTTCTGATGGGAGAAAAGAGATGAGCAACTGCTGTTTCCCAGTAGATTTTCTTGAAGCTCAGGGCACAGCACTTCTTGCAGGACAGCAGCAACAGTGTTATGGTTTCCAAAGACATCCAAGAGTTTCCCAAGGGGCTTTGCTGAGGTGTCAGACCCAGCACTGGCTCCCTGTTGACGTTCCCTCCCCCAGCACAAACCAGCTGCTTGCTGGGCTCTGCTGGGAATGGTTTTGGTGTGCTTGGCCCAGCTGGGGACCAGGAGCTCTGAAATGCTGGTTAATGGGAGCAATAAGAGCAATTGGCAGTGAAATGCCTGTTTTATATCTTATTAACTGTGCAGCAACCTCTGTGGGTAGAACTGCCCTTTCCAACTGCGCTTAACCCGTTACTGCTTTGTCTTTTTGGCGATAAAGGATTTCTCAGAAGGTGTTCTCATTGCTTCAGGTTAATTTTCTACCGTCCTTAAACCAACAAAACTTTTAAAAAACACCTTTATTTGGGACGACTCTTTCAATACCCTGAGGCAGGTGACTGGGTTTGTGTGCTGGAGGCTTTGCAGCATCTCATGTTGCTTTAATTGCTCTCCCAAAGGCTCTCAGTTGCCAGAAGTTTCTGGCAGCTCTTACCCAGAGCTTCACTTTTCTGCTGCAGGTGAAGACTTTTGGGCCTTCTGCTGGGAAGGGAAGGATGGGTCTGTACCTCTGAATATCTATACATCTGGATATCTATACATCTGTACGTCTGTATCTCTTCACAGACTCAGAGTGGGGCAGGAAAATGAAGTGTTGGCATTTGCAGATGAACCAGTGTTAAAAAAATGACAATAAAAAAGCCCAGTGTCATTCACAAAAAGTAATTTTAAGGTGGTTTGGTTGCTAGAGAAGAAAACAAGGAGTTCCTATCTGTGTATAGGAGATCACAGAGTGTTCTGCTTCTGGATATTATCTTTTTCAGTCTGGACTGCAGAAAATTGGGATAAGGATTTCCAGCGCCCTTGGTTAATTGATGATTTTCCCCAAGTTTTCCTGAGAAAACCATCACAGCCCGAGCTCTGATTCCTGTGCATTTCTCAGCCTCATCACAGAGAGATAAGCAGAAGTTTTGCCTTATGTTAAAAAAAACCCCAAACCTCTTCTTACAGGTCATCGTGGGAAGTATATTTGAAGTTATTTGGGCTGCAGTGAAACCAGGCACCTCGTTTGGCATCAGTGTATTGAGAGCCCTTCGGCTGCTGAGGATTTTCAAAGTCACAAAGTAAGTCCAGCAGACTTTTAGTTCCCTGGGAAATCTGGATTACCAGCTCTGTGACAAGTAGGAGTGCTTTTTTCCATGTAAATAATAAATAAATTGCTAAAACCAATGTCCCAACCCCCTGGTTTCGGTGGCACAAAAGCCCTGTGTGTCCTACCATCCAATTAGGATGGTCCTGAAGGAAAGTGCAGAGGCAGAATTGCCCTTTCCTTGGCTGAGCAAGTTTCTGGCAGCTGGAAATTTGGGGGGTTTCTGAGCCTGTATTTTAACAGCCCTTTCCCCCCCTCCCCCAGCCTCATGTAGGGGTTTGTCTGCCCTTGGGCAGGGCATTCCACAGAATAATGATGAGCTGCAGGAGAGGCTCCTTTTCTGCTTTATTTTTAAGCCTTTTAAAACCAAGAATCTCATTATGTTCTCCCTTCATTTTTGTGGTAAAAGAAACCAAGTTTCTTACTGACTTTCTAAGTCCCATCCACCCTTGCCTGCTGCTGATCCTTAAATATTCAGGCTCTGGAAAACCCTGGGTATTGCTGGGTGCTAAATCTTGGTGTCTGAGCCACTGTGTAGACACAAATATGAAGAGTTTTGCTGCTGCCTGTGCTGTGTCTGCTCTGGGAGTGTCTGGGAGGCTGAATTTTCCCTGGAGTTGTGTTGCCACAGCTTTTCAGTTGTTTTCCTCCTCCTGCCTCACGTTAATGTGCTCTGGCATTAGCAAACAGCTCCTGTGCCATTTAGAAACCCATCTAGAGCCATTTCTGCAGGGGTTCTAAATTGTGGTGTGGAAATTGATGACATATTTAGGTGCTCCTGCTGTTGTTTTCCACCTTATTTTTTCCACCATTACCTCCTCAGTTCTCCCTTCTTTCCATCACTCTCGTAATACTTCTTGTCTCGAAGTAACAGAAGGAGGAATAACAACCCCTTCCAAAAATACCCCTCATATACAACTCCCTTAAATAAATAAGGCCCAGGTTATGGACTTTGAATAAAGTAAGTCATTGGAAGTCACCAGCTGGTGGCAGCTGTTCAGGGCACAGGTTTTGTTGGCTCTGTGGGGTTTGCTGATTTATACCTGTTAATGATCCTGCAGATCCCAGATTTGTGTGTGATATTGTGCCATTTGGGACAAAGAGGGTGGGAACATCAAGTTCTGTAATTGTTGAGTAAAATAGGTGGGTACCTGCACAAAAAATGTCACTGTAGTTTACCTTTGCACTAATCTTATGTATGGAAAACTCCTGGGTTTGTAGGAAATTCAGAGCAATTAATCATTAGCAGATAGTTTTATCCAGAGCTCCTGATATTTACTCTGACTGTGTGTTGTACTTGTTAAAAATTTTGGCCATTTCTACAAGTTAAAATCTTGTTTTTGGCGAGTTTTGACTATTCATTTCAGCCAGGATGATAAAGGGATGAATCACAGAACTATTTGGGTTGGAAAAGACCTTCAAGACCATCGAGGCCATCTGTTCCCCCAGTGCTGCCAAGGCCACCACTATCCCAAGTCCCCAGGTGCCACATCCCCATGGCTTTTAAACCCCTCCAGGGATGGGGACTCCACCACCGCTCTGGGCAGCTGTGCCAGGGCTGGACAGCCCTTTCAGTGAGGAAATTTTCCCTGATATCCAACCTAAACCTCCCCTGGTGCAATTTGAGGCTGTTTCCTCTTGTCCTGTTGCTCATTCCTTGGAAGGAGAGATTTAACTTGACAAGCCAAGCCGAGGTCTGTCCCCCTTCCCAGGACAGCAGGAGACATTCCCATCCCACTGATGCTGAGGTTGCTTTGACCTGATTCTGTGGATTTTTCACCTGACATAACAGAACTCTGTTCATTGCGTGACCAGAAGCCACATCCCTCCAGCTCCCATGGGATGATCCTGCTTTATCCCTGTGCTTGAGCTGCACAGCCCAGCCCTCCCATGACTCATGAGAGCCACCAAAGTGCTGCCTCCAGGCACAGACTGCGCCCACCCTCTCTCATTAGTCTTTGCTGTGAAAACACCCTGACCCTCAGTAGTTTTCTTTCTTCTTTTTCCTCTGAAACTCCCTGCCCTGGTTTATTTGTCCTCTGTGTTTAGCAGAAGCCAATTGCAGTCCCAGAATCCCAGAATATTCTCAGCTGGAACAGACTCCCAAGGATCACCCAATTCTTAAAGGAATGGCCCAAACAGGGGATTGAACCATGACTTGGGTGTTCTCAGCACCGAGTTTTAACCAGCTGAGCTAAACTCGAGTCCTCCTGCTTTGAACAATCAGTGGGATGAGATCTTTGGGTTCCCATGTCCCAAATAAGTGTGACCATGGATAGCAGATCTTGCTTTGAACAATCAGTGGGACGAGACCTTTTGGTTCCCACATCCCAGTGAATGTGACCATGGACACCAGAGCAATGCAAGAGTTAAAAAGTGCCATTCCAGCTGGTCTGAAATGTGACAGCAGGATCCACTGTGAGGGGACACAGACTGAGAGGGGGTAAAATTCGAGGAGGAAAGGGTAAAACAGCTTCATGTTTGCCTTTGTCATGACAGGGCTCAGCATAGACTGCCATCTGCAGCGATGCAACTCCTCATTGTATCCTGGGGCTGTTCCAGACCCTCCACCTGCCATGTATTTTAGGTTCAGCTGTGTTCATTTCAAGGTGTGAACTCCTTGTATGAGGCAGGTTTGGCCTCAAACTGTTGTGTCAAGGAGGGGAGAGCTGTGGGACGAGCAGAACTTTCCTCCCTCTGCAAGGAGAGCAGCCCAGCCCCGTCTGCTTGGGGACCAACCCTGAGTGAGCTCGGGGGCAACTCTTCCAAAATGGAAATTATTCTCCTGAGAGACCAAAGTTTCCCCTGAGACCCCTGTCACTGTATTATGGATGTAACTTTTCTTGGAACAGGCAAATAGGAGTGCAAGATCCTCCTTCTCCTGGCATGGACGTGGCACAGAGAAACGGGGGGGTGGTTCAGTCCTCCCAGCTATGCCTGGGGGAAGGAAGAGGGGGAGAACAAAGAGAAAGAGGATGATGTTTTTCCTCATCTGGCTCAAGCTCTGAGGTTGTCTCCCTATCAGCAGATCTGAGAAATCCATGGGTTTCTTTCTGCCACAATACAGGAATGAGCTCCATGCACGGATCCATCCACACAGGGATGCTGGAGCGTGTGTTGCTGCAGGGAGTCAGCTCTGCAGGGCAGCTCCCAGTGCCAGCCAGTGGAAATGAGAGAAGCCACTGGAGAAAAAGAGGGGACAAAAATTCCCCCTGTGGCCTCAGACTCACAGCTTTGAGCAGAGGGCATGTGGAAGGCTCCAAATCTCTCCTTTCCTACTGCCTGTTCTGCCCCTGTTGTTCCACACACCCCTGTGGCCAAAAGGAGCTTGTTAAAGCACTCGAGAGCTCTTTCTGCATTTTCTGATTCATTCCTTTTCCTGATTCATTAGTTTTCCTGATATAAACACTCCCTGCCTGTTCTCAGCAGGGCAGTAAGGGCAGGAAAGAGCCTTCCCAGCACAGCATCACTTGACATTCCTGCCTGTGGATGTGCCAGGAGCTGTCTCGGGGCACAGGAGAGATAAAAACAAACCAGCTTCAGGATCTGGCCAGATGTGACTCGAATGTGTCAGTCAGGATTCAGGCTCAGCCTTTCCCTCTTGCCAGGCTGGAATTATCATCCTGGAATTGTTCTCCTGCTCCAAGGCTCAGTCCTGGATACCTGAATGTCCCCATACTAAAGGCAACCCTGGGCACTGATGTGTGTGTGAAACTCCTACAGGAGTGTTTAAACATGCGGGAATTTGAATCCACTGGTTGATACCGGCATTGGATGGGTTGGAAGGGCACACCACAAAGACATCCTGGTGCTGAGGGAGAAGATGCCGAAAGGTCAAAATCTATCCCAGGAAAGGGATTACCAAGGAACTAATCCAAACCTTCCCTGCACACCAGTGCTCTATGTGGGTGAACAACCACCCAGTGACCATCTCCACCCTCGGGATGCTCCAGCAGATTTTGCCACTCCTGAGCTGTGTTTTCCAACAGTAGAAGGGAATTTAAAGATGCTGATATTCCTTGTCATTCTTCTCCTTATTTTATAATAAGACCATCACAGAATCAGGTTGGAAAGGACCTTCAAGATGATCAAGTGCAGCCATTGACCAGCACTGCCAAGGCCACCTCTAACCCGTGTCCCCAAGGGCCACACCCACAGGCTTTTAAAGCCCATTCCAATTCCTGACCATCTCTCCAGTGAGGAAAAGTTTCCCAATATCCAAACAATCCCCTCCCTGGTGCAACCTGAGGCCATTTCCTCTTGTCCTATCACTTGTTCCTTGGGAGACAGTTCATATTAATTTCTCACCAAAGTCTCTTCCCCCCAACTCAACGCTCTCTCCTGGCTGCTCTGATCTCCACCACAGGTACTGGAATTCCCTGAGGAATCTGGTGGTCTCCTTGCTGAATTCCATGAAGTCCATCATCAGTTTGCTCTTCCTGCTCTTCCTGTTCATCGTGGTGTTTGCTTTGCTGGGGATGCAGCTCTTTGGAGGACAGTAAGTGGAATTAATCTTAATCCTGGGGCTGGAATCTTCCCATCCTGCTGCACTGTCCGACTTCCAGAAGCTGTCTCTGGTTTAGAGGAAAATAGTCCTGGTGTTTTATGTGGAGCTGAATTATTTCCTAAGAGAGAACAACCCTAATTCGAAGCTCCTTTGCCATCCCACAGTCTCCATGTGCACCCAGGGTGAAACAGAACTCTTCGCAAGTTCTTTCCCTGATATCTTTCCCTGATATTCACCTGGAATACTTTTCTGCTGGAAAACATAATTGTGTTAAATCTGATTATTCACATTAGAATGATGGATTTTGCAGCACGAAATATCACAGTATTATCATTTAAACTCCAGGATTGATTCTGAAATGAAATAACATGGTTTTATTTGGTCTTCTTTTTCCAGTCAATCTCTATTTTATCTTGAACATATTAAAAAGAAATTATCTACTAAGAGGGTAATTTCAATTTGGGCTTTCACACTTGAGGATGAAAACTCCTTGGAATGGTTTGTTCCTCAAAAAAATCACTAGAGGTTTGGATTGTTCATTTTAATTGTGGCTGAAAATGAATTTCAAAGTATCAGAATTTTCTCTGGGAATGAAATTGAGTTTCTGTTAATGGTTCTGTTGAGCATCTTGTGAGAGACATCGTGTTCCCTGCTCTGCTTGCCTGGGGTGTTATTGCCAGGTGGAAAAAATGTTGCTCCCTGACTCGGTTTCTGGGGTCTTACAGGGGATTATGAGATGCCTGAGAACTGCTTTTTATTCCTCCCTCGTCTCCAGGTTCAATTTCCAGGATGAAACTCCCACCACGAATTTCGATACCTTCCCTGCTGCCATCCTCACAGTATTCCAGGTAAAGGCTTGTCCTGGGGGAGCGTTAGAGGAGAAATTTCCGGGCATCTCTTATAGAGGGGCAAAGAGGTTCCCAAAAACCTATGAAATTTAGGAAAAAAGTTATTATTTTTCATGTGTTTTACTTCATTGACTAATCAGTGCATCATTAAAAATCAAGTTAAAAATGAATGCCATGGAACTAAGAAAAACAAGAACAAAAGATTTTTTTTTTTTTTTTGGCTAGGAATTAAAAATGGATAAAATAGATACTTCTGTGCTGATCTTACAGTCTGTGTGTGCCCAGGCTGTCTTTCCTCCCCCCGTGGTGGCGGATTCATGGAATATCCTGGATCCTGGAATGAGTGAGAGCTCCTGGAATGAGTGAGGGCTTGACCTGCTTCACTTTTGCCTGTGGTTGCCTTAATTTAATGAGCAGAGAGCCCCGAGGTGGCTCCAGGCAGCAGGGAAATAAGGCAGCATTTTGCCCAGTAATAGCTCAAGAGAAGTTAATGCTGGATGAGAATTGCCTTCCAGGAGAGAGGCACCAGCCCTGGGCGAGTTCATGTGACAGCAGGAGGAAGTCACAGCTCTGGGAGATGCAATGGTGGGATTTAAAAGCCTAATTTTGCAGCTGTTTTCTGCATGTCTTTTTTAAAAAAAGAGTTATTTTCAGGAGTTTCAGTACAAAGCTGGTGCTGCTGCTCCGTTGCAGGTTCCCCTCACAGGAATCTGTCCAGCATTTTTAACCTTGTCCTGCCCAGAGTCTCAGTGAGGCTCAAGTTGAGGCTTCACCCCAGATCCAAATTGCACAGAACTCTGCAAGGTGGATGCATTTTGTATTTCACTGTCACGGCCCAAAGAGGCAAAAAAAAAAAAAAAAAAGAAAAAAGTGGGGGCGTGATGACAATTTTGGGATTAAAACCAGAAAAAGACTCTAAAAGAAAAGGTGTCCTGTGACCTCTGCAGGAGCAGCTTCACGTGGGTGTGGCTTCTCTGCAGATGTGAAGCAGGTTCTGGACTTACCTCCCAGGATATTGAAATCACGGCAGATTAATATTTGCATATTATTTCAGCGCTCATCAAAGGAAGGGCTTAAAGACACGTCAAGGTATTGCCGAGGAGCCGGAACTGAGCCCGAGTCAGGCTCCAGATGTGAGCAGCTGGAATGCTGATGTTTTGCTTTGAGAATATGGTTGTCCATGAGAATATTTAGCTGGAATATTTCCTCGGGATAAATACCCTGTAGTGTAGTGGCTGTGGGGGGAAGGAAAACATTGCTGACATTTCTCTGGAGCATCAGAGCTACCTGTCAGCTCTCGATGAACTGAGTGCAGCCTCCCAGAGGCATTTTGATGATGATGATGATGATGATGATGATAACAATTTTATGTTGATATTATTTAATAATAACGATGATGATGATGGCAACAACAATAATGATAATAATAATGATCCTAGAGGCATTTTGATAACCCCTGCTCTTGGTCCATCCCGCCCCTCCCCTGAATTGCAAATATTGGGTCAAAATTTCTTCACAGTAGGCTTTGGCTTTATTTCTAACCTCATCTTTCCCAAAGCCAGCCAAGCCAGGAGCCTTCTTTGGTTGCTGCTCAGCTGAGAGGAGTAGAGTCAGTGACAGAATTCAATGTGCTGAGCAAATATAATAAAGCCAGATGCACCCTGCCCCTCTCTAAGCCCTTGGCGACTCTTTAAGGAGCAGTTTTAAATAGTCTACAACCTGTCTTAGCGCACTTTACTGCAGCAGCCCTGGCTGGGTTGTGCTCCTCTGTCATGAGACACACAGGCCATGCTTTGTCTGCTCAGCAGCTGGATAAGCTCAGCCTAAATACACTTTGAAGAGCATCACAAATTTTCCTCCAGCTCCTGGCTCCCACGAAAGTGGAATGCCAGGCTGTGCATATGCAAAATATACACTATATATATTTTATATATTCTATATATTCATATAGACAGGAAAACTAAATAGTTGCACGTCCCTGTTCCAGCACCACTGAGCATGTACAACATCCCTGAGCTCAGGGACTCTGTAAAGCAGAGACCTGAGTTCCCTACACGTGCTCTGAGAGCTCCTCCAGAAATCATCACCCAGCAGAGCACCAGGGACAGCTGAATATGAGGAGGGGCAGTGGCAGGAGGAGGGCAGGACTCAGCTCTGGAGAGGTCTGGGGAGCAGAGCTGGCTTTGGGTTGGTGTCTAAATGCCCTCAGTGCCCTGCCTGAGGGATATCACAGAAGGGACCCACACGGATCATCAAGTCCAGCTCTGCACAGGCCCATCCCCAAGAGTCACCCCCTGTGCCCCAGAGCATCATCCAAGCCCTCCTGGAGCTCTGGCAGCCTTGAGGCCGTGCCCACTGCCCCAGATGTTGCTCTGTTCTAGTCAGTGATGAGCAGGAATGACAGGCAAGTGAGACTGGTGCAAAATTAGCATCTGGCATGGCAAGGCTTGTCTGAGACTTCAGTGTTTTCATGTATTCTGATTAGTTTCTATTATTCATGTGTTAGCTAATTAGCCCCAGGTCAATATTCGGCTCTGCAGGGCTGGGCTGTGGCTTCTCTTGCCCTTCAGAAGGACACAGGAGCATCAGAGTCCCCTCCAGGCTCCTCTCATCTGTCCTCCCTCACACACAGTGGTTGTTGCTTCTGCTTAGGGCTTTTTTTGGTGTGCTCTGTGACCATGTGGGTCAAACTCGGGCAAGGAGAAGGACCTGCTGTGTGCAGCCCCTGGCAAACCCTGCAGCGGTGGTGGTGCCCAGTGTGACCAGGTGGCTGCAGTGATGTCCATCCCTGTGCCAGCTGCAGCAGAGCTCTCTGCAGCCCTGAGGAGCAGGGGAGGGGTGGAAGGGGTGACAGAGCTCCTCCTGGTACGTGGTCGCTCCATGGGTACAGGTTGTGTGGGCTGGGGGGAGCTGAGCAAGCCAAATCCTTCCTGTGGGAAGTGGAGGAGAGGAGCTGGTGCTGACAGAGCTCCCACTCAGGGCATCAGAGCTCAGAGTTTTCTTAGGATTGTGGGAAGTGCCATGGATGGTGCTGTTGAAACCTGGTGCCTTTGCATGACTTAAAAATGGAGAGGGAGGAGAAGTTTTCCAAGGAGTGGCATGTTGGAACGTGGCTTTTGCTGCCTCTGCCTGTGGGAGAGCCCGTGGGCAGAGATGGGCAGTAGGCAGGTAACCCAGAGGGGCAGGAGCATCCAGTCCAACCCCTGGCCCTGCACAGACACCCCAACAATCCCACCCTGTGCCCCAGAGCATCATCCAAACCCTC
>JAWWEU010000038.1:9096985-9108694 GCA_035583155.1 Acropternis orthonyx | reverse complement strand
GATGGATGGATGGATGGATGGATGGACTGATGGATGGAGGGATGGATGGATGGATGGATGGATGGATGGATGGACTGATGGATGGAGGGATGGATGGAGGGATGGAGGGATGGAGGGATGGAGGGACGGATGGGTGGATGTTGCCATCACAGCTCAAAGCTCCACTGAGACATCTCAGTTTAAGCATCAGGCAAAAAAAAAATTAATTAATTTTTGTAGTGATCTGCAATTTTTACACAGAAGGAACTACAGAAATGTTATTAAATAGTGGGATCATTGTGAGTTAGGGCTGGCTGAATTTACAGCAACAATGGGTGTCTGCTCCTGGTACTTGAAGATGTGGAATCCAGAATTACTGAGGGAAAATGGAGCAGAAGCAACACATTTTAAAGACATTTTAAAAACTGCACCTGCTGCTTTAGGTGCAAGGAGAGAAAAACCAAGAGCCTTTGATTTTAAGGCTGCCAGAGATTCCTCAGGAGAAAAAACAACCTGAACATACCTGGAGGATGAAAGGAAATCTTTCCCAATTACTGTTAAATGTGACAGAGCCCTGATGTCCTGGGCAGGGCTGAGCTCCTGCCTGTGATGGGATTGATTAATTAATGAATTCCTTTGTCTTCATGGCTTTTGTTTTACCTCTTAAACTGCCTCTATGTCAATCCATAGGTTTTCTCACTGCTGCTCTTCCAGCTTTCCCCCCCACTCCCACCAGGATGGGTGTGAGTGAGCAACTGCTGGCCAGGGTTAAACCAGGAACACCCTGGAACTTCAACAAGCTTCCAAACCATTGAGAAATTTGCTGCAGTTTGGGAGCTGAGAAATATTGATTTTGTGTAATTGCTCAGCAGGTCTTTTTTTTCATGGCCTGGCTCAGCTTTTTCATTCACTACAGCAAGAACTTCCTTGTTATATTTGCTAATATTTGAAAAGAGGAAAAAAAAAAGAAACTTATATGGTAACCATTTTTTTTTTTCTTAATTTTCCCTCATTTCTCTTCTACTTCTAAAAGAGAAAAGCAAAACAGTTTTAAAATGAGTTCAGTTGAAGCAAGTGACACCAAAGGCAGAGCAAGGAGCTGTTTATGCAGATGGTATTCAGGGTGGATAAATCTCTGATTCCCTGTTTCCAAGCTGGATGTCTTGCTGTCTGCTCCTGTTATTTGAAGCACAACTCCTTCACAGCATTGCTGTGGAAGGGCTGGGATAGACCTGTGGAATTCCATAAAATCTGTGAGAAGAGCCTGTGACTGCTCTCCACGTGTGGTTATTCCCTGGGGTTGTGTGATGTTACCACTGCCATCCTGTGCTCACCCTGACATGATTTTGCTCTCCACTTTTCTGGCTAGAAAGTTTCAGGGAAGTTTATCCTGGGTGACCACTGAAGAACAACTAGGCAGTTTGTTTTTTGCCCTCATGTCGTTGTTTCAGGTCCTGTGGTTTGAATCTGAGCGGTGCTTCTTGTGTTGTTACACTGGGTAGGAGGAAATAAATCCCAATTACACTCTGCAGGCACTGGCTGTGCCAGCAGAGGCTTAAAATCCTCATGGGATGCAGAAATCATGGACATAACCCTCTTTTGCTCTATGCCTGAGTCTACAGACCATGTTTAATACAGTTCCTTTTTGTTTTCAGCCTGTAAGTCCTCGGTGATTCATTCTGAGATAAGTGGGAATATCTGGGGTAGAAGTGATGGGAGCAGGACCAGTCCAATCCACTGTGATTTATTGGATTTATCCTTTCAGGAAAGTCACACTGGCAAGAAGTCAGGGAGGATTTAGGAGCCTGTCAGTGGGCCATCAGTTTAGGGTGGTTTTACACACACAGCTCTGAGATAAATGGGGCTCACTGAGCCCCAGAACTGTCCCACTCGTGGTCCTTCCCCAGTGCTCAGGGCAGAGAGGAGACCCCAGAGAGGCAAGAAAGCTTTTTGCTCATGCTGAAAATGCGCTGAGCACTCGACCAAACCTTGCACTTCTCATCTCAGCTCTCACCAAAACCCCACCCAGGGCTCCTTGCCAGGAGATCAGAAAACCCAGTGAGTTCCCATAGTTGTCCCAGCACAGCACACAAGAGTCACACCTCAGGGAGCTCTGGGTGTTGTTGTCACCCCATGGGGGCTCTGACTTCTCTTGATTTCCCCCCTCCGCAGGATGAGGAGGAGATGGAGGAAGCCACCAACCAGAAGCTGGCCCTGCAGAAGGCCAAGGAAGTGGCCGAAGTGAGCCCCATGTCTGCAGCCAACATTTCCATAGCAGCGTAAGCATTGCTTGATTTTTGGGGAACTGGAACGACTTGGTTTCTGTTTTTCAGTGTCCTTTTGTGTGTCTGTTCCACTGGAGCATCTCATGGTACTCTGTGGGCCCTTCTGGACCACCTCTGGTACTGCCAGGGCTTTGGGGTGACCAACGGTGCTGATCACTTAACCATGAATTTAATTAAGGATTTATTTCATTTGGTTTTCTTTGTAATGCCTCATCTTTTTGCCTTGCTCTAAATAAATGTATTTTAGAAGGATCTTTTTGTTTTTTTAAAGCTGTCCTAGGATAGATTTCACCAGGTGAAGTACTAACATGTCACTTTGGGTTTTTAATGATGAGAAGTAGGTGAGCACAGAATGTATTAACTATTCTTTAACAATCTCCAAGAATTTAAGTGCAAGGCATCCTTTTAAATATCAGACTGAAAAAATATGCTTGAATGCTCTCTCTTTGCTGCTTGAAAGAGTGCTGGGCTGAATAAAATCATCTTTGTGAACAGTCACTGGTTTGTAGATAGAAACAACAATTTGTATTTTATGGATGAGAACATGTGAACCAGAATCCTTGGAAAATGTTGCTTTAGGGACCACTTTTCCATAGATTCTGATGTAAATGAAGTGGGGAAAATTGTATGTAGGTGGAAATCCTTGTCCAGGTGTTGCTGAGGTCAGTTCTGACTATGTGGGACGATGAGCCTGTGTTGGAGATGTTCCAACCTGGAAGTGTCCAAGGCCAGGTTGGATGAGCTTGGAGCAACCTGGGCCAATGGAAGGTGTCCCTGCCCATGGCAGGGGGTGGAATGGGATGATCTTTAAGTTCCCTTCCAACCCAAACCATTTTATGATTCGATTCTATGATACCTTGCAAGGATTTACTCAAAAGTCTGTTCTTCTAAAAAGGTTCATTGAACTCTTCTGGAATTTTAACATCAGGAAAATCATCACCAAAGTATTTGGTGCATTTTACTGAGAGCTGCTGATGTTTTCCGGACCCTTTTTACAGGGGACACCCCCAAAGGCTGGAGAAGCTCAGGCAGAGAAAAATAAATTTCCTGTTCAATTTTATTGCAAAATACCTGGAATGCAGCTGGAATCTGCTTGTTCCTTCAGTGTAAAGCTCTTGAGATCCTTGTTATTGGGAGTTTAATCCACTTCATCCAAGACAACGGGCCAGTTTGTTATATGTGAAGGAAAAGAATATTATTAATTTGACTATTTTATTCTTCTTCCCATTTTCTTGTGCCATTACTGCTTCAATAAGCTCCTATTTATTCTGTGTCTGTTTTATGCTGTTGGTTTTAAATACAACCCTTTCCTTCCAATGGTTTCCTGTCCAGTCTTGAAAACAAGCCAAACAAGGGTGGTTGTTCTTCAACTCATTTCTTGCTACTGTTATTTTAAAATGCAAGATGATGATGAACATTCTCTCCTTTTTTAACCAAAGCACAGTGTAGGTGACGATTTCTTAGAAATCAGCTTTAATGGAGTTGAGGTTTCACACCACGTTTTTAAATTGCTTCAAATCACCTTATCCCATGATTTTTCCACCAAGCTTTCACCTGGTTTTAATAAGACCAGGCCAGTTTTGTACCAACAATTCAATGTGAGTACAAAAATGTGGATTTCCGCTTTTTTTTGCCCAGATCCCAAATTTGTGGGAGCCTTCAATCAGCACCGCTGAAGGTCAATCCCTTCCACACCTGTGGACCCTCTGTGTGGGGCCACCATCCACCAGCCATGGTGTGACTTCTCCTTGTCTCTGCTGCAGGACCAGTGAGATGTTCCCAGGGCCACTCTCCAATCACACAGGGCTTTATTCTGGGGGGAAAATCTGCATTAATGTCAACAGGTTGATGCCCAAATGGATGATGATGTAGAGGAAAAGGCGAGGGAGAAGTGAGGAGTTTTGTGAGATGGAAAGATGACTTGTGATCCATGAGATATTTCATGAATCCATGTCAAAGCAATTTGCTTTATACAGAAATTTATCCCTTGTGAATGCCAAAGGGGCTCAGCAGTGCCAGCTTTCAGGTTTGAAGCACCTTTTCCTTGGGTATCTCTGTCCAGTGCAGAAGGGACTCAATTGTACCCCATCCCTTCACTTTTTATGCTCTTAGGGACTCAATTGTACCCCATCCCTTCACTTTTTATGCTCTTAAACTCTACAGTGATCCTAAAGAAGGAGCAGATCCCGTGCCAATGGCAAGGCTTGTCAGAGCTGGACAGAGTGAAAAAGTGCTTGACAATGGAATTTTTGGGGTATGGAAACACACAAAAGGAAACACCGGGAGAGACTGGGCACAAAGAACCAGGAAACAAACACCTGTATAATTAAGTGGGTGGTGAACTGGGAAAACTGGGATTGAGCACCCAAAGCCTTGCTGCCAATGTGGCTCTACCCAATCACTCTGCAATCTTATTTCCTCCTATGGAGTAATTTTTTAGCTTTATGATAGAATTTTGTTTTCAGACGAAAGCGAATTCAGGTGAAAATGAATTTCCTATGACAGGCATTTGCATCATGGATCGATGTGCTGGAAAAAAAAAATCAACATTTTCTCTACCTGCACCAGTGAAAACGGTGTTAGCAGAGGGCACCATGACTTGCATTTCCTTAATCACGATGTTCATGCTCCTGGTGTGCTTGTCCACCTCCCACAGAGGTGATAAAGCTGTCCCTGAGCTGAGCCTGGTGAAGAGTCATCTTGGCTGTTCTGCTGTTTCACTGCTCAGGTGCTGTGCTTGCTCTTCTTCCTTTCCCTTGTCAGTCCTGTATCAAAGAGCGGAGTGTGGATCTCCTGGATCTCCCCTGGAGCTTCTTCCAGGCTTTTCCATCCTCTGTGGTGACCCTGGGATCAGCTCAGTCGGTCATAATTACACTGAGGCCGTGGTTTGATCCTTTGCTGATCCTTGTGGGATATTCTCTGATCCTGTATCTGCTCTTCTACCTGTGTTTTTCCCATTCCAGCAGTTTACCTGCACCAATTCTTCTGCTCTCCTCCTCCCTTCACAACTGAGCTCCAAACAACATTCCATTTATTGCTTTGGCTGCAAAATGTCATTTCCTAAGCATCCAAAACCAGCTTCTTATTTAGCACGTTTAGGGGCGGTCTGAAGAGGCACCTCCACCTTCACATGTGGGATTGGTGCCGTGGGAACCACGAATTGGTTTGTGATTGATGGATGTCCTGGGGATCTCTTTAATAACATGCTCATCACTGCAGTGCTGGTGAGGTGTCATTTATCTTGCATCTCCCTCTCAGTGCTTTGTTACAATATTCTACACTTGTTTGTAGCTCCTGCTCCATCCATCTCCCAGGATTTCCATGGTTTGCCTTCTGCTCCACCAAAGGGATCAACTCAGACACATTTGCCTGCCCACAGTTTGTTTTTTCACCTGGTGAACTCTATCCTGAAGGGCCCTTTTAATTCGGTTTAATTTTGGGTTTAAAAGGTGGTACGTTGGTTTTGTCGTTGTTGCGACGTTTGGTTGAAAACAGAGCACGTGTTTAATTTGAGCCCATTGTTTCATTCTTATTTTTGTGATTTATTTATTTTTTTTTATGTGTGTGTGTGTGTTTGTTTTCTGTTTAGCATTTTCCTTGCTTTGTTGTTTCTGGAGGTGAGTTTTTGGGAGTCGTTCAGTTTGCCCAGGGTTGTGTTGTACAACATTTAGACCTCTCAGCCTCTGGAACTGAGTGGTCTTCAGAGCAAACCATTGGTGCATCTCCCTTGGTGGCCAGAATGGAGGAGCGGGGAGGGGAAAGGGGATGATTACAAGGCAAAGAACTTTGGGATGCCACTGTAAAAAGGTGCCAGTGGAAGGAAGAGCCACCAGGCTCCTTGTGGGTCACACAAAGACCCCCATGTAAACATGCCTTTTTTTGCTTAACCTGATGCCCGAACTCCCCATGTTTGGGTTCCTCCTCCACCTCTTGTATTCCAGCCAGAGATGCACCAATGGCATGTACAAAAGGGGCTGTGATGGGCACACCTGGCCCACGAGGGACACGAGCTGTGGCTCACCTGGCACCCAGAGCCCATGGATTTCCCAGTGGCCTGTCCTCACCCTTTCCTGGGAAAAGGTCTTCAAATAGGAATTTTTTAGCAGTCCTGAATCTGTAGAAACCTGCCAGGTAGTCATGCTGAAGTCACACTGAGTGAAACCTCTTGCACTCTTAGGAGCTTTGGGTTTCTCTAATTCCACGTGGTGATGGGTTACAGTCGTAGCCAGACCCAAGGAATTATTTACTCACAGGTGTGGGGTGTGAGCTTTGGATGGGAGGAGAACTTCCCAGACGTGGTGGATGAAATGTGGTGGACACCAAGAGAGACAGCTGATGGATGTGGGCACCAGACCTAAACACTGTCGAACTACCCACTGCCATTTCCCAAAGTTATTTGTGCTTCCCAGGACAACTTTCCAGCCTCTTCATCTCCAGGCTCTGAGTGCTTTCAGCTGGTTTGTTCAAAGCAGTTGACACTCGAATTGCTGTCCATGGCAGCAAGTTAGAAAAGCCAGGAGCAAAGTGCCAGGAGCAGACAGAGGTGGCCCGTCCCTTCCCTGGGACTTCTCAGAGCTGCCTGTCCCTTTTGTACAGGTCTGGGGATGGTGGGGAGGGCACTGGAATCGCTCTGTTTCTCCAGGACATTTTCCATCTCGGAGGCTCCGTGTTTTCCTTCTGTCTTGGGAATACTGTGGTGTGTTCCCACACCTCTGTTGGGCCGTGGGGACCCAATGGGACCCAGCAAGGAGCGTGTGTGAACACCCAGCCTGTGAGCCGTGCTGTGTAGACTAGAAGAGGTGTTCTCCTCTTGCTGGCTTGTGATTCCTCCCCTTTCTTTTTCCCCCTGGAGTGTGTTGGTGTGTGAGGTGCTGTGATTGCTCCTGTCAGATCACCTTTTTGTCCTTGCTGTTGGTGTCACAGTGACTCAGCTACCCGCAGGGACACTCAGTGCTCTGTCCCTCACGGATGGTAAGTAGCCTCGAGCTTCCCTCACTTTGCTTCGGAGAAGGAGGTGGCTTTGC
Source organism: Acropternis orthonyx (assembly GCA_035583155.1). NCBI lineage: Eukaryota > Metazoa > Chordata > Aves > Passeriformes > Rhinocryptidae > Acropternis > Acropternis orthonyx. The sequence goes on along the minus strand of JAWWEU010000038.1, from coordinate 9,101,406 downwards.
CTTGTGGTTTCACACCCTGGAGCTCCACCACAAATTTATGGTTTCCAAAGAGCAGCAATGGAGTGAGCCTGGAGTGCTGCAGGATTGTGCTGGCCAGGTTACAGGAGACTTGGCAGGATCAGAGTGTGGCCTCCATCCTGCACCACACCAAACGAGGCCAGAATAAACCCCAGGCATGTGGAGACCTGCACCCAGCAGCTGAAAGCAAAATTTCCCCAGGTGTTGCACAGGGTTGGTGCTGAATTCAGGTAAATTGGGGCAGGCCAGGACATTCTCCTCCATCATGAGTTTTCCACCTGTTTTGCCAAAGGGATGTCTTAGTTATCATAGAATCACAGAATCAGCTGGGTTGGAGGGACCTCCGAGATCACCAAGTCCAACCCCTGATCCAACACCACTGTGGTTACCAGCCCATGGCACTGAGTGCCACATCCAGTCTCAGCTTAAACACCTCCAGGGATGGTGAATCCACCCTCTCTCTGTGCAGCCCATTCCAATGCCTGATCACTCTCTCTGTAAAAAATTTCTTCCCAACATCCAACCTAAACCTCCCCTGGCAGAGCTCAAGCCCATGTCCTCTTGTCCTGTTGCTGGTTGTCGGGAGAAGAGACCGACCCCCAACCTGCTCCCCCCTCCAGTCAGGGAGTTACAGAGAGTGAGGGGGTCACCTCTGAGGCTCCTCTTCTCCAGACTAAACAATCCCAGCTCCCTCAGCCTCTCCTCATAGGAACTGTGCTCCAGGCCCTTCAGCAGCCTCATTGCTCTTCTCTGGATCTTCTCCAGAACCTCAACATCCTTCCTGAGCTGAGGGGCCCAGAACTGGACACAACACTCAAGGTGTGGCCTCACCAGTGTCCAGTCCAGGGGCAGAATCACTTCCCTGGTCCTGCTGGCCACACTATTCCTGATCCAGACCAGGAGGAAAAAAGTCCCCGGTTTGAGCAACCTGGAAACAAACATTTTCTTGGCAAGCAGGACATGCCAACCCCACTTTGACTCCTGCTCTTGTTTCATTTGGCACGACACAAATGAAAACATACTGAAGTTTAGGGAGAATATTTTACCTGATTGTTTGCTTCAAGCAAAACTTTTAGGATGCTTTTCATAATTTCTCTTCTTCCAGGTTTCTGAACCTCTGGGGTTTGTGTTATTATATTATATATATATATATATATTACCTGGGCCAACATTTCTGTTTAGAATAATCCTTTAATTGTACTAAATGTATATTTAAAACTCTACTTATATGATATCCAAAGGACATTAGATTTTAATTGGCCTTCTAGTTTGCTAATATTGATTGTTAACAAATTAAAACTCTCGTGGAAACAGGAGATTAAAATGCTGCAACTAAAAAGGCAACCCCAGGAGGTGAAGAGATTTTATTTTCAGTCTTGGGGACAGTTCTTTGAATGCTGAAGATTGATAAAAATGATCATTTATAACTATGAAAAAATTAATGCCTCAAGCCAAGATCTCTCCTGGTTTTCTGCAGATTCCCTGCCAAAGGCAGGATAAACTCTTTTCCTGTGTAGTTCAGTGATTTCCATCTTTAGAACCCCCCCACAAATGCGGTGTTTATACAAACACTGGATGGAGGAGAATCTACAAAATTACTTGGGAACCGAAAGAGGCTCCTTTGAATCCCGGGCATGCCCTGCAGAAGCTGCAGCAGAGCTGAGGTTTTGAGACGCAGCAACCCCTGTTTGGGCAGTAGGAGCTCAGGCCCATCCCCAGCCCTGTCAGAGGACAGAGGTCGGTGCCTCTGAAGGACAGATCTGACACAGGGACCGAGGAGAAGCTTCTTGGCACGAGCTCCTGGAGCTCAGGTGGATTTTGGAGCTGAGCAGCCCATGTTCTCCGTGTTGCGCTTCCTCCTTGTGCCACAGGGCCAGAGCAGGAATTAGCATCCTGCTCCCACTTGGAAATAGCACTTTGTAAAGGCAATCCCTGCTTGGTCCCACAAAGACCTCTCCCTGAGGTCCCGGAGATGACGCCGCGGAGAACTCCCACGCTGTGAGTATGGCACGTGGAGGCACAAAGTCCTGAGATCATCCTGTGGCTTTTTGGTTTGCCTTTTAATTTGTCCCCTCCCTCCTTTGGTTCCATTTTTGGTTCTTTGGTTGTCTACCCTTGACTAGAAGGTGGTGTGTCTGTGGCTTCCACACTTTGCCTGGTCTCCTCCCAAGGTGCACGCTGCCGTCTGCATCCAATAGGACACAGCCTGTACGAGTCTCCTCCCGATGTCTTTTATGGTTTCTCTGCTCTTCTTCTTTTTTTTTTGTTTGGTTTGTTTGGTTGTTTTTTTTCTTTTTCTTTTCTCACTTTTTGTTTTCTTTGTTTGTTTTGTTTTTTGCATGTGCAGTTTTGTAAAGCAAACTCGAGGTACTGTATCTCGCAGCTCGTCAGTCTCCAGCGTAAATTCACCGTGAGTTGCTCTCTGTTACAATATTCAGTAAATGGATTTATCATTTCTATCTCTAGATTAATAAACCACCCTCTTTCCCCTTCTCCTGACACCTTCAGTCCCGCCCTGTTTTTTCCAAAACTCATTCCCATCATTGTGGAAATCCTCCAGACCAACATCCAGTGGAAGGACTGGAATGTGTGTGACATTGTCATATGATGCTTGTGATTTGATCGTGAGCAACTCCGTAGTGTTTCATACATTGACTGTGGCTTTTCCTCCCCTTCTTTCCTTCATTTTTCCTTAATTATTTCCATCATTAACTCTTTCCCCCTCTTCTCCCATCTCCCCTCGTTTGATGGTTTGTCTTGTATTTCTGTTCTCTGTGTTTATTATGCACTGGGCTGATGGCTTCGATGTTCCACCAGTGTTTGCACTTGGGGTTCAGTAGGAGGGCCACGAGTGCACTCTTGGAGTGCAAGCTGGACAAGGACTTCAAAAGAAACTCCTGGGAATGATGTCCAAGTGAGACTAAATTGGAAAACTGTATGGAATTGGAAACTGGTTGCGCTTTTACTCTCTGATCTTCTCAAGCTGGAAATTAAAGCTACAGATTTGGTAAAAATGAGACACTTGGCAACTCCTCTGCCCCTGGGGTTGAGCAAACACCGTGGGAACCTTCCATTCCCTCCATGTGCTTCCCAACAAGCAAACCTTGCTGGCTTTGCTGTCAGTCAGGGTGTGCTTTGACACCGATGCAGGTTTGTAGAAAATACCATTATTCCCATCCGACTAATGCAACAAAACTCCTCCCGAGCTTCTCTGTGAGTGTCTCTGCTTTGGGTTGTCCTTTTACCATGTGATGTTGTCTTTCTTCTTTAATGCTTTTGGAGAGACAAGAAAGTGCAATTCAAACTCCACAGCAGGTAAAGGTAATGGCGAAGCAAAAGAGGTTTTCCACTGGGTTCCCGACGTTTTCCTTTTTTCCCCTCGATGTTTTGGGGGTGTTTGTATGGAAAATATGTTGATGTGACATGTGAGTTTGGTTTCTGTGACCAAGATTGAATCTTTGTGACCAACAGAAGTAGTTTGAGGTGTGTGAGTGTGTGTGTGCTGAGGTCTGATGTCTCACAGGGCTGGGGCAGTGAAAATTAGGGGAATGAAGCAGAACAAGGCAGCTTTTGTCTCATTTCCCCCGATGCATTTCCTGGCTGCTGGGAGCAGTGAGAGCTTTCCTTCCCTTTGGATTTCTCCCAGCCTGGCAGGAGGAGTGGGAATGTTTAAAGGTGGTGATGGAGGGGAGTTGCTGCCGAGCCATCCCCTCCTCAGGTCTTCTCTCCAGTGGAAGCTGCACCAAATCAGAGCCCAATTAGAAATAAAGAATTTGTCCCCTTTGCCAAACTTCAAGGGACAAAACTGCCTTTTATAAAAGGATGAAATCCAACTGCAGGTACTAAAATCCCTTTGGAAGGAGGATTTGCCCCCATTCCAAGGCACTGAGGTCTGTTCCGAACACCCCCCCAGCCCCAGAACAGTATTTTGCTGATGTGACTCACATCTGGTCTCTGAACAGAATCAACTTGCACTGCAAAAAGCTCTAACTGAGGTTTCTCATCCTCTTTAACATTTCTATGCAGAGTCTGGGCCATAATTTGTAATTTCCTATGCAAACCAGGGCTGGTTGTAATGGATGAGCTGAGTGGGCATTTTTGTCTCAGTGAGAAAAAAAAGAGCATTTCCTCAGAAACCCCTTGTTTGGATTAAATAAATGACTGAACCCCAGAAAAGTGTGCCATGGATAAAAGCCCCACCGAGCATCAGCAGGGCCCCCCTGAAATGTGAAGGCATCTGAAGGTCTTATTTACTCCTTGTAAATGTCATGGTTAGAAATGGTTTTAAATCCAAATAGATAAACTGGATCAACCCCTCCCAGGGCCAGGCAGGTGCTGTGGATTCCCATTCCCTGGGGGAATACTGGGACAGGTTCAGGATGCTTTTCCATCACTCTGGTTCT
>JAWWEU010000038.1:9051278-9080139 GCA_035583155.1 Acropternis orthonyx | reverse complement strand
CTGGGGCACAGGGTGGGATTGTTGGGGTGTCTGTGCAGGGCCAGGAGCTGGACTGGATGGTCCTTGGGGGTCCCTTCTAGCTCAGGATATTCTGTGATAAAGTGCTCACCATTCCTGTCCATTTCTGCTGCTCCAACACATCTGAGTTTGAGAACTTGGAATTCACTGGTGTTTGGCTGATGTGGCTTATTTGGAGCAGCCTGAAAAGCTGCCACACCACTCAGCAATGAGAGAGGCTTCCCTTGACACCAGAGTCACAGAATCACAGGACTGTTTGGGCTGGGAAAAGCTTAAAACTCATCTTGTTCCACAGCCTGCCATGGGCAGGGACACCTTCCACTAGCCCAGATTGCTCCAAGCCCCAGCCAACCTGTCCTTGAACACTTCCAGGGATGGGGCATTGCTTTAAGATCCCCTGTTCTGCTAGAGCAGAGCTTGCAGAAGTAAAACTAGATATGTTTTTTTATCTTGGTGGGGCATGGTAGAAATCCCCAAGAATTTGTAGGAAATCTGCTTGTCCATGGGTATCAAACCAAACTAGTTTGGATTTTTGGAGATGGGTGCTGTTACAAGAAGTGTGAGTGTGACACCTTTCACATGAGAATGTGCAACACAGGAGAGTCCATGGAGCATCTGGGTGGCTTATTCCAAGCACATTCCCATGAGGAATTAGCAGAGAGCTGGTTATGGTTACATGGAGAAGTTGGAGCTGAGAGAACTGAAGATTAAGTAGAGAAACTGCAAGGTGCACTTGCCTAATTTTGGATTCATCAGTGTGTGGATATCATGTGATATTTATGGCCTCAAGTGGCACCAGGAGAGGTTTGGGTTGGATATTTGGAAAAACTTCTTCACTGGAGGAGTGGTTGAACATTGGGACAGGCTGTCCAGGGCAGGGGTGGGGTCGCCATGCCTGGGAGTGCTCCAAAAGCAAGAAAATGGGGCACTTTGCAAAATGATTTGGTGGGCACGAGGGAATTTGGTCCAAGGTTGGTCTTGATGATTTTGAAGGTCTTTTCCAACCTTAATGATTCTGTGATTCTCTATCTACATTGACTTAATATCCTTTCACTCTGTTTAGTTCTCTGATACTGCATTAAATAGGTGTTTATTAAGCTTTATTAAAATCTGGGAGACCTTCAGGGCCTGGTGTTGCATTTCCCAGGTTGTTATGAAGAAGCTGAACTGGTTCAGAGCAGAGCTCAGCAGGGCAGGAGGTGCCTGGCCTGGCCTCCTGCTCCTCAATCTCCTCAGGATCAGCTTTTTCCAGAGGAGAATCCACAAATGCCCACATCAGTAATGAGCTGAGGGAGCTATGAGCAATCTCTCTTCCTCATCCTTAATAAGCGTGGAATCAGTTTTTCAAAAAGGATTTTATCGCTCCCTTAGTCTCCTGAGGTGTTTAATAATATTGTCATCAGCTAGGGAAGATAAACACAGGCTGCTGCACAGGGGCTGGTGAACAAGCTCTCTAGGAAAGGATATTCAAATATTTTTCCTTCTTAAACCTGCCATAAATTCAGGTGCACCGAAGCCACCCTTGGGTGGAATCTGGCAAGGACTGGGAAAAAATGTTGCTCTTTTAAAGCAGATTTAAATGTTGTGCCTAAACTATTGGAAAAGCTCCTGTCAGATCATGTAAAAAAACAAACAAAAAAACCAACAACAAACAAACAAACCATTGCCGGAATAGATGTTTTACTCTTTGCTTATGTGTTATTACGCATGTGGCCTTCCCTAACACACATTTCTCTTTTCCATTTAGGCTCTGAAATACTTGGATTATATATTTACAGGTGTCTTTACCTTTGAGATGGTGATCAAGGTAAGAGTTTTTCCCAAGCAGAAAGATTCACCTCCCCTTTTAGATTTACATTCATCTGCTTCTGGGAGGCTGGAGAGAGGGTGGAGCAGGACAGAGCTCCTTGAGTGCCTGGAGAGGTGGCAAGGATGGGAACAGCTCTCATGTCCTTGTGTAGTGGCTTTCCTGGATTCTTTAATCTCACAATTTATGGAGGAAAATAAAGTTATCCTTAGAAACTGTGGCTGTGTAAGAGGATAAGAAATGCCAGCTGTGTGTGGGTAAGGACACAGGAGCTGACAGACCTGTGTCTGATTCTTCCCTCCTCCCTTTGGTGCTGATCAGGAATATTAAGAGCAACTGATTCTTGCTGTCATGTTTCAAAAAACTGAGGATTTATCTTTTCACTTTACTCAGCAGAGTGACAGCTTTTGCTGAGACTGTGGGGCAGTAACTTCCCAGAAAGCACAATCCTAATAAAGTCAGGATTTATTCCTGGGGACAGGAAGGAGGCAGGTTTTACTGTCACAGCAAGATGCAATAGGGATGCAGAATAAACCCCTGATTAATGCATGTCTGTGCAGAGAATCCTGGCTTGGAGTGGTTATGGCTTATTGACTTGAGCTTTGGTTTAGGCAGAGCTCTCTGTGCCTCTTAGACAGGAGAAGCTTGGCCAAGTATGCCCTGAAGAAGACTTTGTGAAGAAGAACATTCTCCTGTACCTTGGGAGTGTTGATTTGGTGCAGGTTTTATTAAAACTCTTTCTTTTCATTTGTTTCCTCTCAAGATGATTGACTTGGGGCTGTTGCTCCACCCTGGCTCCTACTTCCGTGACCTGTGGAATATCCTGGACTTCATTGTGGTCAGTGGGGCCTTGGTGGCATTTGCCTTCTCGTAAGTACATTTCCCTTAAATCCCAATTTCTAGGGAATAATCACAGGGGAGGCAGGACCTGGCACAGAGAGAGTTGACACACAGTGTTTCTCAGTGAAATGCTCAATTTCTGCCCTTTTTCATCTCGTAGCTGGGGGCGGAGAGGGAAGGAAAAAATAAAACCAACTGAATTTGTGTTGTTGAACCTCTTGCAAATTCTCCAGCTTTAGGGGGAGAGTCCATTCACTCTTCACTCAAATGTTAAGCCAAGATTTTTGTGACTGTTTGGCCAACTTCTTTTCAAGAACATATTGTGACAGTTTGTGGCAGTGCAGTGTCTCCAGGCAATTGTTGCAAGAATTGCTCTTACTATGAGAAAGTAGTTAATGAAATCAGTTGATAACTCAGTGAACTCTTTGCAAAACATTATTTCTGGAGTTGTGGGTATTTCTGGTTCACAGGCCTTGGTATTTCTCTCCTCTTTTCTCCTCTCTCATTCAGGGAACTTATATTTCCACAGTCTCATTGCTCCCTGCCTCGAACACAGCTCTATATTTATGACATTAAATAACATTCCAAGCGCTTCTTTAATTATCATGGAAGATTTTGAGCAGTAGACACAGAGGAATTGCTGTTTCAAAATGAAGATTGGCTGTTCATTTGAGCATCTTTCTCTGAAACAACCAGAGGAAGAGCAATGCAGGTTCTTCAGAGCTGGATGATGGCAGGGAATTTTCCACCTGTGTTTCTGGGCCATGGAGGAAGTTGTTTCCTGAGAAACAATAGGAGATGACCTGGAAAGAGCCTGCAGGGCTTGGCCAGTTTAATCTTCTGCTAAATTAGCCTTGAGCAATTACAGGAATGTTTAGCAGCCCCAGCCCAGACTCCACTCTCCTATTTGTCCACACAATGATCAGAGGAGAGGAAATTGTTTAACTTGCTAATGAGAATTAGCAGTGTTTTATTTGCTAATGAGAAAAGCATTCACCTCTGTCAGGGAACCACAGGAGCATGTCTTGTCTGTTTTGGACTGACAGGGATTTTTAAGCTCATCCCCTGCTCCTCTTGTTTGCTCTGCTTGCCTTGTCCTTTGCAGCACATAAAGTTTCTGGGAAGGTTGGCCTCAGGAATTTTTCATTTTCTGAGGTGTCAAAATTCCTTTCACGTTAAGATTTTTATTTTAGATCTATTTTTCATAGCAAAGGCTGGATTAAAAAAAAAAAAAAAAAAAGACCTGGACTGAAGGGGATGGGCTGAGAAGTGCCACTTGGGGATATTGGGATCTGGGCTTTCCCTGCCTGATCCTCCACAATTATTAAATTAAATTATATCAGTAAAGAATTATTTAGGTTTTGGAGAAAGTTTTTCAAAGTGCTGCTGCGCCCCTGTCTTTAAACACTTTGTCCCTCTTCTTCAGAAATCAGGTTTTTGGAGGAGCTGAGTGCTCTGTTAGAAGCAAACTTGAGATGGAACTCAATGGTGAATGTCTTGCTTACCTAAAATTTAACATCCAAAAACCAAGCTGCTTTTTAAGCTTGACTAGACTTATGTGGGGCAGTTTTCTTGCTCATGGAACAGCTTTTAGAATTGGATGCAGGCAGACTAAGTAAAAACTTCCTAAAAAAATCATTTAGCCAGTTAACAGAGCCTCTTTGAACTGGGGAGACGGAGAAAAGTAAAACAGTCGTAGTCACAAGGATTAGTTTGCAAAACAACAAGTCTGCAGTTCAATGAGAATTTCCCTTTTCCCATTAGGAATTCAAACTTTCAAGGCAAACTGGGAGAAGGAGCGTTTTGTGAGCCCTTCGGAACAACCCCCTGTGCTGTGAGAACAAACAGCAGGCTCTGCCTTGAGAAAACCTTCTCTTTGAACGAGATTTTCTTTTGAACAAGGTTTTCTTTTGGTCAAGTTAGGGATTCAAATGAATAATTTTTTAATCTTTTGCAGCCTTTTCGTGCTCAGGTTTTCTATTGCTCAGGTTGGGTCGTGAATATCCAACAGCACCTCATCAGCCTCTGAATAAATGACTTCTTCATCTCCAGCCTGTGCTTTATAATTAGTGCCCCAAACTGCTTCTGTTTTACCCTCTGAGTGAGCCCTGAGCAGGCAATGCAGAAAACCTGCCTATTTACTGTCTCCCAGATTAAAGTGAAACAAACCTGTTGGGAGGCTTGGAAAAATTGACATTTTCCCAGTGATTTTGGTGATTTCTGTACCCCCTGCTCCACATCCAGATTTCAGAAGGCAGAGAGTGTTGACATCCAATTCAGGGAACACTTGGAGTTTGCCTGGTCTAACCCAAGAGCTGGGAATTCAGTCCTTCCCAGGAGATTATTTGCTGTCTGTTCCAGTTATGAAAAATAACAGGTCTCAGACTATTCAGATACAAACTGGGTGGAGAGTCCTGTCCTTGCCCCAACTCCTTTGGCCAAACTGGACAGGCACACTGACTTTTGATAATCCTGGAAATGAACTTTTGGAGATTCAACTGGATAATCCCTATTTAGTTGGTTAGATCTTCCTTGCAAACCCCACAGTCAACCCAGCATTTGTATCTATAAATACATTTAATGTGGCTGTTTGCAAAAACACACAATTGTCACCTGGAAGGTGTGATTGAATTCATGTTCTTGACCTCCTTGGTGCTCAGTGATGTGAACCAACTTCTTGCTGAATAAACACATCACTGAAAACCTTGGAATAACAGAGCTCCCTGAAATGCTTCCAGCTGGAATATTGCAACAGCCTGTATTTAAGCAAGATTCATACAACCCATCTCAGCCTCTCCAAGCAGCTCTTGGTCTGCCTTTTACCTTTTACCTGTGACTCTTTAGAAGCTGTTCTCTGCTCAACTGTAGTTAAAAATATATATATAAGTAAATGAAAATATTTAAAAAGAAATACAAAATTAAAAAAAAAAATTAATAAAAAGCCCCTAGAGATGCTGGAAATAATAACACTGAAACTGAGAATAAACTAGTGTCTTCCATTCAGCAATGCATTTCAAGGAGAAATTCCTTTCTTTTCCTACAGATAAACATGCCACAAACACACAGATGTTTTAGTCTGTAGGGAAATAGAAATAAAGGAGTTTAGAGCAAACCAGGCAAATTTGTTTTCAAAATCCATTAACCCTGGGTGTAAAATGTCCTTGGTGGGCTGATGAAGAGCAGCAAAGAGTTTGTCTGGGTTGTGTTTGCAACAGCACAAAGGGGGTTGAGATGCACAGAATGTCGGGATGCCCTTTGGAAAAACAACCTGCACTTGCCAAAGAGCCGAGGTTTCACCTCCCCCAGGGCCAGGAGGGGGAAGGCACAGCTGGAATTTATCTGCCCTTGGAGAGGAAGGGCTGATTCCTGGTTATCCTGCTGGGGTTGTGGGCCAGGGGCTGGGTGGGGCACTGATGTTTCTGTTTGTCATTGACTCTGCTCTTTCTTTGTCTTCTCCTTGCTGGAATCTCTCTCTAGGAGTTTCATGGGGTAATACGTTCTTCCTGTCTCTTGCTACACTGTTATGCCTGTCAAACACTTGCCACTTGTGGAGACAAACCATGTTCCACCCATTGCATCGACTCCTTCGTCCCTTTATTCCCCATTATCCAGTGCAATGTATTTTCCCTTAACAATCCTCATTCATCCCAATTTTCTTTAGGCAGAGATAAAAGCAGACTAGAGAACCGAGAGAGAGTCTTGACCAGAGAGACAGAAAACATATGCAAATATATTTGTAGCAAAAGGATTTGTTGAGGGGATGACTCAGTGGGGACATCGTTATGGGTGAGTTGCATGGAAATCTCAAGAAACAGGTTTGAAACAGCAGTTTTATTCTCTTTTAGAGCTTCAGGACTAACTTACTGCAAGCCTGGGCAAAGCAACCCAGCTCTGACACTGGGGAAAGGTACTTGACATGAAAACAGAGTGGAAAGAGCTTTTTGAGAGGCTGGCAGGGACAACTTGTAAAGAAGGAGGTTCCAAGAGCTGTATTTGATGCTCTGCAAGGAGGTGGCAGCTCTGCTGTGAGTGCCCAGCTCTGCTCTGGGGACAGGGTGGCACACAGAGCTGTGCCATCTGTCCCCTCACTGCAGGCAGGGCAGGGGCTGGGTGGGCTCCTCAAAGGAAAGTCTTTGATGTGCTCCAGGGAATGAGGTGCTCGATTCTCTCTTCTCTCGAGGCAAACAGACCTTTTAGAGCCAGGCCAAGGGTGGGTTTTGTGTTTGGGCAGAGCTGTGTGACCTCCTTTACTCTTCAGAGGAGGAATTCTCTCTCTGCCTTGGGGGTTTGGGGCAATCACAGAAGGCAGTGGCTCCACCCTGCTCTGAATTTTTCATGCCACGGTTCTGAGAAGCCCGTGTTGTGTGAAATCAGAGCTGCTGGCAGGAGCAACAGAAACAAGGAGCTTCCATTTGAAAGAGCTCTTAAATTTTTAAAGGCTCTTTGATTTATTAAAGGCGGGGTGGGGGGGGGTGGGGGGGGGGAAGGCTTTGCAAAGCTCTTTTAAAATATTTTGAATGTTTTAAATAAATGAGCAGAAAAGTGTCACAGAAAAAAAACCAGAATGGCTCTAATGCAACTAAAATGGATCTAATGCAATTTTATTATTCATGAAATTCTTTATTATTATTATTATTATTATTATTTTTAAAGCCTCTGGCCTGCTGTTTGCTGTCTGTCTTTATCATGTGTTCTTCTGAATTTTGTAGTTGTTATTCTGCACTCAGCTGACATCTTACCCTTCCACAGCAATTTATTTTTGTTGTGAGGAATATTCAGGTCAAATGTGTGCTTGGATACACCTTTTGATGGAATTCCATTTCCATCTGGTCCTTTTATTTTGTGGAACATCTGGCTTTGTATTAAAGCAGTGAAAAAAAGCCCAATATTGGGAGAGGTGGGTTCTTAAACCCCCCCCCCCCCCCAAAACAACCCTCAGGGTTTTATTTGAGAGGCTGAAATTGTTGCAGAGTGTCCCTTTAATTAAAATGCAATTTGCATCGCTCTAGTTCAGAGCACCAGACCACAGGAAAAGATTTCTCCTACAGCAGGAACCTTCCAGGGACAAGGAATAAGGACTTTTTTCAGGATTCTCTATATGGCTTAGAGCATAAATCCCATTAACATTTAATTGGCTCACGCTTTTTATTTGCTCAAGTGCCTGACTGGGGAAAAAAAAAAGAATTCAGCCCTTCTTAGTGTCCTTCACTGAGGCAGAAGGAATTCTGTGTGAGTGGAGCTGTCTGCCCTTCACCTCCCAGCTCTCAGTGCAGTCATCCACACACCTCCCGTGCCAGGGAAAATCGGGAGCAGGGATTTGCTCTGCCCCAAGAGCCCCCAGAAGGTCTGTCTGATCTCCCCTCTGGAGTTGTTGCTTCAGGAGTGGGGCCAACCCTGTGAGACCAGAGCAGAGTTCTGGTCTGGAGCTTCCCTTCCCTTAGTTATTAGTGCAGCTGTTAATTGGTGCAGGTGTCCAGGTCTCCTGGAATCAGGAGCACTGGCAGACACCACGTGGGAATATTCAGGGTTTCTGGGGCTGTGTGTTAATCTGCAAAGCAGAAACGTGGCCACGAGTGATGGAGAACGGAGTGGAGTTCTGGGGGCTGGGTGTCCCACCTCTCTGGTTCCCTTCACGTGGCCTTCAACTTTCCCCTCCTCTCTCTTCTCTCAGCTCTGCTTTCCTCAGCTCCCTCTTCCTCATGGAGATAAACCCTGGGAAACCTGGAGCAATGCAAGTGATTTTCTTTGGCCTTCCAGGGGGGAGATGTGGAGGGAGCAGCAGGGGCAGCCAAGGGGATGGGTGACCACCAGTCCTGGGGACAGGCTGGCCAAGCCAGGTGGTATCTCCTTTGGTATCTCCTTCCCCACAACCCATTTCCCTTCCTACCTCCCTCCTGCCACTGATTATCCTCCATGAGAGGCTGAAGGAATTATTTTGCAGCCAGGGCAGTGCCAAGGCTCAGACAGAGCTCCCTTGGAGCGGGTGAGCTCCAGGCTGGATGGCTCGGCTGGAGGCTTTGGTGACAAGGAGGTGGCTGCAGGGACCACGGCAGGGACGGTGCCTGCTGGGAGTTGGTGACTTGAAAGCAAATATGCAAAGCCAGGCATGGGCCAGACCTTCAGCTCTGCTAAAACCTGAAAAGAAAGCCAGGAAAAGCTCTGTTGGCAGTGTCTGTTTCATCTAGAACAGGTTAAAGGGTTTCTAACGCCAATCAGACATTATTTCTTTTAAATATATGCTAGATGTTTTGTGGCATTAAATCAGTCCTGTACCTCTGTGAGAATTAGCTCTATCCCTTGGATTTAAAGCCATGCCAGCAGTCGGGATCCATCTGTGATGGATTCAAAGGGCCCTCAAGCAGCCCTGGAAGATGAGAGAGGGAGAGGAAAACTCCCTCTCCATCCTGTCCCCCCTCTCCTCCTCTTAAATCCTTTGGAAAGGCAATTTGCGTTCAATGCAGATGTCATTGACCCTCCAAAAATTCCTGTATCTCACAGCTTGGTGTGTCTCGGGATAACTGCAGTGTGTGGTAATTGGAGAAAGGGACTGGAGAGGAGATGGGAATGTGTGTTCCTGGTTGCAGGTTCCAGTCCTCTGTTGGTATGGAGTAAGCACAGTGTTAGTAGGGAATTCTTAGTCTTCTGGCAGTGGATTATTTGCAAAAAGACACTTTCCAGGGCTGGGCAAGGTCAGTCAGCCACAAAATGTGGTGGGTTCTGCACTCTGGGTGCTTCTCCCTTGGCACAGTGAGGAGGGTTGGGGGGCACAGGGTGGGGGAAGGCCCTGCACAAACCTCCTGAGGGTCTCCTGGGTCACTTCTCCTCCTTTTCCTCTTGGAGAAGGAGCAAACTGGGAGGGCACAGAGTAGGTGAATCAGCATCTGTTCCACATGTTACTCATTCACACCCGTGTTACCTCAGTACACTCTCAGACCCAAACCCACACTCATGAATAAAACTCTGTTAGAGATTTCCATCCCATTTTTCACTTCATATGAAATGAAGGGGAATGTCATTGTTTTGCTGTTGGGTCGGAAGAAGATGTAACTGTGTCTTTTATTTTTGGATGTATTTTGGAAGTGCACGAGGAAAAGAACTCCGTCCTTCCCCTAAAACCCTCTCAGTGTTAACAAGAGGAACGTTCTCGAGCCTTGCACTCGGTTTTAACCAAACCTAAACCCAAACTGTGACTTGCAGCACCTGCATGCCTAAGTGGGAAGTTGCCCCAGCACTATTCCAGGCATGTAATATGCTGCAATATTACATGTCCCTGCATGGGTTTGGTAGCATGTCCTCCAGGAGACACCCAAGGATGAGGGGACAGGCATGGAGCGGGAATGCTCCTCACCAGGAAGGCTCCTGTTCCCTCTGGGCACGGAGAAGCTCACGGAGAAAGCCCCTCCTGCCTCACTCAGCTGCTTGGGAGGACGGAGAGCCACGTGTCACTTTGTCCCTTCTCCTGGGGCTGGGACGGATGGCTGAGCCTCCTCTCCTGGAAGGTGCAGCAGGAATTGTTGCCTGGGTGTGGAATCAGGGCAGGAAGGGTCCCAGTTCCTGGGGGAAGCTCGGTGAGTAGCTGGGAAGTGAGTGGAGGCTCCTGTGGCCGAGCACTGCAAGGACCATGTCCTGCCCACAGCCTTCTCCTCTGCGCTGATGGACACGTCTCACCCGCAGCCATGGTGAGGATGGACCCAAAACCTGTACAAAAAAACCCCCCCAAACCAAACCAATTCCAGCACCAAAACCACACTGGGTACCTCTAAATATCTGAATCGGTGGCCTGAGGATCAAATGATTCCCTGTGTTGTTCTTGTGCCTTTTATCCCTTGCAGAGGAACCAAGGGCAAGGACATCAACACCATCAAGTCCCTGCGAGTTCTGCGGGTCCTCAGACCTCTGAAAACCATCAAGAGGCTGCCAAAACTAAAGGTTAGAAAATAACCCCCAATTTTCCTTCTCTGGAGCTTTGTGAGGGATCTGAGTAGAAGCTGATGGACTCAACCCAAGTTATTTCTGTTCCTTTCATTTTGTTGCAATTAATCTCTTTGCCAGATTAGTAAAAATAGCCATGCAGATGTTTAGCAAATGTCAAACACTTGTTTCTTTTGCAAACATTGTGGGCAATGTTATGAATTACTGTGAATCCACATGAAAATAAAACCTCTAAAGAAGGAAAAGAAAAAAAACCACCCTCAAATAAATTAAATTACAGCTCGTAAGTGGGATGCTCTTAGACATGATACAGGAGAAAATGGGGGTTGGAGTGTTTGACTTTCCCTGGAGAACTTAACATGAATATTGCAGGATATTCCATGGGCTGTCAAAAGAGAAATGTCATTGCTGTGTGAGGAGTTTTACTCTGTTCATCTTTCTAGTAAATAATCCATCGTGCAGGGGTTTAGAGCTGTGCTTTTGCACCCTCAGGACACAGAACTACAAAATAAAATAAACACCATTTCCCCACCACTCTGAGATACAGCAGAGAATGGAAGGAGTTAAATTCAATAATTTCTGAGGTTTAGGAATTCTTGAATACCTATGGAATATTCCTTGAGAGGTGGGGAAAAAACAAGGCTGAAACTGTCTGAGAATTCCTGTTTTCACACCTTTTCCATAGGTTTGTTTTTGTCTTTGCCCACCATTCATGCTGAAATAATTTGGATTTGATGCACACTAAATTTCTCTGAGAAGATAAGGAACATTAATGTTGAACAAGGCAGAAAATGGTCTTCATTTGTGAAGAAATTTAAAATGTAAAGCTCTGAGGGGAAAAAAAAACCCCAGTCAGCAGTAGCTCAGTCCTGCAACAGGACACCAAACAACGGCTCTTTATTGAATCTCTCTCTTAATTTTAAACCATTTTATACGGTGATTTTGCAATTTCTAAAGAAATACTCAGAAATCTTTACGTGAAGAACAAACTGTGTTTGCGAACAGAACTGGGGTCAGTTTGGGGACTCTCAGTGCAAAGACATTGAGGGGCTGGGGCGTGTCCAGGGAAGGGGCTGGAGCAGCAGGAGGGGCTGAGGGAGCTGGGGGGGCTCAGCCTGGAGAAAAGGAGACTCAGGGGGGACCTTCTGGCTCTGCAACTTCCTGACAGGAGGGGGGAGCCGGGGGGGTTCGGGCTCTGCTCCCGGGGAACAGGGACAGGAGGGGAGGAAATGACCAGGAGATGTTTGGGTTGGACATGAGGAGGAATTTCCCCATGGAAAGGGTGGTCAGACATTGGAAGGGGCTGCCCAGCTGTGGAGGTGTTCAAAGAACATGTGGATGTGGCACTTGGGGACGTGGGTTAGTGCTGGAGAATGGTTAGACTTGACGATCTTGCAGATCTTCTCCAACCTAAACAATTCCATGATTCTATGATTAAAAGTCTTCAAAATGATTTCAGTTTTTATTTCCTTGTGTGCAACAATCAACAAGATTTCTGGGCTGATCAGAGACATCCCAGTGTTTGAATTCCGGGGTTCTGGGTGGCATCAGGAGTGTAATTTTGTGAATCGCTCACTTCCATTGACAGAAACAGGAGCAGTGTTGTACAAACCCTGAGCTTGGGCAGCAAGGCCACTCCATTCCTATTACTATGACAAACTTCTCAGATTAAAATTAAACTGCTAATCACTTGTAGCAATGAATCAGGGACTAATGACCAAGCAATAAATGTGTCTGAGAAGTCCTTTGCAGGGAGTTCAGAAGTGACGCGAGCTGACTGGGTCGGTCATGCTCAATTTTGATACACAAAAATATTATTTGAAGCATTTGGTTTGTATCTGGTATATATTCTCTAATATTCAAACCACTTTTGCTTCTCCCCTGGGAGTAAAATGAACACAAGTACAAATTTTGTTTCATAATTGGCCATGGGAATGTTTGTTTAGGACCAATATTTATCCTGACAAGCTGTGACTGTCTTTATAAATTTTATGGGCAACACCAGAAAATTCAGTGGCACAGCCAAACCTGCCAGGAGAGCAGGAGATGAAGGAAGCTGGAGTTATTTCTCCCAGCTTTGAGATGTGTTTGGCTCTTGGTGAAACCCTTGGTGTGCAAGTCCATGACCCCCCATCCCTGGGTTTTGGGTTGGGTAATGACTCCCAGGTGAGAGAGATTTGGATTAGATATTGGGAAGCAATTCTTCCCTGAGGAGTGGTGAGGGGCTCCCATGGAATTCCCAGAGAAGCTGTGGCTGTGCCATCCCTGGAAGTGTCCAAGGCCAGGTTGGATGGGGCTTGGAGCAAGCTGGGCTGGTGGGAGGTGTCCCTGCCCACAGCCCTGGATGGGCTTTAATCCCCCTTCCACCCCAAAGCAGTGATTCCATGTGTGTCTGAAGTGTGGTCAGATGGATACTGAGATGCTGGATGCACTTTTCCTTCCTTCCAAGCCCTTGACCTTGTTCTCTTCCCTCCCCAGGCTGTCTTTGACTGTGTGGTGAACTCCCTGAAGAACGTCCTCAATATCCTCATCGTTTACATGCTCTTCATGTTCATTTTTGCCGTCATTGCTGTGCAGCTCTTCAAAGGCAGATTCTTCTACTGCACTGACGAGTCCAAGGAGCTGGAGAAGGACTGCAGGTACAGCTGGGGGCAGGGGCAGGGTGGGCAGCAACTTTCCTCCTCCAGGCTGTCCCCAAATAGTGTCCTGTAAGTAAGAGCGACCCCTCAGCACCGTTCCCCTTTCCCTGTTTAATGGCTGTGTCATTCCTGGCTGTGATCTTCCCTAAATGCTTAAGGACACAGGAGAATCGGCTTCTTTCCCAGGTGGGATTTTTAAGAAAGGTCGTTTTGATGGTGTGACCTGTTGCCTCGATTCTTAGAACTCTCATGAATCAGAAAAACACAATGAATAAATAATGAGAAGCTTAGGAAGTTAAAGAGCTTCTAATTAGCAAGAAAAGGGACAGTATTGAATATCTTAAAAGCCCTGTCATGCTTTGCCCTTTGCAGCAGCTCAAGGTGTGTTACCTCGATGTGCATCTTCCTCATTTGCCTTTTTTCTTGGCACCCAAAGCACATCCTCAGCACTGCCCAGCCCTGCCTGTCCCTCTCCTGCTGCCTCAGCCATGCAGGGCATGTCCCTGGTGGGATCCCAGCAGTCACTGCAGCAATTCCTTGGAATGATGGAAAGATATTATAGAAAGGTTTGGAATTACACAAAAATGTAGTTTGGGGGGAAGCTCTCCATGCCCTAAAAGCTGGACCCACTGGAGAGTTAGATCCAACCCTGAAGGAGGAACCATCAAGCAGCAGAGATTTTTTTGGGTCAGATGATTTGGGGTCCAGCTGTTAATTCCTAGTTTTGCCTAATGAATGAATGAATGAATGCCCTGATTACAATTTCTTTCATGTCTAGACCTCAGATCCAGTTCCTGTGGCTAAAAATGGCTCAAAGATTGGTCTTGACTTCTGTCAGACTGAGGGGCTGGGCTGTCTCTTTGTCTTTAATCCACAGCACAGTCAGCCTGTGCTCCTCAGTGACTCATCAGATTTGGTTTAATTCCCTCATTTAGTCTCAATCTCTCTTCTTCCTAGGGGTCAGTACCTCGATTATGAAAAAAACGAGGTGGAAGCACAGCCCAGGGAATGGAAAAAATATGAGTTCCACTATGACAACGTGCTGTGGGCTCTGCTCACGCTCTTCACTGTGTCCACAGGGGAAGGGTGGCCCACGTGAGTACCCTGGGCAGGGTCAGTGACTGGGGAGGTAAAGGCACATCCCCACAGCTCTGAGGGATCTGGGAAATGAGAATAATCTTTTATCAACTGAGCTTGTCTTTCCTTTGTGTGATTATTGGGTGAATCTGCATTTTTCTTGATGTTCTTCTGATGCTCAGGCACTACTTGCTTCAGGCTTTTGGACTTGCCCACCTTTCTCAGGTGTAAAATTGCTCACGGAAATGTAAGAAAATGAGAGGGGGAAAGTATTGTGAGCTGTGCTGAGAGTGTGCTGGGTATGACGGCCCCAAATGGTGTTTGCTGTTCAACATGTGACTTTATTTTGGTACGTTTTTCTGCTGGGACACGTGGAGTGCAACTCCTGGTCAGGGTTTCTCCATGGCAGGTCTTCCCTGTCCTCCACGTTCAACTATTTCATAAAATATCCTTGTGGGTCCTTCCAACTCGGCATATTCTGTGAAAATAAGGAATAAAACAGCATCACTCTCCCTTTTCCAGTCCCTCACTGTGTTCCCCTATTTGGACATCATCAATACCTTTCTTCTCCCCCTCCTACTCCCCTCCTGTTGACCAGAGAAGAGAAGCCAGATCCACCTGTATCCTCTCCCCTTGGCCAGGCTGGGGGATCGGTGGATCTGTCCATAGCAAATCTCCACCATCCTGCAGAATGGTGAGACCACAAGGGGTTTCCTAGAAAAATATCCTCAAGGAAAACTGCTTCCCAAACCCGGGAAAAGGTTTGGCCTGAGCATATGTGGAAAGCCCTGCACGTGAGTGAAGGCCAGTGAGTGACTTTGAGGTGCTTCAGGGTGATTTTTGGTGACTTTTCTCCTCTCTCTGCCCTTGATTGCAGCGTGCTGAAGCACTCGGTGGACGCCACCTACGAGGAACAGGGTCCCAGCCCTGGCTACAGGATGGAAATGTCCATCTTTTACGTTGTGTATTTTGTTGTCTTCCCTTTTTTCTTTGTGAACATCTTTGTGGCGTTAATCATCATCACCTTCCAAGAGCAAGGAGATAAAGTGATGTCAGAGTGCAGCCTCGAGAAAAACGAGGTACCCACGTCTTCTGAATCCACAGTTGGCACTTGGGGGCTCAGAGCACCTTGATCCCAAGTGGAAGGTCCCTCCTCATCCCTCTTGTGTGGTGGGGGGGCTGGAGAGCTGTGCTTATCTCAGGGTTTGTGGTGTGGAGACCAAACTGGCTTTCAGGTTTGGCATAGAAACAAAAGCAGGCAAAGTCCCCAAATGTCACATCTGGGCCACACTTTCAGAGTGAACATGGACCTGCACAGGTTGGGCAGAGAAGCTGTGGCTGCCCCATCCCTGGGAGTGTCCAAGGCCAGGTTGGACGGGGCTTGGAGCAACCTGGGCTGGTGGGAGGTGTCCCTGCCCATGGCAGATGCTCTTTAAGGTCCCTTCCAATCCAAACCAGTCCTGGATTCCATGTTTGCTCCAGAATGTAGGTGTGAAAGGAGACAAACCTCTGGCCTTTCAGAAGCCAAACTGAGCTACAATTCCCCAGAGGAAGCTCCTCTCTGAGGCTGATTTTGGGCCTGGCTGAGATGATTTCCCCCTGACAGCGGCCACAAGTAGAGCCCTTGAGAAGAGAGTAAGACCAAGGCAAGAACGTGTGAGGCTTTTCTTGAATATCCCAGCAAATTCTCAGGTCAGGAACATGTTTTTCCTTTAGTTTAGTCGCATCTGTGTATCTTCCTTCCCTGGATGCATCTGGTTTCCTCCTGAACCCGAGCAGATTTTTAGCATCTGCAACATCCTTCATCTGGGGTCCCACAGTTGGGCAAAGAACCATCTCTTTTCATGTATTTTGCAACTGGAACCTGATTTTTTTGATGAAAAGAGATGAATTTTTATTCAATTATTAATTAGTTCCTTGTTTGTCTACATGACCAGAAAGTCCAAAATAAAGCAGAATATTTAGAGATGTTTTACCCATGTTATTTTTCAACGGAGCAGAAAGTATTTTTGGAAATGAGAAAATTAAGAGAAGATGCTCCAGAAGCAAAACTTCCTGTGGGTAGAAACCAATTTTTATTGCAGTTTTATATTTATAATAATGTGAACAGAAATAGCCAACTCAGGGGGTCTTTGAGAATTCACCCAGTGCTATTTGGTGGTTAATTCATTGCTTGGGTTCAGTTCCTATTTGATGACCCATTCGGAGCCGTACAGGTGTGAGTACACACCTGAGTTTCACAATGCTCCTTTCAAACATCTTTATTTTAGATAACATCCTCTTGTGTCTACAATCACCCATCAGGAGGAATCCATTGTTTTCTAAAGTGAGCCTGCGGATTTAAAACTCCCTTCCCTAAGCAGGAAGGGATTGGGAACCACCAGGAGCTGGGCTCTGGTGGGAGATGCTCTCCTAGGACTGAGGAGTTAATTCTCCACCCAAACTGATCATGATCTGGGGATCCTGTGCTGCATTTTCCAGGAAAAGTCAGTACTCACTTTGTGAGAAACACTTAGAAACACCATCCTCCGAACGCTCTGCTCGCTCTCCCAACCATATCCCTAGGGATGGAGACTTCCAGCCCTTTTCCTGCCACTTTTCACCCCATTTCTGTTTTGTAGAGGGCCTGCATAGACTTTGCCATAAGTGCCAAGCCCCTGACGCGGTACATGCCTCAGAACAAGCAATCCTTCCAGTACAAGATGTGGAAATTCGTGGTGTCCCCTCCCTTTGAGTATTTTATCATGGTCATGATCGCCCTCAACACCATCGTCCTCATGATGAAGGTTAGTGGGCTCTTCCTGAATCTTGGCAATTTTGGGTGGTGTTGGATGAGCTGGGGGAGGGGATCAACAGGAGCAACCAGCTCCTGGTGGGATTGCTTTGATCCCTCCCCAAGGGAGGTGGTGTAGCTGTGAGGAGATCCTGGGAATGTTCCCCTTCACGGTGTTGGTTTGGCTTGTAGCTCCTTTGGTGGGATGGGAACTGGGCTCTGCAGGTCCTGAGCTCCAGCTCAGCCTGAGCTTCCTGCTGCAGAGCAGGGTCATGTCTTGGGGGTGCTCAGAGAAATTCAAACTGAAAGAGAAGAGATTTACATGGGATATTGGGAAGAAATCCTTCCCTGTGAGGGTGGGCAGGCCCTGGCACAGGTTGCCCAGGGAAGCTGTGGCTGCCCCATCCCTGGGAGTGTCCAAGGCCAGGTTGGACGGGGCTTGGAGCAACCTGGGCTGGTGGGAGGTGTCCCTGCCCATGGCACTGGATGAGCTTTAATGTCCCTTCCAACCCAGACCATTCTGTGATCCCGTGAAATCACCCAATTTTGCAACAGCGTCAGATTTCTGGGATGTGATCCACAGCCCTCAGGAGAGAGGGATGAAGGTGGATGCATATTGTGGATGATGTCCCTCCTATCCCTTGTCTAGCTTGGAGTATCTTCACAGTCATGGGGCCACCATATTTTTAGGGTCCTCTGGAATGAACCAAAGCTCTGCACTTGTCCTCTGGTTTGGAAGATGCCCTTCCTCCCTTGTGGTCCATGTTGTGCTTACGGTGGGATGTCCACCAGCAACTCCAGCTCTGGGGTTATCTCCAGCTGCCCCACTGGGACAGTATGTAGGGAAGAATGTCCTTCTGGAGAGACAGGAATAACTTGTGGCAAACCCAAATGTTGCTCAAAGCCTGAATGTGGAGTTTTGCAGTCAGGCAAGTCAGCTGGGAAAGGTTTCACTCTGTCCTTGATCTTGCAGTAACAGCCTTTCTTCTCTCCTGGTTTAGTTCTACGATGCTCCAGAAGCATATGAAGAAATGTTGAAATGCCTGAATATTGTGTTTACATCCATGTTTTCCATGGAATGTGTGCTGAAGATCATTGCCTTTGGTGTGCTGGTATGTGCCTTCCTTGTTTCCCTCCACCTGTTTCCTCTCTACGGGAAATGCTCGTATTTAAAAACAAGCAAAGAAGCAATAACAACCCCCCCCAAAAAAAGAGAAAATAACCCCTGGACCCCTCTATCCCTCCTTGTGTTTTCATTTGGCAGAATTATTTCCGAGATGCCTGGAATGTCTTTGATTTTGTAACAGTGTTGGGAAGTATTACTGATATTTTAGTAACAGAGATTGCGGTAAGTACAGTTCGCTCCTTTTGCTTCTTTTATAAACAAAGCTGTACCCTGTCAAGACATTGCACCTTCTCCCTACCAGCCTCATTCCCTAGAGCTGCCTCTGGGATTTGGGGTGTCCTTGGGTGACCTGGCAGCCTGTTTCCATTAGCTCTGCTCTTTCGAGGGAGCTGAGCACAGCTGTCTGCCCCAAAGACTCACGTGAAAAGCTCTGATGAGAACGACATGCCACTGACTCTGCCAGGAAGCAGCTCTCATTCAGCAAACAACTCTATCCCCGGGCCATTTTTGCCTATTAATGGAAAAATGCTGCGGAATTTAATAGAGGGGAAAGCCCAGCAGGGTTCTGTGGGAGGCTGCTGGGTTGTGGTGTGAGGTGCTCTGCAGGGCACACACACGCTCGTGCCCCTTGGGGCTCCTGCCCGGCCGTGGTCACGGGGCAGGGAGAGGGTGATGAGAGGAGTGAGAAGGTGATGGGAATGTAGAGCCCACACAGCCTGGGCTGGGGGAATGTTCTGTCACATGCACAAACCTCTGTGGGGCCATTAATAACCAAACAACTTTCCCAGAGGAATTTTGGCGAGCCCTACAAGGACTGTTGTCTCCCTGCCATCAAGTCCTGTGGATCACACAAACTGCACAGACTTGCCATTAAATTCCAAAGGATTTTTCCATAAGGGCAGCAAATACCTCACTCAAGCCATGACACCCTGATATTATCCACTTTAGGAATTGCTCCTCTCCTCCCCCAGTGCATGTTTGTATCTGTATGTGATAAATTGGAACTTTACCATAACCTTTTTTTTCTCAGTCCCCTGGGATTTGCTGGTAGATCTGCTTTGTGTGTGCTGAGAACTGTGCTCCTCAGGCTTCTTTACAGCTGGTGGTGAAGACCATCTCACTGCTCCTATCAAAACACATTTTAACCTGAGCTCCTTGACACAAAAAAACCCACACAAACCCCCAGAGTTTTGCTCCCCACACAAAGGTTCCTTTACCAGCTGGTGAATCCTATCTCTAGGCTTTGAACTACCTTTGGTTTTCAGTGCAGCCAGGCTGAAGTTACTCAGCCCAAACCCAAGGTCTGAGTGCCACCTCCCAGTGCTCTGGGAAGGCACTGGGTGTTTGTCTCCACTCCCTCTGCCATGGGATATGTTTACCCAAACTTTTGCCATGGTTTGTAAACTTG
Source organism: Acropternis orthonyx (assembly GCA_035583155.1). Lineage (NCBI taxonomy): Eukaryota > Metazoa > Chordata > Aves > Passeriformes > Rhinocryptidae > Acropternis > Acropternis orthonyx. The sequence goes on along the minus strand of JAWWEU010000038.1, from coordinate 9,060,519 downwards.
TGACACGTTTCTGAGTCAGTCACAAAGACTGACACTTCTGCTCCCTTTTTTACTGGAAGGAAGCATCACAGCCATCTCACACGGGGTAGGGGAGCCTCTGGTCTCTCTGAGATTGGGGTCTTCTCCTTCAGAAAGATGTTTCCTTCACATCAAGCCCACATGCTGCTTCTTAAAATCCTCATTGTGGAGCTCTCCTCAGGCAGGAGCAGCCCATTCCCTGTTCAGTTAACAGGCCATTGCCATGGGATGGCCTCAGGGAGGGTGTCTGGCACTTGAGGAATTGGCTATGGACTGATCAGGTTGGGCTGTGAGACATCACTCAATTTGGTGGCATCACCCTTCGCCTCCACAGGGATTTCTCTGGTTTCAGCATGAAAGCAGCAATTTGGAGTGTGATTACCCCTAAAAGCACAGTAACTCCAAGAGGGTCAAGCTCCCAAGCACTTCTATGCCTTTCCATTCTCCTCCCAGGTGGTACAGAAGAGGTTTATAAGTAGCCAGATCCATGAAGTCAAACATTAGAGAGGACTTTCTTATGTAGGTTGACACCTTCCCCTGGCAGTGTGTACAATACAAAGCTGATCACAGACATCTCTTTAATATAAAAGCCACATGTCCCCTGGTACCGCTCCAGCCCTTGATCTCTTGGCCCTCTGTCTGTGTCTGCAGACCTGTTTGTGCTCTGCTGTCTCTAAATACTCCCCTTCTGCAGCAGCCAGGTGGGGTCAGTCTCTTCTCCCAGTTAACAACCAACAGGACAAGAGGAAACAGCCTCAAGTTACACCAGGGGAGGTTTAGTTTGGATATTAGAATAAATTTCTTCCTGGAAAGGGCTGTCTAGCCCTGGCACAGCTGCTCAGGGCAGGGGTGGAATCACCGTCCCTGGAGGGATTTAAAAAGCCATGTGGATGTGGCACTTGGGGACAGGGGTTAGAGGTGGCCTTGGCAGTGTTGGGGACTTGATGATCTCAGAGATCTTTTCTAACCTAAAAGCTTCTATGATTCTCTGATTTCTGTGCAGCCATCATGTCTCTTTCCCACCTGCTTTTCCCTGCAGACAGAGGGGCATCTCCCCCCTCCCACCTTCTTGCTAGACTTGCTTTTCAACACTTCTTTCATGCAGCTCCTCTCTGATCTCTCTCCAGCCCCAGCTGCAGCAGCACTGCCACCCCCACCAGGACACCCTCCCACATCCATCCCAGCCTCAGGCAGGGCTGATGGGCTGAGGGGTCTCACCACAATCCTGCTGAGGAGGCATTAGGGGCTTACTTTGCTTAAAGGTGGCACTGATGGACAGGTCCCTGAACCTCTAAGAGCTGCCCCAAAGATGACATTTGTAACAGGACTGTTAATTGCAGCTCTCAGGATGCCTCTCACGGAGCAGTTTGTTCTGCTTCAGCCAGTGGAATGTGCTAGAGGTGGCCTCATACCAAGGTCTCCAGTGGCCTCAAGGCCAGTTTGGAAGGGGTTTGGAGCAACCTGCTCTAGTGGCACCATAGCAGGGGGTGGAACTTGATGAGTTTTAAAGTCCCTTCCAACCAAACCAGGCTGTGATTTTATGATTCTCCCCTTCAAGTCCTGAGGATGGAGAACAAGCAGAAGGATCCAGCACTCTGCTGCTGTCCCATGTTGGCTCCATGACAGGTTGCAGTGTGGATGATTCTGACCCCCAGCACTCAGGGGCAACCCAAATCTGCCTGGCAATGCCAGGACTGTTGTGCTGCCTGGCAAGCATATCCTGGCAGAGCTACACTTTAAACCATCTCTGTAATACTTAGTTAAACTGAAGTTGCACCTAAGTCACTTCAATATAATTTAATACAATTAAAACTGTAGAAATGGGCTGAAAAGCCTGATGCAGTGATGAGAAAGTGATGGTGTTTGCAAACAGGGACTGAGGGGAGGACTGGTGGGTGCCTCATTCCCCGGGCACAGCCCTGGTGTGTGGCCTCAAACCTTCAATCCCATGGCCTCTGCCCAACCTCTCCTTGACCATTATATTAATTATATTATATTATTGCATTATATTCCCAGGTTGGGCAGAGCAGTAACTTAGGCTGGGGATGAGCCTCTCCCCTGCACAAAGTGCCACAGCTGATCCTGAACCAACCCCACCTCACCTTTCTCAGCTCTCTCAGGGAGCAGAGAATAACCAGAGAGGAGAACAGCTCTTGCTTCCCCAAAACCCGGAGCTGTGTCCCCATCGGAAGATTCTCTCTCCTCCACATGCCCTCCTCAGCTCCAGCCTCTCCTCACCTGATGGGCAGCCGTGGGCAGAGTTGGGTGGCAGCCCCTGTTAGTCCCTCCCTGTGGTCACCCATCCCATGGAAGGTCCTCAGAGGTCCAAGTGACAGCCACGACATGAACCTGAGTGTCAGCCTGTACCAGTCCTGGAGCAGCCACCCCTGGAGCCCTCCAGGGCCCTTGGAGAGGGGATGTTTTCTGGGTGTGACGCTGAGATCAGGCTCACATGACTGTGTTTTCCAGCTATAAATGTTCTCCAAGGTAAATAAAGCTGCTCACCTGGGCAGTCTCATCTTGAGAGACTTGGCTTCCACCAGCCTTGCTGCATCGGTACCTTTAACCCACTGAAAAGTAAAGACAAAAGGAAAAGGAATGCCTTGATTAATTGTTTTAATTTTCTAGACGTGTCATATGTAATTTACTTTGTGATTGTAGTGGAATATATATATATATATTTTATTTCCTTAGGCAAAAAAACCCCATGTATGTTAGTTTTTTTGGGCCCTCTCAGTAATTGAGGGAAAAATAGGTGGGATTGAGGAGAAGGTGTCCTTGTGGACACGACTGGCAAACTGACATCTATTTCCATGCCTGGAAATATAAAAAACCTCCTGAGAAGTGTTTGTGAATTGTCTCCCAATTTGCATTACAAACTGAAATGCAAATAACTACTGCACTGTGTGTGTTACCTTTAGAATCTCAGGATCTGTTTTGATTTGAAGCATTTTTTATTTATATAATTCCCATAAAATAACACCCCCCCTCCCCCCAATATAGCCCGATAAGTTTTTTTTCCCAGTGAAATTTTCAGAGTTTCCTTTTTTGCTTGTCCTGATTACTCATTTTCTCTTTTGTTTCCTGTTTTGTTCTTTATTTTCCTTATCTACCTGCTGAATCACGCCATCCAATCAACATACAATGCGAAAACCATGTCTCCGTCTGTATGTTGTGCACCTGCTGCTCAAAACAAAAACCCTAAATTTGTAAATAATCTTGCCAAATATCCATCCATGAAAACATCACATATAGGACACGGTTGGTTTCATTGAATTTAAACAATTCTTTCAAGTCTCTGCTTTGATTTTTCTCTCGTTTTTCTTTAAGTTGACTCGTTTTTGGTTCTTTTTTTTTTTTTTTCCGATGAGATTTCCGATTGCACTGGTGAAAAAGCCTCACTTGCAGCGTTTGCCCCAAACTGGCTTCTTCCTGCACCTCCTTCCCTGGGCTAATTGGTGACGTGAGGCAAATGCAGTTACCAATAGCCTGTTTTCTGCTCTCTGTTCCACCCCACTTTGCTAAAGGGGACACTCACACTTGCTTTATTTCGGGGGGAAACGGGATGAGATGATCAGGAGGGAAGGATGCTCCTGGATGAGAAGATTGGCTGGGAAAACCCTTCAGTTTGGAAGTGGTGGTACCAAATTCAGTTGTTTTCTGACAAGATGCTTTCTGTCAAGAGAAACAGCATGATTAAGACTTGCAGGTATTTTAAACCATGTATTGAAATGATGACAGGCTTGTTTCTCTCAAATCAAAAGAGAAATGAGGGGAAAGAATGATCTTCACTTTGTAAAGTCTCTGTGATACCAGCCCGTGGCAGCATTTTGGACTCAGAGTCCCTGGCTGCAAAACCAAACATCTCAAGTCAAATGCATAAATCATGTTATGAACAGAGCTGAAAAGTACCAGGAGCCAGATCCCACTGGGAATTTAGTGCCTCATCCCAAAGATGCCTTTGGAAATCACGGCCTTTGTCTTTGAAAACCATAAATTAAGCAAAAAAGAATGAATAAAGAAAAATGCAATCTAAATATATATATATTTCCATTCTCAATTACCTTGGCTATGGTTAATAACAAAAATGAGACCGTAAGCTTATCAAAAATCCTTGCTTGGCCACCTGACAACAGCACTTGGACCTGTAACATCTGCAATTCCTGTTGCACAGTTGCTAAGACACAACTCCGAGTGAATCTTCATGCCAGGCTGCACAAAAAACTCCATGAATGTCCACAGAGAGTCACAGGGGGAATTTTCTAGGAAGGAGCAAAGAAGAAAATGACAATGTGGAAGTTAAAAGTTTGCCTGGTGCAAGGCAAGAAGGGAACCTCTGGTGGCTGGAACTGCCACAGATGTGTGGGAGCGGTGAGGGTGCCTTTGGAGATGCTCCAGCCCAGAAAATATACTGGAAAACAAGCAGTTCATCTCCATTTGGCCAAATTTTGGTCCATGTTCAGGTTAAAGACTTAAAAGCTCACTCTGCAGTTTGTTAGGATTGCAGTTGCTCTTTCACAGAGACAGCTCCAGGTTCCTTCCATCACTTGGCATCCAAGAGAGGTCTTTGGAGCACCAGGTTGTCCTGCAGAGCTGTCTTCTTCCTTCCACTGCTACTGGTGGGAGACTGCAGTGAGAGCACCAAAATTCAAAGAAATTCTGGAGAAGAGGAGACTGAGGTCAGACAGCACCCAGGGAATGGCTGGAGCTGTGCCAGGGCAGGGTCAGGTTGGATCTCAGGGAAAGGCTCTTCCCCCAGAGGGTGGTGGGCACTGAGCAGGCTCCCCAGGGCAGTGGGCACGGCCCCAAGGCTGGCAGAGCTCCAGGAGGGTTTGGACAATGCTCTGAGGGACAGGGTGGGATTGCTGGGGTGTCTGTGCAGGGCCAGGGGTTGGACTGGATGGTCCTTGTGGGTCCCTCCCAGCTCTGGATATTCTGTGATTCTGTGAAGTAGGGAAGGAGGAGAGATCTGGGCACCACACACAGAAGATACTGACTCAGGATGGAAGGACTAATGTAATGTAACTGTAGTGGCAAAGTCCTCAAAACACAGACAAATGTGGCAAAAACCTTCATCTTCCTACAACAGCAATTGTTTCCCCAACCTCTGGAGGAAGCCAAGACCCCGGGCAAAGTTCAGGGAAACTTCTGGCAATGCCATGGACTTTTAAATAGGAACTCTGCCATTTCCTCAGCAGAATAAGTTAATTCTTACTGATGCCAGATGAAGACAAGTGCTAAAGATTCCTGAGCAATCCCATTCTTGGCTTGGTCAGATGCCTCTTCCTGCAGCTCCTTCTGCATCCCAGGAGATGGGGATTCCCAGGAGACAGATCCCAGCAGTGGGCACAGCCCCTGTGCTGGGCAGGAAACACGCTGCTGCTGAAGATGCTGAAGGAGCAGCTCCAGGCAGTGGCTTCCTGGCCTTTCTGCTTTTCAGTATGGAAAACTCTGGAGCTCCCAAGAGAAACAGGGACCTGGAGCTGCTGGAGAGATTCCAGAGGAGGCCATGGAGACGTTTCAAGGGCTGGAGCTCCTCTGCTCTGGAGACAGGCTGGGAGAGCTGGAGAGGAAAAGGCTCCGGGGGGACCTGAGAGCCCCTTCCAGTGCCTAAAAGGGCTACAAGAGAGCTGGAGAGGGACTTTGAAAATGGGTCTGGAGGGACAGGACAAGGGGGAATGGCTTCCCACTGCCAGATGGGATATTAGGAGAAAGTATTTTACAACTTAGGTGGAGAGGCCCTGGCACAGGTTGGGCAGAGAAGCTGTGGCTGCCCCATCCCTGGGAGTGTCCAAGGCCAGGTTGGACGGGGCTTGGAGCAACCTGGGCTGGTGGGAGGTGTCCCTGCCCATGGCAGGGGGTGGGACTGGATGAGCTTTAAGGTCCCTTCCAACCCAAACCAGTCTGTGGTTCAATGACAACACCCTAAGAAAGGGTGCCCATGGGACAGCAGTGAAGGGCAGTTCTTTATCTGTGATGTCTCCCTGTTTCCCTCCTGCTTTGCAGGTTTTTCAGGGATGCATCACTCACCTGAGCTCCTGCCATGGGAAGTGGTGGCAGTGCCAAGCCATGCCCAGCCCCGCCCCAGCCCTGGCTGGTGACTGGGTGCCTTCAGATCTTCCCCTTTCAGGAAAACAGTGACAAGCCAGGAGGAAACACTTTCCCAAACATAATTATTGAGTCATCAGGGGGATCATAAAATCCCAAAGCTCTGGTGCCTGCCGTGAGGCCTGAACAGCCATGAGCACCTGTGCAACAGGAAAGCAACCAAAAACCTGGAAAGAACGACCTGGATAACCCAGATGATCCCATGTCACATTCCAGGGGTGGCTAAATGGGAGGGGAATGGATGCAAAACACTGTTGTACCCGAGAAATATCGCAAGGTGGAGTTTCCCCTTTAGCTGCATGCGGTCCTGCCCCTGCCTGGGGGGGCTGAGGTGTCGAAGGATGGGTGTTCTCCGTGCTCTGCTGAGGTTACGCACCCAGAGCCCTCCCACCCATCACCAGCGGGGGGGGGGGGATTTTGCCTCCCCAGCGCAGAGAACGGTCCTTCGAGCCGAGTGTCGGGGACGGGGGATTTTCCTGGGTTGTGAGGGATTCCACTGCGCGTTAGGAACTGCAGGAGCCAAATAGAGGTGGGGGAATAAAAATTTTATGGACTGTTTGTCCCTCCAAATCCCAAGGAATGGTGGGTTACAGACATAACTGCACAGTTTGGAAGCCCTTTCCCTTTCTATCCCTTTTCCATGTCCAAAGCACAGCCTGTGCTCAGCGTGACCTTGCAGGCAGCCCAGCCCAAAGCAGATGTTAAGCATCCTGTCAGCTCTGATTATGGGGCTGCAGCAAAGTCTGAGCAAGACAATGTTCTTGCTGTTAAGCTGCAGGAACGTGGGAAGAGGGTACAGCAGGGTCAGAGGAGAGATGGATCCTGCAGACACTGTCCATGTGCTCCTCCTCGCAGCATAAGGCTCGTGCATGGGAAAGGTCTGGCTTGAGCATTGCTCTGAAGTTTAAAATCTGTCAGCCTTTCAGGCCTGATGCCCAAGTGCTGCCAATCACACCTAAGGTCTGGTCCAGTTCCCACTTCCCAGGATTAAAATGGGCTCTGGGTTAAACCTCTGCCGTGCTCTGTGGAGCCCCACGGCCAGCACAGGGAGGGACAAGGGAACAAGGACCAGATTAGCGATGGCACTTCGTCCTCCAGCTGAGTTCCAGCCCCGCCCCGTGGGTCCCACGTGGCCCTTACGTGCTCAGGTGAGTGCAGCTGGAGTTTTGGGAAGGGAAGGTAAGCCATGAGCAAACCAAAGGCGAGGCTGATGCTCCGAGACAGGCGCTCAATTTTGAGTGCGTGTTTTACTGACCTTGAACAACCCAGGGGAATCCTCGCTCGTGCTTTGCCTGCCGGAGCTGGTTCTGCTGCTGACTGGAATGAGCTCACTGTTGTCTGCTCTTTCACTGAACATACCTGTGCTTTTCTCTTTTCTCTTTATTTGAGGATTGAGTCTGATTTACAGTCTGTGCCTAACTCTGAGCTGCTTGTGTTTTTAACCTGAGAGAAACCGAGTGCATGCCTGAGACTGAGTCCTTGAACTCTTTGATGGGATTGGTGGAATGCAATGCTAATGGCCCTGAAACTGAGCTGGCATTTAAAGAAATTAATAGATCCAACAAGCCCCCCAATTTCAGCATGAGCTCTGTAGCCAAAGAAATGTGGGTCAGTTCAATATGACTGGGTGTCTTCTGCTAAAACAAGAATCCGAGGGAAACACTATTTTTGCTCATCTTTACCAACAAGAGCTCCTTATGATTATATTTTCTGCTTCACTGCTTGCTAGTTTAAAGTGGGATGCCGTCTCTCTTTAGCTCACTCAGTCAAATAAGTGGCTGTGAACAGAGATTCACAAAGAAGTGAATTGGTATCAGTATGGAAAGGGGGAATATTTTTCATCTCCTTCAAATAGGAGGGCAAGAGGGATCTGGCTTTTGCATGTTTTGTTTTGGAAAGAACCCTCTCTAGATTAGCTCATTGGGGCAAGAAACCTCTTTTCCCTGAAGGAAAGAAAGAAAGAAAAAAAAAAACCAAAACAAAAAACCAAACCAGGGTGAGGGGTGGGGAGAAAAATCCAAACCAAATGGAAGTCAGAATCTGTCTCCAGCAGTTCTTTGATCCACCTGCAAAGGCGCATTTAATGATAATTTGAGAAATCAGCAGGTTCTTAAGCCATCCTCCTGCTGTTGAAAGCTCAGCCTCCCCAATTGACTCGCTGCCATTGATCCATCTCCCAACCAGTCTTGCTGGTGCCGTTTCTCCTTGATGAACCTGTCCAGTTACTCTCTGTATAAACATACAAAACCTCCCGGTTGGAAAACATCCTCATTCCTTCAAGGATGTTTTAATCTTCACTGGACAACACCTTTCTTTGTTACATTCCAGGCTGTACACGCCGTCCCTTGCAACTGTCTTGGCTTAAGTTCAGTTCATTGGAGAAAAGTGACCAAGACTTCCAAACAACCTCGTTCCTTACAAAATGAAAAATACGGCACCATTCCCCTCTCCCTGAGTCTTTCGGGGGAGAAAATCTGCCTTACTCAAAGCAAATCAGACCTCCATGGACAGCGTGAAAGGGCCTTTTTCCTTTTCTATCACTGACCCAGTAGCAGAGGGGAGGGCTCTTGTGGAGAGGGATTTTCTCATTCTTGCTGCATGTGGAGTGATCTGCACTGACGAATGTTTCTTTTGGAAGGTTTTCTGGTGGCCGATTTGCTGCTTAGATCGTGAAGCTGGTAATTTTAATTTCTTTTTTGCGGGCTGTGGTTTCCAATCGCGTTAATTTCTGAAGGACACAAAACCTTTACTTTCCACAGGACAACTTCATCAACCTCAGCTTCCTGAGGCTCTTCAGGGCAGCCAGGCTTATCAAACTCCTCCGGCAGGGCTACACCATCCGCATCCTGCTCTGGACATTCGTGCAGTCCTTTAAGGTGAGTCTGGGGCAGGGAAGAGATGTTGGGATTTGGTCATGCCGAGGATCAAAGAGCTTCCCTTCCCAAGAGAATTGCCTCTGGTGTGATATTCCATCCACTATCGAAAACAGCGTGGCCAGCAGGAGCAGGGCAGTGATCCCTCCCCTGTACTCTGTGCTAGTGAGGCCACACCTGGAGTGTTGTGTTCAGTTCTGGGCCCCTCAGCTCAGGAAAGAGATTGAGGGGCTGGAGCGGGT
>JAWWEU010000038.1:9017838-9043123 GCA_035583155.1 Acropternis orthonyx | reverse complement strand
TGGGCACGGCCCCAAGGCTGCCAGAGCTCCAGGAGGGTTTGGATGATGCTCTGGGGCACAGGGAGTGACTCTTGGGGCTGGGGCTGTGCAGGACTGAGGGTTGGGCTGGATGATCTTTATGGGTCCCTCCCAACTCAGCACATTCTGGAATCCTGTGCAAATAGATGGACTAAAGGTCTGGGAAGTGTCTGATCAGCATTTGGTGGGGATATGGTGATTCATTATCGCCTGAGCTTCTCTCTACTGGTGGATCGTGTGTTCCAGCAAGAGCCAAGACCCCTCCTTGCTCCAGCTCACACAGGAATATGAATTCTTTAGAACTTCACAAAGCCCAGATTCCATTGCCTGATTTTCTTTTAATGACATCCACATTCAGTTTAATTGTGCTGACAGGCTGCTTGGCCACAGCCCTCCTGCCCAGCGTGGGGCCAAGGAGCAGCACCGGCAGCAGCAGCTCAGCCTCCCCACAAAAGACATGACAGAGGCAGAAAAGGAGCCTTGTGCCTACCAGGCCTTTATCCAGCACCAGGAGAATCTGTTCCCACCTGCTCTTACCATTTGCTGGCTGCAGCTTGATGTTTCCCCACTGAAATCCTCGTGACTCTTCCATTGGCTTTAATAAGAGGAGAACCTTTATACGCCAGAAGCATTTGCCAGGCTCTGTGTTAGTGGCCATTAGGGACAGGAGCCCTTTGTGTGTCCTGCTCCTCATCTTTCTGGGGACCTTTGAAGGTTTGGATTGTTAGGAGTCTAAAATAGCCCATTTAGGCTGCAGAATGGGTTTTCTTCTTGATGTGCCTCGATATGAAAGTGCTGGAAGAGTTCCCACGTCTGGTTGGTGAGGCAGCTGCTGCAGCCCCTGCGCTGGTCTGTGCTGGTGTGGGGTGAAGAAGGGGCAGGGAGAGGGGCTGGTCCATCAGGGCTCTGGGCTGGGTCATGCTGGAGGGCAGCACCAGTGACTGGGACCTGGAAAACCATCTGCAGCCAAAAGCCTTGGCAAACCTGCCCTGTACCGCGGAGCTGGGAGGGACTTGCAGCGTGCAGGGGAGGAGGGGCAGGAGCAGCAGCATCCCAAGAGATCCAGGGCTCTCTTTGGAGAGTTTATTCTCCAAGGTGAGACTGCTTCTTGTAGGAACTACACAACCAGTCAAGGGAATCATGCCTGCTCCCCTTCTGGCTTTTCCTTTTCTTTTCCCCGTTCCCCTTCCCCCTTTCCCCTTGCCTTCTCTTCCTCTCCCTTTCTCCCTTTTCCCTTCCCCTTCTCCATCCCTTCCCCTTCCTAACTGCATCCTTGCTCCCTCCCTGCAGATGTTAAACCTGTTTGTGGCTGTGATCATGGACAATTTTGAGTACCTGACAAGAGACTCCTCCATCCTGGGGCCCCATCACTTGGATGAGTTTGTGCGTGTCTGGGCCGAGTACGACCCCGCTGCCTGGTATGTACAGACTGACCCTGCTGGGGGACAGAAGGACACACTTGGGGGATAAATATTGTACCTGGAAACACACACAGAACCTGTTTTAAGGAGTAAACTCCAGAAGGGAAACAGCTCCAAGGCCACATTGGTGGTAAATGTTCCGGCTCCAATGGAGGTGAACAAACCTGATGTCGTTAAAAGGGAGTTTCCCCTCAAACAGACACAACCCAACAAATCATGAAAGGAAAGCACACCCTCCTCCCCACACAGCCAAAACTTAACAGGGGATATCCTAATGATTCTGGCTAAAAAGCCAAGTAGAAAAGCTGGTTGGCATTTCCAAAAGCAGCTTTCATTGACTTTGTTTTCTGCATCCCAGTTTGGAGATAAAAATATGTGAGTCTCTTGCTGTTGGTGGCAGTTGAGGTAGTGGGAGAGGCTCTCCCTGGTCACACCTCATTTGTGCAGCGCCTCTCCAGCTGAGAACCACCTTAATGCTTTCCCAAATGCTGTGCAGATCCCTCAGGCCACAGGAGATGATGTGTCACATCTGAGTCAAGTGCTGCAGGCTCTTGACTCCACCACCTGCCCCTGCCCACCCACTCCCCAGCAGGGAGCGATGGGATGTTCCTGCTGCAAACATGGGATTTTTTTAAAAACAGCCATTTCTCATTAAACCCAACATTTTGCTCTTGGAAACCTCCTTCTAATGACATCAGACTCTACAAGGGGGCTTTGGTCTCCTAAATAGTATTTTCAGCTTGCAGTTGAAACGTAAGCTGTGAAATAACCAGAAGAAAAGCAGCCAAAGTTTGGAAGCATTTCAGTCCTCAACGAGTCTCTGATAAAATGTTCCTGATGTTTGAGTGTCTTTAAAGGAGGGAATGGTTCTTGCACACAGGGAAGTGTTTACTTTGTGGGTTTCTCTCTTTGTTTTTCTTATTCAAAGTTTTAGCCCTGGGCTTTGGGGACCCCTTGGCACAGGTTTGGGACAGACCCCAGAGCCACCAAAGGAGCATTTCAAGGAATATTTCAAAATTGAGAGAACGGCCCTGCCCTGTGATCACTTCCAGAGCTAAGACTGATTTAATACATTGCTTTTCTGCACTGCCCACAAAGAGCTGCTGCACATTAGCCCTGGGGACTGGGTTATTGTCATTTCTAGATGCTCTGTCACAGGTCAGAGTCATTCCCATGATGTTCTGCACCTTGGGAATGTGCCTGTTGGGAGACTGGTGGGTTTTTTTCCCTTAATTTAAAACTCTCCTAATTTTGAATCCATTTTCCTCCCCACCAGTTACTCTGAAATGAATCTCCTCTGTATTTGTAATGCCTCCAGCTTCTCCAATCTTTGCCCTCCTTTTTGTTTCCCTTCAGCTGCGACAGATGCAGGAAGTGTTTGTATAAATCAGCAGCTCAAACTCCCTGCTAGGATGCAATTAAACTGCTATAAAACCTCACTTAAAATGATTCAGGCCAACTTTAAATGTAAACCCATTCCAAAATTCCTGCATTTCTCTGAACTGGGCGAGATTTTAACCAGCTCAAAGCCATCCCTACTCCCAGCCTGAATATACTCCACATATACTCACAGCTTGTAATCTCCAAGCAGATTTTCACCCCCTGTCTTTAACGCAGACAATCCTTTGTGGGGATTTGGCAGGCACTAAATAGGGTTTTTTCCCCTCCTTTTTCAAAACCCGATCCTATCTCTTACCACTCAATGAGACTGAAAACTTGGGACTGCCTCTTTGCTGCTTAAAAAACCAGCCTTGGCTCTGATGAACATCCGTGGGAGGAGCAACACACCTGCAAGGGGGAAAAAGTTTGTAGCAGTGTGGTTTTTTAATGTTTCTGGGTTCGGGAACTTTCCACCCATAAGAGGCACGAGAATGAAGTTTACAGAAAGATTCCTTGCTCTATTAACTCTGAGCAGAGACATTACATTTTGTGAGTCACTCAGGGGCCAAACCTTTTCACTCGCAGGGCTGTTAATGCAGAAAATGTCATTTATTAAGATCTTAATTCTGCTTTTCTCTAACCTCGTTCCCTTTTCGCTCTGCTGGGACGTTATTGATGTTGGCAGAGGGTGGGAATTGTTCCACTGAAATCACATTTTCAGAAGTGGCACCAACATTTCCACAACTTAAAATCCCTTCACAGTTTAAGGGGCTAGAATTGATCTTTCAATCGTTCTCATGTAAGGTCTTCCTGATCTTTCTGATCTCAGAGGTCTTTTCCAACTTATGTGATTCTGGGATTTGGGCTGAATTAATCACCTCTCTCAAGGTTCTTTTCTTTGATTGTCCCAAAGAAAAGGGAATTACAGTGTTTGTCCACTTTCCAGAGCTTGAGATGCTTCCGTGAAAGATGCTGCATGGTTAAAAAGCACTAGTGTTGTTATGTTTTGCCATATAGAAAATATGTTAAACATAATTTACTGTGTTTTTACATCCCTATTTCTGATACTACCTTTAGTTTTCTTACAAAATCCAACTTTCTGTCAACTTTTTTTGGAGGGGAAAAACATTTAAGAGGAAGTAAAAAAAAATAAAAAAGGCAGATGTTACTCCAGATGTGTCACACTCTGGAGGGGTAAGTATGGGGAAAGTCTTGGATTTAGGGGTGGCAAAAGCCTTGGGCTCAAAGGCAAAGAGAGAAACAGGGAACACAGGGGGGTTTGGTGGGGCTGGGAGTTTATCAGGAAAGGAGTGAAAACACGGGATTTAAGGATGAACTGAACAAAAAATAAACCCCAAACCTGGATTTTTATGAACTTTTATTTGTTCAACATATATAAAGTGAGCACTTTCTCTCTCTTACACCCCTTAGAGATACTGGGAATGTTGGTCTGGCCATCCCATTCCCATGAGTTGTCTTCAGGACCTGAGGGAGATGCTGCTGGGAACACCTTCGGTGGGGAGGAGGAGGTGAAGGTGCTCCCAAGGGAGAGCTTTCTCTTGGCTATCTGGGATAAAAAGATGCTGAGGAAAACAAAATTCAAATAGATTTAATGGCTGCCCCATCCCTGGAAGTGCCCAAGGCCAGGTTGGACGGGGCTTGGAGCAACCTGGGCTAGGGGAAGGTGTCCCTGCCCATGGCAGGGGGTGGGACTGGATGAGCTTTAAGGTCTCATCCACCCCAAACCATTCCAGGATTCTGTGATCCCATGAACCTGGCAAAGAATCCCTGGTTTTCATCATTTTGTGCCTCCCAAGCATCTGCTGGTTTTCAAGCCTTCCATGGGTTCTTAGAGAGCTCAGGGAGATGTATTTTCAACGCCTTGATTTTACAAAATCCTCCTAAAATGGTAAGTAAAGGAAACTTCTTGACTGAGTTAAATCAATACACTTTTTATAGCCACGATTAGGCCTCCAGCCAAGACTTGCACAGTTCCATTGGATCTGTTTCTGAATTAATAGTTTTGAGTTGATTGGGAAGGCTTTGAATAGCCTTTAATTTTTCACATCCAAAAAAGCTGTAATATTGAAGGAGATATTCCAAACTATTCCAGCCTTCTTTATATAATGTACCAAAATAAACACGGTGAGGCCAAGTCATCTCAGTTTTCTTTAGAGGTAGTTTTGAAGTTCAGCTCTTTTTACCCGTGATTTGGTTCCTTACAGAAGATGGAGGAATCTAATCCTGCTGTTAAATTAGCTGAAGATATTGTTGGGAGTTAATGAGACTGACCACAAAGGGACATTGAAGTGAGGTGTCTGATTTCACCTGCTGGTAACAGAGCCTGCATTTTCCCACTGCCAATGGCCAAGCCAAGCACTGAGATGACAATTCCTGGACTTCCAACAAATTGCTCACTGCCCATGAATCAGAGAACAGCCCTGCTGGGGTTACGTAGGAGGTGAAGGTTCCCAAGCTCTTCCGAACTCGTTTGAACCCCAGGAATAATTCCATTAAGGAAGCTCTGTGTGCTGCAGGCTCTGGCTTTGCTGGGGGGTGGGCAGCAGAGTGTGGAGGCAGATCTCAGGCACAGGGAACTAAAACATCAGGGATAAAGGGAACAAAATGGTTGGAAGGCCTCACACATGGCCCTGTGTCACAGAAGACAATCCGAGGATATAAAGTTTGGTGAGCAGCTGGAAGTTCTCCCGGTGTTAAAGTTGCTCCTTCCTTGCAAACCCAAATTGCTGAAGGACTAACCTTTTCTTTTTTCCAGCGTGTTTTGCCCTTCCCGCTCCTTCCGTTTTCCTGGGGAAAAGCTGATTTCTCCTGCTTTTTGCTGTCATAACCTCTGATGTTTCCTTTCCAGTTGCCGGATTCATTATAAGGATATGTACAATTTGTTACGTGTAATTGCTCCACCCCTGGGCTTAGGAAAGAAGTGCCCTCATAGGGTGGCATACAAGGTTTGGAACTTCAGAGACTCCCTCCAGCACCTTTAGTCCTGGTTTTGTTTCTTTTTTATCCCCATTCCGAGTGCAAATGCAAACAGTAGAGCAAAGAAACCGTCCCGTAACTAACCCTTTGCCTGAAAAAAAGGAATGATTGACTGACTGCCTCCTTTTTCCTGGATGCATCTCTTCCCTGTCTACTCCCACTCCCCAGCTGGCTGGAGACAGGCAGCTTTATGAGACAGTGAACCCTCCAGCTTCCATCCTGAAGGTTTGGGGGGGGTGGGGGCAGTGTTGGGGAAAAGCAGCACAGCATTCCAGCACTTCATGTGGACATACCCCACAAGGAAATGGCACCCCAAGGTCTCTAAGGAGTGGCAAGTCTGCTTTGTTTGGGCTTTGTAGCATTGGCATTCCAGCTGAGTGATGAGCATTCCCATTCCTGAGCTGAAAAGATGTTGGATCTGAGCAGCAGAGTGGGGTTGTTGCCTTGGCTGGGGAGAGATGAGGGATGAGCTTTACAGAGGTTGCCTTGGGGGTTAAGTTATGTCTCTAAGTTAGAATGGACCCTCAGGGAAAGCTCCTGCACAGTGGAAGTGTGGGAGTGCTTGGGAGCTGAGAGGGGGAATTAAGGACAGGTCTTGCCAAGAAATCAGCACAGGAGGGCACTGGGCTTCAGTGGGGTTTTGGTGCAGTCAGAGATGGAGAGCAGGGGATGAAGAAGGGTGGAAACAGCCAGCGTGAAATAGCTTTACTCTTCCACTTCATCCCAGGTGTTTTCCACACTTTCTTGGGGATTAATAGTTCACAAGTTGTGCAGAGAAGGCAGAAGACCCCACACCCCAGCCCAGGAGCAGGAGGGAAGCCAGGGGAAGACATTGGCTCCAATTGCAATTTGTGTCTCTCAGCAGCCTTTAAATTAGCTCAGGGCTATAAAAGCTGGGAGGTATTTTAACTGCATCAGTTACCAAGGACAGGAATAGATGTTTTTGGCTGGGTAAATTCTCTCCTCCACCCCCTTGTCCTCACATAGGAATTGAGACCCCATGTCAGGGCACTGGGCTGGTGTGCAGGTTCTGCTTGGAAAAGGGGGTTTATATGGGTGCTTAGGTCTTGGGTGCCCTCCTGGTGTAGAGGAGATGATAATCCTGCCCTGCTTTTCCAGGGGTTAAACTTTGATTAATAACATGCTGCAATATCCTTGGGTCTCCTCAGCTGACAGGCAGCACAGATTTGCACATTATAATAAGCAGGCAGCTTGCTGGGAAAACAAAATGAGATTGTCATAGTCATGTTCCCAATCTCAAGAGCCAGGAAAAGGTGAAGGAGGAGAATTCCTTCGTGTTCCTGCACCCCTTGGCTTTCAGGGCAGGGTTCTATTCACCACCACTGTGAGGAAGATGCCCTCAATAATGGACCGGTCTAAGGGCCTTTTCCCAAATCTCTGCAATTCCCAGAGATTTCTCTGGGATTCAGAGGTTGCCTCCAACAGGACAGCCTGTGGGTGGATGAAAGAGGGTCCCCACCAAATGCAAGGGAGAAACAGGTCCCCTTCCCACCACCCTCCTGCAAATCGAGTGCTGGGCTCTGGTTTAGTCAAACCTGAGTCCAGGCTGGCTGAGGGTTTGCAGAGTCACACCCTTGGCTTGGCGCTCCCAGCCTGTCCCTCAGCACACACACCAGCACTGGCTTTTTGCTCCTCTCACAAAACCCACAGGCCACCCTCAACCCCAAACTCCTTGTTCACTGAAGGGAAGCTGAGCGTTTTCCAAGCCCTGTCCCATAACTCTGCCTCCCAGCCCTCCCTGGCATGGTGAATTACACCCTCTGGATGGGGGGCCAGAAGGGGGGGCATCCCCCATCCCTCCACCCCAGCCAAAGCCCAGCCCTCCCCACCCCCTGCCCCAGGGCAGAGCCATCAATCATTCCCCCCCAGGACCCTCGTGCTGTGCCCAGGGGCCGTCCCTGCAGCGAGGAGGACACGTTGGGTGTTGAAACAACAGCAACGGAAGCGGAGAAACCTTCCAACTGACCCCCCCTCTTCATTTTGGTTCTGTTCTCCCGAGAAATCTGATTAACCAGATCTCTGTTTTTCTTGTCTGCTTTCCCTTTCTCTCTCCTCCTTTTCATTTGCTCCACTGTGTTGCCTTTTCCCCCCCACCCTACCCCCTTCCCCCTTTCCCCCCCCGACCCTGTCTGGTTTGATTTCTGTGTCCTGCTGCTTTTGCCTCCCTCCCTGTGACTCCAAGCGGGCGCATCAGTTACACAGACATGTATGAGATGCTGAGACACATGTCCCCACCTCTAGGCCTTGGAAAGAAATGCCCTGCTCGTGTTGCCTATAAGGTAGACCAACCTCCCCAGAAACTCCTGCCAAACCACCAGCTTTTTGTGCCGTGTGGCTGAAGTGGGTGCTGGTTTTCTGTGCCATTGGTGTTGTTCTTCTGGACTTTTCTGGGTGCTTTCTCTGCTTTCCAGGCAGATTGGATTTTGAATCTTCTGCCTTTTTTTTTTTTTTTTTTAAATTTCTATATATATAAAAATATATATTATTTTTGTAACCTTTTTCTGGTCTTTGAAACTATGGCACTTCAGTTTGTCTTTCTGAGTATGTCTCTGCTCTCTCTCTCGGTGTTTCTACCTCTTCTCTCTCATTCTGCTTCCATTTAGGCTAATTTTGGGGAAGGAGGGTGCTAATGAGCAAATTACCCCGCCAGTAGATCCCCATTTATCTTCCTGCAGCTCTTTGTCTTACTAGCCCTTCAGTAGTATGTTGTTTTTTCCTCCTCTTAATTAGATTGGAGTAATTAGAGTAGGCAGTACTGT
This sequence comes from Acropternis orthonyx, assembly GCA_035583155.1. Classification (NCBI taxonomy): domain Eukaryota; kingdom Metazoa; phylum Chordata; class Aves; order Passeriformes; family Rhinocryptidae; genus Acropternis; species Acropternis orthonyx. The sequence continues at coordinate 9,034,527 of JAWWEU010000038.1, read as the reverse complement.
AGGAGTGAGCAAGCCATTAAACAGAGACAACACCAGAAGGGCTCTTTAAACACCCTCGTGGAAGAAATTACTTTAACAGCAAACATTTAAGACAGTAAGATGAAGAAATGACTCCAACTTATTGTTTATTTGGGAAAAAAACCTTTTTAATTGAAGCACAAAAATGCTTTCTATCCAAAAGCGCTGCCTGTCAGACCCTGCCTGGGAAGTTGGATAGACATGGAGCCAAAGCTGCCTTCCCAAAAACCCACAGAGTGGTTGGAAATTTCCATTTTTAGAGTGATTCCTTGGAAGCTTTGAACATTTTAGAGGGAGAGGTGTTGGTCGTAAGCATTTAGTGTTGGTGTGGTTGAGAATCCAGCAAACTCCACTGGGTTTTTTCCCGTTTCCATCATTCCAGCCACCACCAAACCCAACCACTGCCCCCCACGATGGATCCAGGTCACATCAGCCCCTCCTGCACTGTGTGTTTTCTCACTGTGGCCACATAAAAGCAGGATTTGGTGGAGAGGCTCAAGTTAAACCCAAACCTGGGTCTGCCTTTATGTAGCTGCAAGGAGTTCAGGTACAGCTTCCTACAAGCTCCTTCCTCAGTGTGCTAGGATTTAAAATAAAAGGAGAATTAAACATAACCTTAAAATTAGGCACTTGTGGCTTTTCTGGATTTCCTTTGGTTTGTTTCTGGCCACTGTAACTAAGCCTGATGAACCCAACTAGATCAGGTTCCAGCTACTTTAGATATAAGAGTAGAAAAATAAACAAACATCTGTATAGATGTACCAATTATCCCCAGAAATGCAATTATTTAGCACCTGGAAGTTTCCATGGACTTAGGATGGAGGTGTTTGCAGGTGGGCACACGTGGCTACCAGAAATATAAAGCTCTCTTTATTTTTCCCCTCAAATCTCATACAATTTAAAAAAAAAAAAAAAAAAAACCAAACCAAAACAAAAGAGGCTAAAAAGATCATGTATTAAAATAAGCATTTTAAATAAGGGTTTTAGCTGGTTTTCATAGTGTCGTGTCTCTTCTAAACCATCAGAGCAGACAGACCCTTCCCCAGCCTGACTTTTCCCTCTCTGAGTTTCCAGGTATCTCATTTAATTTCTCTGATCCACAGAACTTGGGCACACAGGAATGTTTCTTGTTAAAAGACTCTTGAATTACTTTTTTTCAGACCTCTTTAATTTTTCCCCATCTGCTAAGAAACCTCTGAAAGGAGTCTGTTGGGTGACAGAACCAGAAGTAGAGATGGGTGCAAGTCAAACAGCTCAAATCTAGACTGACCATCAGATTTCTCGAGCTTGGAGACTGTCACAGTCATTTTTTTACACATTATCAAAGAGCTTTGAGCTACAGAAATACAGACTTAAGACCAGATCAGAATTTTCCCCTCGGTGTAAGGCTGCAGTTTCCCTCTCTCCCTCTGAACCAAAAGATTTTAAAAAACCCTGACTCTCCTGTCCAGCAAAAGCTCTTTTGCCCCACATATCCACCCCTTTTCTTTCCGTGTATACTTCTCCCAGTGCTCTTCAAAGGTTTTTGTGTGTTTTCCCCCCCATGTCTTTTTCCGTGTTGCCTTCTCAGTGTGTGCACAGTGTCGTTTGGTTTGGATTTTCCCCTCTTTGCAGCCTCCTTGGCTGCTGGCCTTCCTTTCTGCTGTTTTCTGGCTCCCCTTTCTCAACTGTTCTCCTTGGTCAGCACGACCAACCTCTGCAGTTTGGTGTGCATGGCTTGCTGCTTGCTGGAAGTGCATGCCTGGGATCCTCTGGATGTGCTTCTTGGGAAGCAGGAGAGCTCTATCCCGCACTGGGGTGGGGTGTAATGATTTCCCACTGCCAGAGGGCAGGGATAGATGGGATACTGAGAAGGAATTCTTCCCTGGGAGGGTGGGGAGACCCTGGCACAGGTTGCCCCATCCCTGGAAGTGTCCAAGGCCAGGTTGGACGGGGCTTGGAGCAACCTGGGCTAGTGGAAGGTGTCCCTGCCCATGGCAGGGGGTGGAACAAGAACTTTAAGGTCCCTTCTAACCATTTGGGGATTCTTTGGGTGGGGGGATCTCAGAGCTGGACTGGCTCCTCACCCACCCCAGGATGCAGCAGGAGGGAAGAAGGCAATGACCAGTCTCTCTGAAGCCAAGAGAAGAGTTAAATAAGAGCAGAATAATTACAACTAGGTCAGGGTGAATTATTCATAGCAAATCATTTATTCACCAAACTCAGCCTCATTTCCCACTGTAGCGCTCCATTGTCCCGAATTTATCCACGTCTGGGGATCATTCCCAGAGCAGTCCCTGTCCCAGAGGCTGCGCAGGAGTTGCTGATGGGGTGCTCTTAATAATTCAAATCCATCGGGGTGCCAGCCACTTTTCCAGGCATTCCTAGCTCCGTGTGCTCCTCTTCCTGCTGGCGTTGGATAAACGTGTCAGTGAACAGAATTGAGGGTGCATCCCTTGCGGGGTCAGCGCTTTTATCCCAGCTTTTACCCCGGGATGAATTCACCTCTCCTCCCCCACCCCGCCCTATTTCTCAAACACGTTCCCTACTCGGACACCACCCGAGAAGTTTCACAGCAGAAGATCCGCCGAAAGGGCGTTTATTCCGTCTGTTCTGCCCCACGCAAAGCTTTCGGTTCCTCCTTAGCGACGTGTTTGTTTATTGACACCGAAATCCCCCTCCGGGATTTTGCGGGGTTGTCTGGAGCGCCCCGACCGCGCCGGGAACCCGAGCCCGGAGCGGAGCCGAGCCCGGCAGGACCCGCTCCCCTCGTTATCTGCACGGAGCTAATTAGGAGACTCCAGAGACATCCTCAGGGGGGCCCCTCCTGCAGAGTCATTAACGAGATGCTTCCAAAGCCCGCTAATTAAATGCAAAGGCTGCAGGAGGGTTCCCCACGCGCGGCTGGGAAACCGGAGCGGGGACTCCATCTGCTGCCCGCTGCTCTTGCTCATCCACCCCGGGGAGGAAGAGGAGCAGGAAAATCTTTTCCTGCCAGGATTTTTACCACCCCCCCCCCCGCCCCCGCCCTGTTTTCCAGTTATTAATTTACCTGAACATCCCTCGGTTGGGGCTGGAGATTCCCAGGACATCCCAAGTGATGCTCTTTACTAGAGCATCTGCATCGGGAGATCCTAAGATTTCCTTCTGGGCTCTAATCTAATCTAAATTAGATTTTTTTTTTCTGAGTGTTTTGGGTGGTTTTTTCATTGTTTGGGGGGTTTATTGTCTCTTTTTTTTTTTTTTTGGAGGTTTTTTGTCTTGTTTTGTTTTTTAATGTTTGTTTTGGTTCGGTTATTTTTGTTTTCATTGACATTTTTTGTTTATTTATTGTTTTGTTTTAGGATTTTTTGGGGGGCTTTGGGGTGGATTTTCTTTAATTATATTTTTACATCCTATTCCAAAGTATGAGCCATTGGTAAGACACAGATTTGAAGCACAAATTCAGCCAGAAGAAACAGCAAAAGTTGGGGGAGAAGTTAATTTTTTAAAAACTGAGTACAGTCTAAACAACTGGTTCCATTTTTTAAAACCCAGTTGTCCCTACTCGGTGATAAACATTGATATTTTCCCTTCTAGGCTGGTTAAAGATGAAAATCAAAAGTTCTTGATGAATTTTCCAAAGAGAAATTTTGGGTAGAGCTGAATATTTGAGAAATTTGACCAGTTTTGGTTGGATTCCAGTTCCTTTTAAATGGGTCCTGTAGGAATGCAAGGGAATTAAAATACAGATAAAATTAGAAAGTGGCTTGGAAAGGGTTGAAATTTCTTTCTCTGCACAAGGAGATATTTTTATGTATAGGGTTGTTTTGTAATACTGGATGAAAAAATTGAAGGTATCTTTTTGTTTCAGCCTTTCAGCTGCATTTCTGGCATTAGGAAAACACAGCAGAGAATTCTCAGGGATGTCCAGGGATCAAATCCCTCCTCAGGGAGTGTCTGGCTGATTCCTTGGGGTGCCCCCCGGTGGTTTGGGCCATGGTGTGAGCAAATCTCCTCCCTTGCATCCCACACAGCCTGATGCCAAAGCTATTTTGAATCCAAGATGAATCAATTCTCTTCTCCAGACTGCTTCATCTCCCAGAAATGTCATATATTTATTTAAGCAACATATTTTCTCAAGTCAGAAGCTTCCAAGAAAGCAGTGTCACAGATTTGGGGAGGCATCTCGGGTGGCTTGTACCTGAAACCTCTTGGCCTTGGCTGCAAGAAGGTTATGGAGTGCTTTTGTCTGCTTTTATGGCTTTTTTGGGTAAAAAAATGAGCAGCTGCTCTGCCCTGGAAGGTGCAACTTGCAGCTCACCGTGAGCAAGTTCTCAGCTGGCTGTCAAGCTGCTGTCCCAGGGGAGGATGGGGAGTTGTATCCCCCTTTTCCACCCTGACAGGGAGACATCCCAGCCAAGCCTCCCCTCTCCTGACTCCTAGAGCTGCCCATCCCCTCCTGGGGGCTGTGAGATGCTCGAGGAGCAACACAAAGCTGCTATTTCTGCTCCTTGCTGGGTTATCAGCTTGGAAATTGCAGTGACCTGAAGGCGTCCAGGTTGACCTCTTTGACCAGTTCGCATATTGGGATGGAAAAAGGTTCTGCAGACCAGGCAGGGAACTGCAGGGAGGAGGGAAAGGAGGTGGTTTGGGAAGAGCCTCTTCCAGGGGTCTTTGCAGCCCCTCTGCTCGGCTTGTGAGCTTTGCTCAACCAACCTTCCTGCACATGTGTGTTCCCCCCTGGAAAACCTTTCCCTAAATTCTCTGCCCTTGGTTAAAATTTAGGAGGAAAAGCCTTCATATAGGATTGTTGTGTGTAGCTGTGATGTGGCCTGTGCTCTGCATCCATATCCTTCAGTCTGGAAAGTCAGCTGGGGAGGTCTGGCATGTCTCAGTGACAGTTTTTGGTGCTAGTTTTGTGAGGATAGAGCTCTCCTGCAGGGAATTATTTCTCATCTGCTTGTTCTTCACTTCCATGCATCTTCTCTCTCTCTCTCCATCCCTTAACTCTCTCCCACTGAAGTGGGATTCAGTGGGACTCTGCAAGTGGTAACTGGACTCTCATTGATGTATTTTTTGCAACTTTTTGTGTGCTGAGGGCAGAAATCTGAATTAAAATCCTGTTTTATTTGACACAAGGGAACAGGAGAAAAAAAACCCACCTGTGTTGTTGCCAGCATTTGATACTGTCAATGAATTACAAAGTCTTGGCTTTGATTTCCCTGTCTCTGAGGCTTGACAGACATGGAAAATAACCTTGTGCATGCTGGAAGGAAGATCTTGGAGCTTACAGGGGTTTGTCTCAGACTTTAGGAGGCAGGGTAGGTTGTCACAGTGGTCTCCTGTCCCTCCAGCATGCAATGAGAGCTTTAGACATGTAATAAGATAAATAAGGAGGTCTCAGCAATACTGTAATCCATTTCAGGAGCAGAATTTTTGCACTGGACCAGCACTCTGTGCCCTCTCTCTGCCCATGTCAGCACCGAGGTATATCCACATTATCTGCTTGGCTGGAAGGAGGCACCAGGGCTGTGGCTGCCCTTTCTCAGAGCACCCAAACACATGGAAGTGTTCAAGGCCAGGTTGGACGGGGCTTGGAGCAACCTGGTCTAGTGGTGGTGGGAGGGGGTGGAATAAGATGACCTTTAAGGTCCCTTCCAACCCAAAGCAGTGTGTGATCTGAGGCAGCTCAGTTCATCCTCTGGGAATTTGTATGTCACAGATTTCTCTACGCAGGGAGGCTAAACCAGGGATGGAAAGGGTGACCAAGTTTTCATTCACCACTCATGGCTTGGTTTGGGTAAAGCAAGAACCAGGGCTCATTCTGACCACCCTGACCACTCTGCCTCTGGCCTTGCCAGAGTCTCCAGCAGGTCCCTGCCCTCACTCACACCACATTTCCCTTCAGTTTTCAAAAACTGCCCATGAGCAGAGGTGCTTCTGCCAAACATTCCCCTCGTGCCAGCAGGGAAGGTGAGCAGCAAACTGCAGCTCTGGGCAACAGTGCCAGCCACATGCCAGGGCTGCAGTGCCCAGAGCCAAGGGGGGGCTGCAGCCACTGCTCACTGCACTGTTGTGGGACAAAGAGGAGGTTTCTGTGCAGAGATACAGATCCAAAGAACAGCCTAAGGAGCTTTCAGATGTGGATGAAATTCCCCCTGAGCAAGGAGCCCAGCCAAGCTACCTCTGGGTTTTACAGCTCAGGCAGATCAGCCCCCAGTGACTTCCTCAGGCTGCACATTCCCTTGGAGAGCAGAAACACTGAGGTTTGTCTGACAGGGCTCTGGACAAGGAAGTTGTGAAAGCACAGGAGCTGATAAATCACCAGGAGAAGAAATCCATCCTTTCAATGTGTTGCTAAGGTTATCAGCAAGGCTTGGGGAGTGTTTCTCCCTGTCAGCACGTCCATGCTCCGCTGCCAGTGGTGTTAAGGGAGCCACAGCTTTCCAAAGTAATCTCAGGTACTTCCTTGCTTAAGAATGATGGATTTGCCCTGTCAGAGGAGATCCTGGATGATGATGTGGAAGGAGTAGCTACCGGGTCTGAAAATCTTGGAAGATACTATTCCTGAGGGACTGTTCCGTGTCTGGATTGAAAGAACATGGTGGGAATCACAGTCCTGCTCATGTTAATCCAACCTCTGCCCCTCTGGGGAAGGTCTGGATGGAGCTGTGTAGCTCAATGACTGGAAGGGAAGGAGGAGACAAGGATGCCCACAGAGAAAGGAGATCAGAGCCAGAATCCAGGGGTCTCCAAGAGGAAGGACAGTGACACCTTTACCTATTAGCAGCCAGTCCCAAGCTGCCCCAGGTGCCTGAGCCACATCACAGGGCTCAGCAGCCTTGTTGCCAAGGGTGCCAAATGCACCATCATGGGACCATCACACACTGCACAGCTCCTGTACGAGGCCCTCACGTGCCTCCCATTGTCCCTGCAAGTGCCTTCCTGGCATCCCACACGCTGGCAAGGCCACCTGAAACAGCTGGAAGAGCCACAGCCACGTTCAGGATGGAGATGCAGATGCAAACCTTCCATCGTCTTACCTCCTTCAGCAGTGCCAGGTCCCATTTGTTGCTGTTTCTCCTGTTGTGGAACAAGGATTTAGGTGAAGGCAACTCTTGTAGGAAGGGGTGGAGGAGGTGGATTTGTGGTTCATTACTGCTTTGGCAGGGGGGTTGGGTACCAGCTCACTGGAGACTGTCAGGAGCAGGGCACCAGGCTGTGAAATGGGATGAGAGAATCCCAAGTGGCTCTTTTTGGAAGAACTCTCTTTGTAGGATTACAGTAGAGTGCTGGCAGCTCACTTGTTTAACCACTAAAGCCACTGTTGCATCTCACGGAAAGGAGCTGATATCCCATCCAGCAGAAGATGCATTTCATCTCAGTGCACAAAAAGTTCCCTCACGTTTCAGTCTGGTTATTTTCAAGTGCTCACAGAGGGGAGGGTGGGGTGGGGGGGACGAATCCTGAGCCACCCTCACAGCGAGTGTTTCCCTCCCCAGCGCCTGGTGAGGATGAACATGCCGATATCCCCCGAAGATCTGACAGTGCACTTCACATCGACACTCATGGCCCTGATCCGCACGGCCCTGGAAATCAAACTCGCCTCAGGTGAGAGGGAAGGGCTGTCTGAGGGCACGGTGGAGTCATCTGAGACAGCAAAGAACCCGAGGGCAGCTCAGCTTCTTGGCATCTTCTGTGCTGCCATTCCGTGGTCGCACAGGCATTATGGAAGCTGAGGTCACATCTAGGTATGCACTTCTTTGTGCTGCAGTAGATTTCTTGTTCATAGGGAAAAAAACCCAACCAGAAAGAGTGCCAAGGGACCAGTGGCCTGTGTGGCCTTTCCCAGAGTTTTATCATGGCTTTGTCAGCCTCCAGCTGTGTCTTGCAGGATGGGAGAGCAGTTTTTCTCATCTGAGCTCTGGAAAAAGCAGGAGAAGAAAATAACAGTTTGCCGAGAGCACACAGGGCTCAAACCCCAATTTATGTCCTCCTGAAACCATGGGTGGAAATCCTATTTTCCCATTGCCAGCCTGCCATGAGCCAACACCTGAAGGCAAGGGAGCCTTGGGGGCAGGCACAGAGGGGTCCTGAGCATCACTCTGCCTTTGGGGTGGCTTCATCCCTGGGGATGAGACATGGAGAACTTCAGCCATCCTAGTTGAGAGCTCTCAGACTGCGTGTGCTCCTTGCTGTGTAAGAGAAATGAGAATTCCCACACTTCCTAAGTATTCCAGCAAGGGGGAAGACCAGCCCTTCCTCCCCCACTGCTCTCTGCTGGCAGCCAGGCAGTGACTCCAAGCGCCGTGAACCACATTCCGCCTGGAGATAAAATTTAATTATTTAAGTGTTTAATCAGGCGTTTACTTGACTTTCCAATTAAACTTTGTAATGCAATAAAATACACTGGCCTTTTCTCTGGGTCATTACACGGTTTAATCAGCCTGGCTGGGGTCAGAATTAAGGCATGCCTGGCCAGAGCACTTTTATACCTCATTTCAAAGTTAACAGGAGGTAACAACGCTGTTACGAGCACAGGGCAAGGCAGGGTGAGGTTGTTGTGCTTTCCTAAGCAGTTTTAGGCCACCAGTGCAACCTCTTTGTTTTAATCACCTCTTTGGTGTGTTGCTTAAACTTTGTCTTCGATGCTTTGGGTCGGCACTGCTGGAAGAAGACAAATTTCTGAGGTCACTGGGGAGGTCACACCCCAAGGATCAGACACCCATTTCTAAGGATGCATTTAGGATTTCCTGCGACTTTAAGGACCAGCACCTTATTTCAGGAATAACTTCTAGATAAGGATGCTGAGAGTTTGCGTTATTTTCGGTTTCCAGGTTCCTGACAGCAGTGGTAACTCAAACAGCCTTTTTCAACTGGAAAAGGCTGGTTTTTTGTCCCTGCCCTGGAAGGGAAGCAGAGCAGAGAGCTCAGCTGATAGCTCTTTATTCTCTCTGGTTTCTCTCTGCTGTGGGGCATGAGGTTTTGACGTGGTGTTATGAGCTCGACTTGAATAGGTTTGGTGTGCTCAATTTAATTGAGTCTTTAGTTGGACTAACAGGGTCTTAATAAACCCTCCCTAATGAGTTTCAGTGTGGGAGTTCAAGCCACCATGTAACAGGGTACCCAAAGCCTCCTCCCCATCGCTTTTCTCTTAGAAAAATAATCTCTGTCATTCAGATGAACTCCTTAATTGCCTCCTGTGCCGTGCATTCAGCTGGGAGCTGGCTTGTTGGCTCCCACAGCCTTTAATCACTTCCCACTGCTGCATTAAGGCCTGGCTTTGGCCCTTGGAGCAGTTGGGCTCAGTTTTACCTTGTGATGAGCTGCTGGTAGAGAACAACGTGCTCATGTCTTGTTGCCAAAGATTTCGGGAAGAGGTGGTGGCAGAGATTGTTTATAACCCATCAGAGAGGGTTTATAACCCATCATGGCATTGCTCAGTGGAAGGGGACCCTGCCCATGGCAGGGGGTTGGAATTAGAGGATCTTTAAGGTCCTTTCCAACCCAAATCATTCCATGATTCATGTCCAGCACCTCAGGCCAAGTCCTTTTCATCCCACCTGGGAGATGCTGCTTCTTGCCCTGGGCACCACCCACTGCCCCAAAGGAGAAGGTACCTGCAGATAGGTGGAATTAGTTGGAGCTTAAGTTTAAGCCCCAGGTGACACCAGAGGGTCACCAGGCTGAGGTGATGATGGTCCTGCTGAGTTCACACGCTTTTGTCACCAGTTCCCTCCTCCAACATCTGCTGCAGCTGGGCTGGCGCACCCTTCTCTAGGAATGGAAGGACGGGGTTTCACATGTGCTGAGAGGACAAGGGTTTTCACTCCTCCTCCTGTGTCTCTGCCTCTCCCCTCCCTTTCTGCAGGTGGTGTGAAACAGCACCAGTGTGATGCTGAGCTGAGAAAGGAGATCTCCCTCGTGTGGCCCAATCTGTCCCAGAAGACTCTGGATTTGCTGGTGCCTCCTCACAAACGTAAGCAAGCGCTGGATCCATCTCAGACACACAAGAAGCCCGGAAAAGGTTTCTCCCTCCTTGCCTGAGCTGTCCCAAGCCCCATCTGGGCACACACACAGTCACCTGGAGGGTGCACCAAAGAAAACAAGGCCACTTGAGCTTCTTGGCATCCTCTGTGCTGCCATGCCATGGTCACACAGGGATTAGGGAAGCTGAGGCCACATCTAGGCATGGACTTCATTATGCTACAGTAGATTTCTTGTACATAGGAAAAAAACCTCCCCAAAACAGTGCCAAGAAGAGATCAATGCCCTGTGTGGCCTTTTCCAGAGCTTTTCCATGGCGTTGTCAGCCTCCAGCTTGTGCCTTGAAGGATGGGAGGGCAGTTTCTCCCATGTGAGCTCCAGAAGACCAGGAGAAGAAAATTGCAGCTTGCTCAGAACTGACAGGATCAGAAATGAAGTGTTTAGGGCTAAAAGCCCTTGTGTTGATGATGCCCTGGGCAAATGTACTGAGAAAATTGAACATACACCTTTATTTTGAGTAGCCCAGCCAAAGGCTCTGGATTTCTGATTAATGAGAGGCAGTGGAGAGCAATAAAGGTATTGTTAATTAAGAAAAATGAGGGAGCTGAGGAGGTGCAAATCAGTGGGTAGTGACTGCTTAAGTCTTTCCCTCCCCTCCTCTCTTGGTGCCTCTGCATCTGCTGCTCCAAGTGCCCTGCAGGGAAGGGCTGGTTCTGTGGCTCTGAGGCTGGAAAAAGACATCTGGAAAAACTAAATACCCTTTAAATGTGTATTTAGCCCATTATGCCCAGGTTGCCTGTAATTCAAACGAATAGGAATAATGTTTTTTCATGATAAAAAGCTGCTTGTGGATCTGGTCTGAATTTAGCAGTTCTCCTGGCAATGCTTCCAATGCCACACAGTTTTCCTCCTTGGTTTTTGCTACATGATCCCAATGTTTGCCACGGAGAGGGACCATCTCCCTCTCATGGGAGAGGCAGCAACAGGCAAAGAGCTGAAGAAATCCGTTGTAACCTTTTCTTCATCTTTTTTCTGTGTCTGTTTTGCCTCATTATTCTGCTGTTTCTTCTTCCCCCTCCTTGCTTCTATTTCTTGTGCTCTTCTAATCCTTTGAATTCTGTGTTCCACCCTCCTCTGGCAGCTGATGAAATGACTGTGGGGAAGGTCTATGCAGCCCTGATGATATTTGACTTCTACAAGCAGAATAAGAACAGCAGGGAGCAAGTGCAGCCCCCTGGGGGCCTCTGCCAGGTACTCACCCAAAAAGGTGTTTTATTCCATCCTCCCCCTTGGGCAGCCTCTCCTCCAGCACTGGGCAGCTCTCACAAGAGTCACCAGCAAGTTCCAGCCAGAAAGTCTGGATGCTTCTCCAAGCAGGGCTGGAAAATTCTGTCTCAAAAATCAAAAGCTCCCCTGAAAGTCCCTCTCAAAAAAAAAAAAAAAAATTTAAAAAAAGTTGTTGCAGTTGCCTTTTCCAGTAGATCCAGAAAGATCTTTTCCAAAATGATGTTTGGCCAGTCTAAATCCTGTTTACAAAAGTGGTCCAGGGACTGGGGAACACCAAAAGATATCTTTGGGAGGTTCAAAGCTGATGATAGTTTGGCTATGAAATGTTTAAGTTCCTTTTGAAAATGGGAATTATTCAAAATGATTTTTGCTCGAATAAATGTGAAGTTTTTTACAATTTCTTGAAAATAGTGGAGATTAGCTCAGTTGGTTAAAACTCAGTGCTGAGAACACCAAGATCATGATTTAATCCCCTGTGTGGGCCATCCACTTCAGAGTTGGACTTGATGATCCTTGTGGGTCCCTTCCAACTGAGAATGTTCTGGGATATTGCCACACAACTGGCCCAGTGGTTTCCAGTAGGACAAATGCCTGTTGTTTTTAAGATGACGATCCATCTGAGCTCCAGCGTGGGTTGGAGATATGTCCTGCAGGTGGGTGGCTGCAGCAGACCCAGTGCCACAACCTGAATGGCTCAGCCCCTCTGGTCCCATCCTGGTGTGAAATCCCTGTCTGGGAGAACATTTAGAGGGAAGTGGGATCGCTGCCCACTTGACTTGTACAAAGCTGAGGGCAGCAGGTCCTTCAGAGCCTCTCCCCTGGCTGGGCTCTCAGCTGGGCTCCTCCCCCAGGGTGGCAAAGTGGCCTTTTATCAAGAGCCCATCGCAGCTCTGTGTCTGACAACCTTCCCCTGTGCTCGGCAGCCTGGACCAGTGTCGCTGTTCCACCCCTTGAAGGCCACTCTGGAGCAAACCCAGCCCACAGCGTTCAACAACGCCAAGGCTTTCCTGCGCCAGAAGAGCTCGGCCTCCCTCAACAACGGCGGCGCCTTGTGAGTGTCCCCTGAGCCCCTCAAAGCCCTCACACAGCGAAGGGACGCACTGGGTGTGTCCACCAACCCCAACCACTGCTGGTTCTGTGGCTCTGGAAGTGGCTGGGACAATTCCCAGCTTCCCAAATGCCTCTGTCTTGTCTCTGCTTCCCACTGATGGTGGGTTGGGGGCCTCCAGAGCTGTGCGTTTCCTTAATGGTCTCCTCTGAACCTTCATTGCAGAGCTTTCCGTTGTGGGTAGTTGTGAGTGTGAGTTTCCTTATAGGAATTTGGGACCGTTGCAAAACAACCAAACTAACCCCAATTCACCAGTGAGTTCTTGGGAGTCCAAAGGTCCTTGGGAACAAAGTCATCCCTCAAGCTCATGGCACTTGGTAACAGCAAGAACTTCTTTAGACTTGGCCACAACAAAATCTGTGTCTTTGGGCAAAATAATCCATCCAGAGAGAACTTTCCAAACAGTTCTAGTAACAATGATCCGTAATCAATTCCCTATTTCCTGCTCTCCCGGTGACTTTCCTCTGGGTCACAACTGCTGTGGACTTTTAGTGACAGACATCTGAGGTTTAAACATCCCAAACGACCCTGATGGGGAAACCAGACTCAGCAGTGGAACCCATGGGTGCCACTGGGCATTCAGTGAATGTCCTTTAGCGTGGTCCTGCTGTTTGACCAACGTCCAGCTGTCCTGCACACAGAAGTGACCTCAACTCCAAAATGATTCTTCATCAGGAATTAAATCACAGAAGTTCTTTTCTTCAGTTACTGAAAAAAAAGTCATGGCTCGTTTGATTTCCCTGTTCTCGGGGGATCTTCAGGCTCTGCAGGACATGGTTCTGGAATAACCCAGGGGACCCAATGGTTTCACCAGCAGCTCTGCCCATCCCAAATTTGCCACGCTGTGAGTTCAGCAAAATCTCTTTGCAAAAGAGTTAATCTTTCCCTTCTCTTTTCCTTCTGACAGACCACCCCCAGAGGGTGGGATCAAAGAGTCCAGTTCCTGGGGGACCCAGCGCACCCAGGACGTGTTTTATGAAACCAGGACACCAGCTTTTGAACGAGGCCACTCAGAAGAAATCCCCATTGAGCGGGTGAGCGAACGGGCTGGGGATGGGAAGACCCGTGATGGTGGGATTTCAGAACTTTAGAAATCTTAGAAAATGTCTAAAGAACACAGGTTGGCATGCACTGAATGGTAGACCTGCTCCCTGAGGCAAGCGTTGCTCTTCCAACCCCAAGTTTGCTTGAACATTATGGAGAAAGACCAAATCCAACAGTTTCCACAGCCTGATAGCTGTACCTGGGGACAGCTTTTCATGGAATTCTGTCCCTGCTGCAATAGGTTACCTACAGTTATTTCTTCCCATTGTCTCAATCCCAGTGTCAACCTTGTCCCAGCTCAGGTGGGGGATTTCACAGGTCACAGCTGGGACTCATGGCTGGTGGAAGAGCTCTGCCCACTGCTGTCCTTGCTGCAGAAAGCCCAGTAGACAGAGTAACCTACTCCACAGCTCTTCCTTTAATCTCTTTGCCATGCCCCAACATCTCTTCACAATGACACCAAACTCAGCAAAGCATGCTCAGGTGGTGGCTTCAAAGCTGATATTCATGTTCTTGCTGCTGAAACCCTTTCATGTTTCAATCAGGTGGTAGAAATGAGGGAAATCAGCCCCACAGTTGCCAATGGAGAGCCCCAGCCAGGCCTGGAGAGCCAGGGCAGAGCAGCCTCCATGCCACGCCTGGCTGCCGAAACTCAGGTGAGTGAGGGAAACCTCACTGCTGGGGACGGGGGGAGGGGTCAAGAACTCAGGATCTTCTCCTTCTGCTTGTTGTGTTGCTTGTGAATGTTTGTTTTAAAAGATGTTTGCTGCTCTGGGGACAGGAAACCGACCTTTGTGCTTGGATGGCAGGGAAAACTGCCCCCAGTTTTACTCATCCCTGGGAGTGGCAAAAACCAACCCAGAGCTGTCCCTCTGGCTGCCCATCCCGAGGGTGTCCTGATGAACTGGGGACAGTGCCATTTGCCAGAGTGTATTCCTAGAAGGCATATTTCCCATTGCCAGTTGTGTGCCATCTATGCAGGCATACTCCTTAAAAAAAGCTGGACATGTGCTGGGAGTGTCTTAGACTAGGCACAGGGAAAAGCAGGGAGCCTGTGCCTGGAATGCTGCCCTGGGACACTGAGCATCCTCCCTGGGTTTGACTCTTTCCACTTAGAACATACTAATCTTCTCTACTGTGAGTTTGGCCAGTGAAATGGTGCTGAGGATTTCCTTTGTTTAGCTTTTTCTAAAGAAATCTCATTTCAGAGCTGGCTCTTACAGCAACTTGTGGATGCTATGGTAGCGTGTAGGATGTCAGAGACCATTTCTGGCCATGCCACATGTTCCTTGCTAGCTGTTTGTCCCAAATACTGTCCAGACGCTGTCCTGTGTGTCAGAACATCTCATCATTCACGTGTCTCATTCCAAGGGCCTGATTCATAGCCAGGAGGGAGCAGCCTGGCTTAGGGGCTGTTTCCATTGCTCTCCATGGGAAGCAGAATGTGAAGAATCTGCTGGACCCTAAAACTGGAAGCCTGTGCCCTGCACACACGGGAGTGGCTCCAGCACATGGAATATCTGTGCCAACAGTGCTGGGGCTGGCACAGCTGGCTCCAGAAACTGCAGCCTTTGGGTGAGCTGGGATTCTCTGTGTTATCTCAACATGCTTAATAAAAGCAGCAGACCCCAAAGCAAGCCCCTTCTCCCTCTCTTCTCCCTTCCCAGAAGAAAGTTATCCTTTATTCTGGAGCACCAGCAGCATCTTTCCTTGCATGGTGATGCAGCTGGCAGCAGCAAGGCCTTTCCTTGGGAAACTCCTCTCCATGGAGTCAGATATTTGGAGAAGTGAGTGTCCCTGGCAGCAGCACAGGGTGTGTGCCCCAGGGCATCCCTGGCCCTGTGAAAGTGCCTAATCTGGCTGTGAATCAGGCCCGGAATATCAGAGCAGATCTAACCTCATTTAATAGCACATATGCAAATAATAATGGTGGTTGTAGCTTTGGGTGAATAACTGATGTACTTTCTGTGTGTGTCTCCCCCTTCCACACCCTCCCTCTCACGTGCTGCTCTGCCCCTCCCCAAACTTTGAGTTCTTTCTAACTCTCCTTTGCAACGCTTTCTGTTTCTGGCTATCTCCCTTTCTGTTGGCCTGCCATTCCTCTGTCTTTTTATGTTCCACTTTTTTTTTTTTTTAATAAAAATTCTCTTCCCACGTTTTCCCCCCTCCCTCTCTGCTGTCCTGCCCCCATCACCCCCCTCCCTGGTCGTCATGGTGTCTGCTGCACATCTGCCGTGATGTCTGACAATGCCTGTACTGTGGGGCTGCTTCAAATAATGTCTCTCATCTTGTCCGAATTGTTTGCAGAGGAGCAAAGCACGGTCACCTGGGAGTTACCTGGCAGTATGTAGTTTGCACTAAGTTGTATTCCTCTTAAATTCATGTTAAGAAATAATGAACCTTCCTTTGAACCCTTGACTTCTCCCCCCTTCTCATCTGGAGCCGAACGCAGCCGCTCTCTCCTGCCACTTCGCTGTTCCCTCGATCCACGATTGCACATCACACACTCTCATAGCAGGGGGGGGGTTGTTTGATTGGTTTGCTTTTTTTATTTGATTTCATATGCCTTGTTGCACAGGAATTTAGGAAGTGAAACCAATTGGTTTGGCAGCGAAGAAGCAATTAGTGACTCTCTGGAGGGGTATGGTGTAGTCTCCAGAGGTTTTTTGGGAGCCTGTGCATGCCCTGTTACCCCAGTGAAGGCACTGGCGGGATTTATGGAAAGGGGATTCATTGCTTTGCCACTTCCCTTTGTGTCAGTGAGGGTTTCTGTCCCTGGAAGAAGCACAAAAGCAGGACCAAATCCAAAGAGAAATGTTCATTTGTTGTCAATTTGGCTGGCCTGTTGTTGGGAATTTTCTTCTGCCTTCTTTCTGGTGGCTCCTGTATTGATTTTGAAAATCTGGATAAGTGTTTTTAGTGGGAAGGACTTCCACTTGTCCCATTTTTTGCCCATCAGACCATCCAGTTTGCAGACCTCCCTGCCTCCCTCCAGCTTCAGGGCTCAGCAGGGCAAACATGAAGCTCCTCAGTGTAATTTAATGTCAACGCGGTGAGGGCCGCAAGAGATGACAAAAACAGCACAACATGGTCCTGTTGATGCAGCTGGTGCAGCCCCCAGGGATGCACCAATGCCTGGGGTCAGACCTCACCAGGGGCTGCAGCTCCTCACAGGGGGCAGCTCCAATCTCTGCTCTCTGTGACAGTGACAGCACCCAGGGAATGGCTGGAGCTGTGTCAGGGCAGGGTCAGGTTGGATCTCAGGGAAAGGCTCTTCCCCCAGA